>OU026126.1:13607500-14207500 GCA_907269095.1 Blastobasis adustella
TGGTAGCCTTGTAACTTTTCCTTCATCCATCGATTTGTAAGGTTGCATCTCTTTATGTTGTAAAAAATGACCGCCTGTCTGAAGTCAACCCTTCTTGGCAGGAGTCCTTGCTTTTGAGATCACAGTGTTTATACACTGTGAGGGCGTAGTAGGTTATCCTACGTCAGTACAATAAAAATTCTACTTTGTAACGATAGTGGAGGTTTAAAAGACCCACGACACGTTGGTCTGCCCGTGCACAGCCTGGCACAAAAAACATTTTTTTAGTGACCCAAACTTCGACTTTTCTTAGTGACAGTACTTACTTATCCTCTTATGTATGTTCTAATGTGGATAGGTTTCGTCAGAATCCTGCGAACAACATACTGACGCTCGTAAAACGATGCTCTGTGTACATACACGGGTCACATATGCAACCAAACTACGCCATGGCACACATGTTTTCGAAACCTTATGTCGCTGTTGACAGTGCGTCATCTTTATTTCTTATTTGGTCTGAGGGGATAATGCGACTAATGGCCTACAACGCGAGGATGCCGAAGACCGAGCGAAGTGGAGGAGAATGAGCAGGAAAGAGGACCCTGACAGATGCGAGGATGCCCTGATGATGATCTGAGGAGACTATGTACAAATTAAGATAAAGTAAATTTGTGTATTTAATTGGACGTGGTCAGTGGTGGAGCATAGGTATTAGATAGGTTGGTGTGTATTGTATTATATTTGTATTGGTTATTTCTAATACATATCGAATATATATTAGGAAGAACCAAAAGGACTCTCAATAACAACTCGTTACTCGTATCTCAGTGGGAATTGATCCTAGGTCACCCCAAAGCCCGAGAGAGTTTCCAAATAAAACTTAATTGGGCATAACATTATCTAGCCTCCAATACCTTACGGAATCTAATACAATTTGGTGCGAACCACCGGATTGCAGGGTTAGTAAACCTTTATGGAACCACGGCAGATTGTTAAATTTTTACACTCGATAAGAGTTTTCATTACGTTGAGTACTCTCGAAGCCCGTAAATTAAATTTTATGTTTGTGTTCCTACAATCCGCGCTATTGTTTACCTTTTATTAGGATTTTTAAATAATCCGTTTTCGCATTCGCGATTTATTTTTAGTGTGATAAGCAAATATTACCTGAGTTTTTTTTGCATTTATGTGTTTAAAAAAAAAGTGTTATGGCGTCCAGTTGATAATAAATGAATAATTCATTTTCATTTTTATTTTTACAAGTTATTTCGTGCAAGGTTCAATGTCCCGTGATAGGTTACGTGACCTTGATTGTGTAACATTTGGATCACATTGGCTTTTACGAAACATTAAGTCCAGCATACGTTCCACGAAATAAAAAAACACTGAATAGAGATCCGAGTCTCTGCTTTGAGTATTAACAGGGTTCTGAATTCGTTGATTACGATAATGGCTTCTTAGGGATTTCATTATTAGCCTCAATTGTATGAATTATTCATCACAAAATAGGGTTTCAGGGGATTTGAGGAGAAATCGTTCTATGTGGCTTTACTATAGGTACCTAGTCCAATTTTTCTACGGTGCGTTACGTTACGATACAAGTACAAACTTGACTCCAAAGTTCCATTGCACTCAGAAGTTATCGTTGCATGTGTAAATTTTTTAGTTAGCATAGAAACATCTCAAAATGAAAAACTATTTTTTTAATGTATGCCGACGATACAAAAATTTATGCATGTGTAAATAATATGGTGGAATCACTTAGTTTCAAGAAGATCTGGACCGTGTGTGCCAATATTATCGCGAAAACAACATAACAGTCAATGTCTCAAATGTTTTCAACTAACTTTCACACGCAAAACCAACGCTGAGACATCAATATTTCTTGGAAGGCACGCCCATTAAGACCTTGGCCAACCTCGCTTCGCTAACGGTTTTAGGAGGCTAATCTAACGAATAACGTGCACGTTGCGGTGCTGTAGTTCGACTAGCCTCAAAGTACGAAACGGTCACCCATCCAGTTCCCGGACATTGCGAGCATTGCTTTTTTGCAACTTTGGTTATCCGTCTCGCAAGCATGCACGCTGCCACTAGACTAGACCTTAGCTTACCCTTAGAAAAAGGGGCTGTATAAAGTGCCGAGCTGAATGGCTGTCTACCACGCAGATCCGGGGTTCGATTCCCGGCCGGGCAGAAATTGAAGAGATGAATTTAAATTTCTGTTACGGGTCTGGGTGTTATATGTATAATAAGTATTATTATTAAAATAAACTATGTTTTGTCGGTAGCCGGAGCTATACAAGAACGAGCTGGTGCGTCAGTCATCCACTGACAGTGCGGAACTGGAGTTCTGCGGGAAGCTACACTTCGCCCTGAAGTACGACCATGAGGTGGAGGCGCTGGTTGTCAAGGTCAGAGAAAACAGCTTTAGTAATGCATGAGAGCTGCAAAGTACGAATTCTGAACACACTGAGGTGATAATTATTATGTTTTGTCTTTCGTATGTCAGATTCTACATAATTTTAAAGTCTCGCAATATATTATTTTATTAGTTAACCGTGTTGAAAACATTTCAACTCTGGACAGGTACAGCCAGCTGCAGAGCTTACTACTCCAATTTCCATTTATTTATTCAATAATTTTATTTATAAAAATGATAGCAACAGGTTACCAAAGCAACTACATAAATTCTACAATAATGAATTCTAGAGCAATATTCTTTTAATATCTTATAGTTCAAAAGAATATAACATCGCTACCATTTCAAAACATGCACTGTCATTTCTTTAGTTGAAGTCGAAATCACGAATATATTTTCGTTTATACGTTTAACTCGAAGCGAACATAGTTACATCCATGTAAAGGGTTGTTAGAGACAAAAAACCATTAGAACAGTCGGATTCTCAACATCAGCGTTTGGGAAAACGCCTTTTCCCCACCTTGCACGTTCTTTGTCCTTTGACCTCTCTAAGGTTTTTCATTGTCAGCTGTCGTGCTGAGTGGAATGAATGACTGACGTCGCGTGACTCCATTATGACGTAGTGATAATAGGTTTGAATAACCATCAATTATTCACGGGTCATCGAAGGTCGACCTTGAATCAGTAAGGCGAAGTGTCCTTGGAATTCGAATCGAGCATTGCAATTTGTATGTTACAAGAGCAATTCCACAAACGTTGGAGTGTGTCTAAACACTCCAACTTTTGTATAAAGCTTGAACCAAAAGTTTCCTAACATTTTTAATGGCAATAAATAATTAACAAACTGTAAGAATGAAGACCTGTTAATTTATTATAAAATGCACGAAATGTATTTTTTTAACAACCGACGAAAAAAGAGGGTTGTTAAAAGGTTGACGTGTGTATCTGTGTGTTTGTTTATCTGTCTGTGGCATTGCAGCTGCCGGTTTTTCCTACCTTAAAGCCAGATTAATAGAGATGGTTTTTAGTTTTGGTTCATTAAAATCCGTTTAGTAGTTTCGAAAATATTTGAGTTTAAATAAACTTGGTCGGGGGTGATCCGACTTTTTCTGGTTAATTTAATGACTAAATAAATTCAAGGTGAGCGTTTATCGTATTTATTTTGACACTCTTGTAATCGGACCGAAAATTGTTTATAACCATCGGGTTATGGAGAGAGTTGTGTGAAATGTTTTGCATTACATTGCATTTGTTTTCTTTAAATTCCTCAATAGATGCGGATCGTCTCTAACTTTTGTCCCATTTTTATCGCTCGACCTATTGGACTTAAATTTCGTTTCTAAAAAATGCAACTATCCGCGGCTCTGCCCGCGTGGACAAAAATAGCCTATGTCTTATCCCAGACCCTAATTTAACCCGGACATATCGTCTACCCTGTACCACCTACTCAATGACAGACGATCCGATAGACCACCTGACGGAAATGTAACTGTCGCTCATAACAGCGATTATGTAGTTCAGTCTCAAGTAACAAAAATACAGATATGCAGGTGCGTTGACATATCTCATAAGATAAGATGAAATGCCTTATACCATACCAGTACCCACCCCGTATCTCTCGGATCTGAAAAAAATACGTACGCCATTCTACACTAAAGAGAAGTGAAGCATGCAAGGAACGACAATTTAGATTGCTATAATAACCTATCTACACACTCACGCATATACACCAGGTCTGACGATCCGCCGCCATTTTGTTTCATTTTGTACCGCGCTGTCATGCCAGCACGCTCATACATAAATGGGCGCCCATTTTTATGCTTCACTCATGATTTTAGAGAGTACCCGTTCGTATTTTTTTAGGTTCATGCCTTTATTCTTTAAATTGAAACAACAATGCAAGCACTGTCGCTTGGCGGTAAAAATAGAAAAGGCTGTGGGTCGTTTTACAAAATGAGTTTCTTGAAAGCTGCGCCTATAAAATAATAATAGCAGGGTATTAATGAAGGCTTCCTCCTCAATGAATCCCTCTCCGGTATCGCATAAAGCTCTAAAAAGCTCTAAAAACGCTATTATTAACTTCTGAAATGTTCGATACAGGGCGTAAAGGTTAGCGGTCTGGTGTAGTGCTTGGTGGCTGTCAACACATGTATACAGAATGTAGCAAAGATCCAGTTAGGTCCATGTAAGTAAGGTATCAGTATTAGAACCCATTTATGCAAAAAATTTAAAAAATTCTTCAAATTTGAAAATAAATCTTCTCTGAGTGGTTCAGTTGGTTAACGTGCCATATGCTACGCAGAGGTCCCGGGTTCGTAACTCAGCCGAGCAGAAATTAAAATGATGAATTTTAATGTCTGTTACGGGTCTGGGTGTCATATGTATAATAAGTATGTATTTAAAAGCATATAAGTAGTTTATCAGTTATCTAGCACCCTTAACACAAGCTTTGCTTATTTTGGGGCTAAGTGGCGCTGAGTGAATTGTCCAAGCATATTTATTTATTTATGTCGTTGCGAGTCTAAAACTGCGAAAATAAATGCATGATAAAGCGAGGACCAGTACTTCGCACCAGATACAGCGGTATCCGTGGCCTCGTACAGATCCCCACGCGTGCAGATGGTAGGGCACGCAGGACAAGTCAATAGATGAGCCACAGTCGAGAAGAGACCCCATACAGGCAAGCCAACTCCGAGCTGTAGTTCTACCGACACATGTTTTTCCTGCTTCGGCCGACTTGGGTCCGGAGTATGTTCAGAGACTTCCACGTCGGCCAAGGCAGGTCAAATCCAGGTGGTAGGGACTCATACAGCGGGATGGGTAACGCCGTGGGGTATCGCTCAGTCCAGACACTTAACCGAGTTTTGGTAGGGTCCGAATCGAAGGCAACCCTCGATAATTGTAGAGTGTTTGCTACGTTTTTTTTTAATTTTTTTTTACTTACTTTGGTTGTTCGATAGGGTGTCACTATTTGATGATGCTGTGCAAATGATGAAGCCACAAAACTCCTTAACGATTAGAAGTTAGGGGATAGTACTGCAACTTGTCGACAGGAACTATTAGTAGTATATAGCGCTAAAATGATGATGAATGATGATTTAAAGAATTTACCTACTCATGAGGAATTTTATATTATTTTTTACACACTCTGTATTACCCGGGATCGACACATTCGGGTATTGTTCAAATATGAAGCGAGCCGTGCTCTCCTTACGGCGCCCGCATAATTTTACGGGACAATTACGGGTACAACGCTCCCGGTCCGGGAGTCGGGACATTTTACGGGAATGGGTCCCGAAGTTGCGAACACGGCCATGCTCTTTCGAGATTAGATCGAGGAGTCACTCAGACAGTTTATAAGGCTAGGTCCTTACGGTATTAGCACGGGAAGTGATAACACTGGTGGGAAGTGGCTTTGGTGTACAATGTGTCTGGTAAAATACTGTCTCCTTCGGTTTCACTTACTCGTTGTTAAGTCGTTGAAGGGTTAATTTTTAAAACGGGAGCTTTATATTTTCCCGATGGCATGAGACTGTAGGACGCTCTCCTGAAAATTGTGCAGTGTCAATTTTATATTTGTTATATGTGTAGGATATGATCTTCTTTACATCTATCTCATGAAGTGTGACTTATAACTGAAAGTAAAATATGGTCATTTTAGTATTGACGACCTGAATGGTTCAGTTGGTTATCACGCCGGTCTGCCAGAGATCCCGGTTTTGGTTCCCGGCCGAGCAGAAATTGAAATAATTATTTTAATTTCAGTTATGGGTCTGGGTGTAGTATGTATAATAACTATGAATTAAAAAAAAGTATATAAGTAGTTTATCAGTTTTCTGGTACACATAACACAAGCTTTGCTTTATTTGTATGAATTTGTTCAAACATATCTATAAATATTAATATTCTGTGCTAAGGCCTAGACTTCAAATCGTGAAATTACCAGATGTAACAAAACATCTGTAAAGTTATTCCACACAATTTTATAAAATGCAATGAAGTAGATAATAAGATCGTCTTGATAATCACCTCAGAAGATTGCGCTCGGCAGAAAGTGTAAAAAAGTTAATCGAATCTCGGAAAAAAATAAGGAAATAGGGACTAGGGATTCTATCTGGAATGGGCTACAGGGACTTTATAAAATTATTACACAGTGGTTAAGATTATAGTCTAGACTAATAATTACTCACATATAAGTGACTATAGCGTCGGTAGCCGAGTTGTAAAGGTATACGATTCGTTAGCGAGAGGTACCGGGTTCTAATCCCACTGCGGCCCTGTACCAATGACTCTTTTCTGAGTTATGTACATTACTTGAATGCTAACCGATGATCTTAAGGTGAGGGACAACATTATGATGAAATCTTCACATTCAGGCAACCGATAGATTAGATGGCAGTCGCTCCACTGAAATTACCTGATATGCCAAATCCTGGATCATGATCAAGGCGGACACCGGGCCCTCGTGCGCTAGAGCTCAACCGGGACGCCAAGATGATAATAATGATATAAGTGACTATCTATTAGTAATTTTAAATAAAGATCAAGGTAAGAGTTTCTAGTTAGGCATGCTCCATCTCGACTTGATATTTATCGCCAAATAGTTGGTCAAATGCTTGACTAATAGCTGTCGGTATGTAGGGATAGTAAAAGAAGGATGATAAATGAGGTTACGCGAGTTTTCTGCGCAACTCATCATTTTATTATATATTATCTGAATTCGATTTCACGACAGAATGTACTTAGAGAAGCAAAACAAAAGCCAAAAAACAAGAGGAAAAGGACTAAGTAATGAGATGAACTGTGATTGAAGACGAACATGTAAATCTCATAAAAGTAACGCAGAAAACGTGGTCGTAATCGGCAATCATGACGAGGTTTCGGAAAACGAGTATCTTTCGTAAATAATGTTGAAGGTACATAGTATTATGTTTTGGTGACTAGAGATAGAAATGTACCATTTATAATATTGTGCATCTTTAATTTTCTAGTATTACTAGAAATGAAATCTGCCTTGAAGCAGACCAAAATACAATTTAAAAAAAGTTTTAAAGGCTGGCACCGCGTCCGCTCCCCTTACGAGCGACGGCCGCTTTCCATGGGGTGGACCGTCCGTCCGTGTGCCTCCATAAGCATTAAAAAAAATTATTACAATAATTTCGAACTTTAAAATGGATTAAACCAAAAAAGGATATTTCTTTCTATTGATTGCTTCTAAATGCTCACCAAAGTATAGATTCGGTTAAGCATCTTTCCAATTTTTTGGTGAGTAGTTGGTAGAATCTTTTTAAAAATGACATTTCAACAATGAACAAATAATATCATTTAAAATGGGAAACCAATATTCAACAGACGATTTCATCTATTAACCAAAGCACATTAAAGATCGCTTATACGTAAAGGGGAAAGTAGGGAAAGAGGTAATAATCTAGATTTCGCCCGGGTTCGTTGTCCGGGTAACGACGGACCCGAGCCCATGTTATCGTTAGGGAGGGCACACTTGTTGCTTGCTTCGGATTATCTGTAGCTAAAACTTCACTCAATATTCCCTACGGTGGTTTATTCGTATTGCCTTTGAGAGATGAAATTGAACTCGAATATTTGGCAGTCGACCTCGACGTTGTTAACCGATGAGAACATTGTTGCTAAATAAATGTAAGCCTTTGAAATTCAAAGTTTAGAGCTCTTGTTTAGATATGGCGTTTCATTAATTATGTTACCAACAACTATTATGAGATTTAAATCAATTTTTCAATTATTTGTTTGAAAGGAATATTTGAGTAAACCTGTGAGAATATTTAGAGACAATTTGAATAAAACTAGGGTAGCGAATATTCTTATCGTTTTTAGTATTTGCTTTAAATATAATCGGAACATTTGGATCGATCATTTCAGGCAGTCCATCAGGCAAGCAGACATTTTTGAAAATGGCCGATTAGAATAAAATTGTAGACTATTGAAACTAATATAGGAAGTACTATAAAAAAAAATTCACAAGTTTCGAATTTACATTTCATATTGTGAAGCTTACACAATCAAATTATAATAATGACGAACAATAAAAAATGAAAGCAAGAATTATCGTAATATTTCATACGCAAAATAGTCCACAAACCTAACAATATTCGTTATATTTATGGTCAGTCCGAAATGAGATCATTATTTTTACGAATATTTTTTTTCTACGAATTTTGTAGCTTAAAATATGAGACAACGAAAATTAATATAACAAATTCATATTAATAAATTTTATTATAATAATGTAGGGATTTCACTTCTAATATAAAAAGGCATCACCTACTTTACCCCTATCTACCCCTTTTTTCTTGCTAACAAACTTGCCCCTTGAATCACCCTATCTATTGTTGAAACCGAATAAAAAACCGTTGCGCAGTTTAAAAGATCTAAGCGTATATATATACATACATAGATACATAGGGACAGACGGCGCGAAGCGACTTTGTTATATAATACAAGTATGTATAGATTAGCGTGTTGCCAACCCCGTAAAATACGTTGCTCTGGCAACAAAATTTAATTGGACAGTTCGATTGTTACGATCGCTTTTAGAGGTAAAAACCTGTGAAGCCTGAGGAATCCGCAGGGCTGACTCCACCTCCGCTATCGCCTTATCTATTTTGCCGCCTAGCAAGAATATTTGTATTGATGTGTTTTAGGGGTCCAAGACATTCAGGGGAAGAAATTTAGATGTCCTGGATGACGGTGGCCGTTTTCCATCAGGTGGACCTTCTGTCTGTCTCCCGAGGCAATAAAAAAATATTAAAATAATAACTCACATGCTATTGATGTTTAATTGAGACTCAATTGCGGCTTCATTACGATTGAGATAAATTGGGTATTCTGCAAAAACTTTTATCAATAGGATCGTAAATAATCGAAACTGACTCTCAGTTCAATAGCTATTGGTGTTGCCTTCTAGGATATACCAAGAGACGGCTATAATCGAGTTACAATGAGAGTAGCAAAAAGTTCAATGGCAATTCAATTGAGATTCAATTGAACCATTTGTAGGTCTGGTTTGAAGGGCACCTTAGCTAGCTTAAGAGCGCAGGCATGACGCGACCAGCTTAGTGCTCACAGTGACAAATGACAATGCACTGCAGTTCAGCATTTTTGTTATTTATATGAAACTCGAAGTAAAAATAAAAAAAAAATGGCCGAGACGTGTCGGGCGACGTGCAGTGTAGGGTTCCATAGTTGCCTGTCAATATGCATGCAGAGAAGAGGGCTTTTTGATACCATAGACTCATTGAAAAGTTACAAATGCATCTAGCTCTTATACAATGGGGAATAAACTTATTTGGGGATCAATGCTGTCCGCGTCCGTAGGCGAAGCCCACTTTGGGCTTCATGACTCTAGATACCCTACACGTGATCCCCGGGTAGTGCGAAATGGACAGCACTCTCTCCGGTGGTAGGCTTCGGCCGTGGCTGGTCACCACCCTCCAAGCGAACGCGGCGCCAAGCGGCCCAGCCGTGTTCCGTTGCGATGTCTGGAGTAGCCATCGCGGAGGATGGGCCTGGACAGTTGCAGACGCTCTGCGTAACCGTTTTTTCTTGATGCTCACCACTCCCGTACCGGGTGCCTGGCTTCGGAGGGCAGCGGGATCCGAAGCACGGTGCCGCCGCTGGCCGACCGTAGATAGTAGGGGGCCCAAGTAGCTGGTTAGCCACCAGTGAAAGGCTGCCCCGCCATCTTACGAAAAATCCCAGATTGCTCTACCATGCCGGTTGGCGACCGGATGGGAGGGCCAGGTAGCCAATCTGGGGGGGTTCGGGCGTCCCCGCGGTCTCCGCGTCAGGCACCTTCCCGTGCGGTATTGGTGAGCATGTTTACTGGTAGGCGAAGCGCTACCTCGTCCAACTGCTATCCTCCTACAACAACCTCTTCACACTCAATTAAAACTCAAAATGAAAGACAAGAAAAAGAAAAACTGTAAACAGCGGCTGTACTCCCTCCCACTCAAAGTGCACCTCACTAACATCCGAGGCCTGCACTCAAATCTCGATGCAGTCCACTACCACCTTGAGACTGAAAAACCGCAGCTGCTGTTCCTCACTGAGACGCAGATCAGATGTCCGGCTGACGCGACGTACCTCAGCTACCCAGGGTATACTCTCGAGCACAGGTTTGTACCTCGTGCCGGAGTCTGTGTGTACGCTCGCGAAGACATCTGCATTCGGCGTCTAAGGAGCTTTGAGGGGTCTAGTTTTTCTATTTTATGGTTGCTGGTGGATACAGGTCAAGTGCAAATCCTGTATGCCTGCATTTACCGATCGCACAGCGGGGATCAGGAGACGACTCGCTTATGTGACCATCTCATAGAAGTGGCGGATGAGGCGAGGGAACGTTACCCCGCGGCGCAGTTTGTCATTCTGGGGGATTTCAATGCCCACCACCAAGAGTGGCTTTTCCCATACCAGGTGACGGATCATGCTGGGAGAGAGGCGCGTAAACTAGCTCTGTCGCTAGATCTCACCCAGCTGGTAGACTGTGCCACGAGGGTACCTGATGTTGACTCCCATACCGCCAATTGCTTAGACCTTCTGCTGACAACCGATCCGGACAGACACTCAGTATCGGTCTCTGCACCGCTGGGTACATCCGATCACTGTCTGGTGAAATCTGTATCCGTTTATTCCCCACCCGAGCAAATCCCATGCAACCCCCGACGGGTGTGGCGATACAAGTCAGCAGATTGGGATGAGATGCGCCACTTCTTTTCGTCCTATCCTTGGCGGGAGGTATGCTTCTCTTCGGGTGATCCGTCGAATTGTGCTGAAGCCGTTACCGCGGTTATACTGCAGGGTATGGAGTACTTTATTCCGTATTCTGACGTAGCGATGAACGTCAGGTCTCGCCCATGGTTTGGTGCTGAGTGCAGACGTGCTGAAGTGCTGAAACATTCGGCATACTCAGCCTGGGCTGAGGCTCGAGCGCACTTGTCTCCGGATACTCGCAAACTGAAGAGAGCCTTTAACTTCACCGCCAAGTATTACAAAAGGACGCTTCGCAGGGCTAGATTCGACCACATAAGCCGGATTGGCGCCAAACTGGCCTCTTATCCTCCTGGGAGTAAGGCGTTTTGGTCTCTGGCAAAAGCGGTCGAATCTAATTTTAGTCAATCTTCGTTGCCACCGTTGCTGAGGCCAGACGGAACATTGGCCGATGCTGCTGAAGAGAAAGCGAATTTGCTTGCTTCTCTTTTCGCGGCGAATTCACGTTTGGATACTGCAGGAAAAACACCACCTATCTCATCCCGTGCTGACTGCGCTATGGCAGAGGTGCGAATACATCAGAGAGAGATCTTAAAAATCCTACAAAGTCTGGACGTGAACAATGCTAGTGGGCCTGATGGTATACCGGCAATAGTCCTGCGTAGTTGTGCCCCTGAGTTGTCTCCTGTTCTCACACGCCTGTATCGCCTCTCACTTGAGATTGGTATTGTACCTAAGTCGTGGAAGCTTGCCAATGTGCAGCCCGTGCCCAAAAAAGGCAGCCGCGCCGACCCTGCCAACTACCGCCCTATTTCGGTCACTTCCATACTCTGTAAGATTATGGAACGTGCACTAAACAACAAACTCCTTACGCATCTTGAAGGTAACGATCTCCTCAGCGATCACCAGTACGGGTTCCGCCGTGGTCGATCTACTGGAGACCTTCTGGTGTATGCCACACAATTGTGGAGTGAGGCCATTGAGAGACATGGCGAGGCCCTTGCTGTGTCTCTTGATATCTCCAAGGCCTTTGACAGGGTTTGGCATGCGGGCCTTCTAAGCAAGCTTCCTTCATTTGGTATTCCTGTTGGCTTTTGCACCTGGTTATCGGATTTTCTGAGTGAACGTTCAATCCGTGTAGTTATCGATGGCTACTCGTCTAATCTTGAGGCTATCGACGCGGGAGTTCCTCAGGGATCGGTACTGTCCGCGACTTTATTCCTGCTGCATATTAACCATCTGCTAACAGTACCAGGTACCTTCGGGTACGCAGACGACAGCACAGTGACGGATAGATATCTGGCAGATGCAAAAGCCAATAGGAACGATATTCAGTGTTGTCGAGAGGTTATGGTTGATCGTTTGAACAACGCTCTCAAGGCAGTCTCTGATTGGGGTGAAGCCAATCTGGTGACGTTCAACGCACCTCTGGGATGGATCAGCCAAATATCAACTGGCGGCTTTGGATTCGGTGGAAAAACGTGCAAAGAAGATGATTGGTGACCCACAGTTGATTGAAGCTAGGCTGCAGAGCCTCGAGCATCGGCGTAGGGTTGCGCGTCTGTCGGTCTTCTACAGGTTACATTTCGGTGAGTGTGCGAAGCAGTTGCACGACCTCATTCCGCCGTCCCCTTTCCGCCATCGGGAGACACGATCCGGGCGAGCGCTTCATCCTTATGTCGTGGACCTTCCAACTATCCGCACGAGCCGCTTTGGCTCGACCTTTATAATGCGTACGGCTAAGGAGTGGAACGCGTTGCCTGCGAGTGTGTTCCCTGATCAATATAATCTGGATGCCTTCAAGGCTAGAGTGAATAGGCTGTTCCAAGACGAGCATGCTCCATCTTCGGCCGCATCGTCACTTACCAACAGGTGAGATGGCGGTCAAATGCTTGTCTTGTTCAATATATAAAAAAAAAAAAAAAAAAATACAACTATTATGAAATATTTGCTATTCCCACTATGCTTTATAAGTTGATTGACTATTTTTTTTGTGATGTAAGTAGATATTTTACGGTTTTCGGTTAATGTACCTACTACATGGCATTGCTTCTTGCCAAACATGATTCTTGGTCAACGGGAAGTACCCTTAGGGTTTTGATTCCCTTGCGAGCCTCAAAATATGGGGTATAAACGGAGCATAAACGGTCGTATCTTTTGATAACGTTGACAAATTCGGGATTTCATAAAATATATTTTCTTAATAAAAAAATTCTGGGTGAACAGCCGAAAGACGCAGCGTGGGTAGGCCGCCCACAAGGTGGACCGACGACCTGGTAAAGATCGTAGGTACCAGCTGGATGCGGAAGGCACAGGACCGGCCTTTGTGGAGATCTCTGGGGGAGGTCTATGCCCAGCAGTGGGTGTCTTTTAGCTGATATGATGATGATGATGGATGCGCTATTGGGTGGGCTAAAGGGATAGCAAATTGGTACATTGATACACTTTTTTCTCCTTTTAGTAATTCAATTTAGCAAAGAATGAATTCTTTGTATGAAATTAAATGCTTTACCCATCGAGCGTTCTTTTCAGCAAATTTTATTTAAGCACTAGTATTTGGATATTTACTACATTCAGAATTTTCTTTATTTATTGTTAAATTTTTGGTACTATAATACATAGGTATTCGAATAATACAACTTATTTACATCGAAACAGTCTTATTTACGATTTCCTAGATATTTCATTAAGAAATACAATTACTGACAGAAAACATCAGATGATCCAGATATAAAACGCGCCCGCAATCTGATCAAGAGTAATTCCGCAACCACCTTCACATCTGTAACGTAAAGCCAATGTATGTTTGCTATAACTATGTGCCTTGGACATATCCAGTGTGCCTATTTCGTCAATGTACAATTTATCAATAATGCCTGTTTCGAGGAGTCTTTGGACCACTTTCCGAAAATTCCGAACGATAGTGAAGTTGGGCTTCAAAATCATTTCGTGGTAAACTGTCAGGAGACTTTCGGTGGCTCTTAACATTGTAGATTCGTGGTCAACAGCTGTTGATACCTGAAATGGTGTAAACATCCCGTCAATGGTAACAGTAACCCCGTTTTCAGCCAATGATATATTCTGACAAGCTCTGAAGTTGTCACAATCGATTGCATCACTTATGAAACTGTTGTACTTTGTATTATTGATATAGTGCATGGATTTATAGTTAATATATGGCTGCCTTCTAGATGACATTATGTCTGAATTTGTTTTCAGCCAATGCGGTGGAGATAGTGTTGTGAGAAACGAGCACAGCTGGACATTGATGTAACAAGTGAAGTAAACGCACATAACGATATAAAAGTGATTTAAAATTTTTTGCTTATTTTTTTTGGGCTTGCTCAACGACGCTGCACCGACCAAAGCTCCAAAACTGTACAGAAGTAAGTCTCTGAAAGACACTCTGTGGTTATCAACTACTCTGCTCAACTTCCAAACGACTGAGTAAAAAAAATGTATTATTAAAAACATATACAAGTTAGCGGATCTGGTACCAAAATATTTCCAGTTCCTTTCATGTCTGTGTACTTTGTAAATCCAAAACAACTCCTGTTTCGAATATACTCCCGAATAAGCAACATCATTCCCATATATATTGTAGAGTCCCCCAATAGCTGCGTCGAGACTTCCATTTTTTATCAGTGAAATCAATATTTGACTATCAGTTCTGCCGATATAATAAGTGTCTAAAGTCATATTAAGATATTTCGCTATAATTTTGATCATTTCGTAATCCATTCCCGTGACTTCATAATTGCGATGTCCAGCTTTTTCGTAAGTCTTTAAATTTCGATTATTATTTACGTAAGCGTACGGCTTTAATGAGCGCACACCAACTTTAAACAAGCAGCCTTTCATATTCCTTAGATTCTTTTCAGGAAAAACCGTTTTCAATGGCATATTGCCATTTACGCATTGGTTTATAATTGTGGGCCTCAACGTATCGACAAAGTCACACGTATCACCGTCTTTTTCTGGTAGGAATGTCACGAATTTGTATTTGTTGTTATAGGAATGTGTCATGAACGTTGCATCGTAGAGGTCTAGCTCATTTCCAATCACTTCTAATTCTGTATCACAGTTGGGGGGAATTATCACCAAATACCTTCTATTTTCATCTATTTGTGTACTATTGAAATTAGCTAGAGACTTGCAGTTTTCAAAATAAATTAAAGCCATGACCTTTCCATCTTCAATATCAGCAATCGATTTATTTGTTTTGTCAATGCCGTCAAATTCACTCATAGTTATTACTGGAAGATAGCGCTGGTTAATAATCTCCGTAAGGTCATTTAAAAATCTCTCTTCATAGTAGCTATAGCGGTATTTAAAATTTAATATTGTTGGTTTAAAACTGAAATCTGTCCGGACTACCTCATGTATGCATTTGGCGAAATTGTGTAGATCATTTACATATTTTGCTTCTTCTAATAACTTGGACTTGAGAGTCTCACCCAAAGTAAAGGAAATACAATATATTAAATATAATTTAAATACTACAATCATTGTTACGGATCCACAAAAACTGCTAAGACTTTGCTGTCGTTCTCACTTTAGCCTACTGAATTATCTCCAAAATGATGAAAACATTTTTCTACACTCCACCAAAAATATAAAAGCTTATTCATGTAGTTAATGGCGCTCGGGTTTAATAATAACAATAATTTGTTAACGTATAATACATATTCTGTAAAAGTCTTACCTTGTATTTATTCTTCTTCTTCTTTTTTTTTTTTTTATTCTTTTTATTCTTTATTGTACACAAATATGACATCATTATACAGTACAGTAACAGAGATGTACAAAGGCGAGCTTAACTCATTAATTGAGTTTTCTACCAGCAAACCTTGGAGTCATAGGAACAGGTTTAACTTAAATGCAGGTACTAAAAGTGTACACTGATTTCGTATTAATGATAAAATAGGTTTGTAAATTTTGTTTCATATTTGTCCAATCCAAGTTGTATTTATTGAGCTTTTACAATCCAGTGAATAATGATAATAAATAAGGCAACCACATACCGGATATGACTGTTAGCATCGTTTTATTACTAAGCCGCTTTGTGGAAGTTTTGGGAATTTTATGACATTGTAATGTCAAGAAAGTGGTGCTGCAAATTTTTTGCGATACTATCATATTCGATAGAAAAGGTGTTGAGATCGCTGTGTTCAATAGAATTTGTTTCAGATCTTTTCGGACTTTTCTCCTTGAGACTTTATAGATAAATATCCTGCATTCATTTATGCACAGGTTTTTAACTTCGAGTACTTATCGAGTGCGAGAGATTATCGATTGATTAAAATACTAGCCGTGGAAACCTTAGTTTTCATAAAAATAAAAAGACCACCTCTAAACCTGTGTACCTCGCCAGGTGGACCGTCGACCTGGTAATTGTCACAGGTACCGGCTAGATGCGGATAATGACGAGTTGATGTTGGGAAAATCATTTCGACCTTCTATAAGCTCTTTCTTCTCCTCATTTATGTAAAATGCATTCAAACATTCACAACAGTCTTTTTCTCTGTCCAGATCTTCGAGGCGCGCGATCTACCCATCAAAGACGTTACCGGAAGCAGCGACCCTTACATCAAGATGTTCCTGTTGCCTGACCGCAAGAAGAAATTCCAGACCAAGGTCCATCGCAAAAACCTCAACCCGGTGTTCAATGAGACATTCTTATTCAGGTGAGAAATAAGTTAAGAGCTACGTCTTATTTATGTAATACAGCAGATATTCAGGGAAGTGGGCCACTTGATGGAAATTGGTCAACGTCGCCTATGGACATCAGCAACACCAGGGACGCTACCAATACTAAGGAGACCTCTTATACACCTCTTGAATTATCCCATGTCATAGTCCAAAGGAATCATTGTGGCTGGGAGCTTATTCCACATCCAAAACTTACGAGCGAGTTACGTTCTTTCGAACCTTCGCTTAGACACCAACAGAGGGTCTACGTAGTGGGATTAGTATCCATTCCTCGGCGGGTGGTGCGATGTCGGAATTTTTCTGTGGGCACCAGGCGTCTGCTTAGTTTCAAACAGTTTTGGGTCGCATCACTCTTTATGATTAAAGAAAACTGAGGAAATCTGCGAAGACGCACGAACAAAAATGCGGAACCGCAGGTGTTACTATGAATAAATACATAACATATATGAGGACTAAGATGAAATGCCTTATGCCTGTAATATAGCTACCTTCAAACCGGAACACAACAATGCAATGACTGTAGCTTGGCGCCAGAAATATATAAGAAATGTGAATTATATTTGTCATTGTGTGTGTCTGCGATCTCCAACCAATCATGGAGAAGTAGGCGTAATTCCAGAAGTGGTCTGGTACGGGCTGTTGATGTGATGTGATGTGGAAATAGAAATAGGGAATTACTTTGGGAATAGACATTTAGTAGTCCACTTTATTTTTACTTATATTTTAATGACAGTAAAATGTCTGTGGCTTTATTGCCATTCCAAGGTGAAAATGGCAAAGCTCCACGGGCGTAATTACACTGTTTTCAAACTCTGATGACTATAAAACTGAGTTTATGTTCATTCCGAACGGTTATTTGAAAAGCTGTATTCTGAGCAATTTAACTTTATTGGTATTGTCAATATATTTTGAAATTTAGTCTGTCACGGGGCGGCGGCGCAAAATGGTAAAATATGTTTCTAAAATCAAATAAAAATGTGTAAATAATGAATTTCCTTTTTATAATCAACACTAGCATTATAACAGGCAACTGCTGGACTTTCTAGAATCTCCTCTTCCTTTTTTAATCTTGAGCTTAAAATTTTTTTATTACCTAATCATGATTTTCCTCTTACGAGAAAAGGTTTGTGGTCCAGATGACCAGTTTTATGACTAATACCTTTCTTTTCCACCCACACCTGTAATCGTAAAACTTGACTTACGCAATTGGGATTTTTTACGGTGACAGATAAATAAATATCTATTCTACTTTATTCCTCTGTGCCTCGATTATATTTTTGTCCCGAAATTGCGTTAAATTATTTTGCAGCGAGCAACTGGGATTTAAGCGTTTTTGCGGTATTCCCTAGTACGTGCCACATAGATTCAGAATAACGGTCGATGACCTATCGCTCGGAAGTCGGACTGTTATTATCACACATTTTAATGGTATGTCAGTCGTCACGTGACCATGACGCATGCAACCGCGTCGAAATATCGGGCTACTCGTAAACAAAAGTGGGAATCCCGGAACATACCTTTAAAATTGTCATATTTGTTAAAAGTTACAAAATTTATATAACTTCGTTTCTAGTGAGTAATTACTATTAGTAATAATGTCAGATGGAGTCAATGCACTTTTAATAAAATTTCCACTTCATGAGAAATATAAGTACGAGGACTTTTACAAATCCAGTTAAAGTCTTAAGTTAAAACTGTTAAGTTCTACTTACTATATAATCTTATAAAGCATCCCAGCAATTGATGTGACAATTTACAAATTACTCCCGAAAAGAGGTCAACGTCGGTTATTCTCAATCTATTTCGCATATACGATACGACGCCCATCTACAAGACTTTTCTCAAGAAAAAAATTCAAGACAATGCAAGACTTTTTACCTCAAAAGAATAAAATTCATATTAACATATTTCCCGTGTCGTGGTCGGTTCTCTCGAGCTACCCTGGCGTCCGGTTACATTTTATTATGTCGTAAATTGGCCGGAGTCATCGATTATGAGCAGTCATAAAAGTGAATAAAGATGAAGTTAGATTGTTTCGGGCAATATAAAAATATGGGTGGCAGAGGGGTTTTCCTCCATACCTGTTAGTGTAAGTGTTAGAGTCGTATTTTGCCACCACCTTTTTAACCAAGGGAATTTCCGTAAAGTATAAAAATTCCGAGCCTTCTTTAATATAATAGATGGATAGGTAAACACGTTATTGCTCATAAAATATTACAATATCAATCACTTACAATAACAAGGTAAATATATAAGCAAAGGCGGCCTTATTGCTACAAGCGATCTCTTCCAGGCAACCTTACAGAAATTAAGACAGGAATTTTACAGCAGGTAGTGTTGAGCCACAGGATACAAGATGCGTTGTGCATTCATCGTACTTATGTACCTATATGTATGGTATACAATGCAATGACTTTTAGTAAGAGAAAAGTAGTTATAGTGAATAAACTGTCTTTAGTCTCTTGAGTCTTCTGTCAATCGGGACTTGTTTCATACAACTTAATGACGAATAAATGAATAGACAATCTGATGGAAAATGGTAAGGCGACGTTGTTTGAGGTCACAGTATGTGTTCAAATTTACAAATGACTTATTTTTTTAAATTTAGTTATGATTTTGAAGTAAAACAGCGAGTTGAAAGTGCTATATATTTGTAGTTTACGATGTGGCAAATAACTTCTTGAGTGTTAAGTTATTGAAAAGCACATCACCATAACCAGCACCGTAATTACTGTCGTGTTGCTGAAGGATTTATTACATCGTATCTCGCGTTGTTTACTTATAACATTTATATTGGCTGAATTATTGCTATACAATTATTAAAAACTGAGCTTGTCTTCAACACAGAAAGAGATGTTATTAGTTTCAAGTGGGTATCTGTCCGCCATCGAAGCTACCGAATAGCTGGCCCGATCTTGATGTGGTTCATTTGGAAGTCAGTTTAGTTCAAATGGTTATTAACTTTGTTTCATAATCGGTTCATTACTTTAGGAAACATTTGAGTTTATTAGTAGAATGTGGGGGTTGCCGATAGAGTCAGTTATGTCATAGGTACTGAGTTTTATTTGAGCACTCTGTTACGTACAACGAATTACTTAACGTATTTATTATACAATAGTGGACCCGGCGCGAATTCGTTCGCGTACACCTACTTTACCCTACACCGACTTTACCCCTACCTACCCTTTCTTTTTGCTTATAAACCCTCCTCTTGAATCACTCTATCTATTGCTGAAAACTACATTAAAAATACAGTTGAAAACTACAAAAAAACGCAACGTACTTTAAAACACATCTTTTAAAGTACGTCGCGTACTTTAAAAGATGTAAGCGTAGAGGGACAGACGGCGGGAGGCGACTTTGTTTTGTACTCTGTACAGATTCTTCAAGGTCACCAGTAGGTATAGATACCTATTACAAACGTTGGTATAATAATTGGGTACATTATCAACGTCTAGTAGGTACTAATTTACCTCTGAAATACAAGTTTATTAGGTACCTCCATATAATTAAATAACTCAAGGTGACGACAGAACCGTCGAGCATCCACGTGATGTAAGCACCTGGCAGTGGGTACCTACAGAAATATATTATTACCAAATTCTGTCGGTAACTTGTCCTTGGGGAGAACATTGTCCGTGGCTTAATTAGTTATTGTGTTTTCGTGTCATTGAAAATAGTTTTGTGCGCAACTTCGTAGGTACGATACTCAAGGTTTTCTGACCGTGGTGAGGTGTAGCATGAATTTTCTCTTTTGAGAATTATTCCAAGTCACTTACAGCGCAATGGAAAGATCACGTAGTTTCCCTACAAGATATGATCAGAAATTAATACATCCATAGCAGAGCTTGGCCGTGGAGTGTCCGGCAGAGTAGAATAGCACCAACCCCTTAGATTCGTGGGTGTCGTGCAAGGCGACTAATGTTTTTGAGGCAAAAGATCTACGGTCACCGTGGGCTGGAAAATTGGCAGCACCGTTTTCCATTGTTTTATTTAAAGCACTCCGTCCAAACCTCCTGCCAAGGTGGAGATTATGGCAATGATCTCCTTTCGTGGAAGAGGCCTTAAGTCTTGCAGTGGACTGTTATGGGCTGTGATGATGATAGCAAAGCTAAAGTCACCGATAAAGGTTCCAGAGTCGTAAGTTTGAAGCTTCAAAAATATAATCCCTGGTAAAGTTCGTGGGAAGCCGGTGAATGCAAGGAGCCAATTGGTGTGGAAGGTTTAGGGGGATGCCTATACCCTGTAGCTGTATTTGCTTTCACCCGCGACTTCGTCCGCGTATAATTATATTACGAAGTATATATAGTCCTCCTCGTCGTGTCCGACGACGGCGACCCTTACTAAAGTTAGAAATTTTTCCTTTGATGAGCACGTAAGTGGCTCGCGAATCCAAACCTACTTTTAAATATACGATCGCACTGTGCACAGTACAACTGTCCCTGATCGTCACAAGTGTACGCGTAGGAGGGCTTCGGCCGAGTCTTCCGTAGGTGGCGCTTGTGGTCCAGGTGTTTAAGCCGAGCTTTTTTGAAAGAAGCTACACCCTCTTTGACTTTTTTGCGCCATTCCGGTCTCATCTTCGCTAGCTCCTCCTAACGCTCCAGTGAAATATCACAGGATTTAAGATGGCGCTTCAAAACATCTTTATAGCGCAAGTACTGCCCGCCGTGGTTCCATTTTCCTGTAGATAACTCCGAATAGAAAAAGGTTTTCGGGAGGCTGCAGTCTTCCATGCGACTAACATGGCCACTCCATCTTATTGGCTATTGATTAATATGGCCTCCATACCAGTCATCCCCGAGCGACGCAGTACTTCGGCGTTGGTCACACGATCCTGTCACCCAATGCGCAGTATGTAGCGTAAGCACCGCATATGGAAGGTATCAAGCTTTCTGATGTCTCCCTTGTACAGGCGCCAGGTCTCTGCTGCGTAGGTTAGTATTGGGAGAACCATTGCCCTGTATACAGAGAACTTGGTCTGGAGTTTCAGGTCGTGTGACTTCCAGACTCGTTGGTTTAGCTTACTGAAAATGGCTGCAGCTTTCGCTATGCGTGCGGGAATCTCCGAGGCAAGGCTGTTATCGCTTCGGATTTGACTACCCAGCTGCATGAAAGTGTTAACTTCCTCCAGCGCTGTAGCACCTACAACTATCTGGGTCGCATCAGCATGGCAGCCTTTAGGTGGTTGTTTGAGGACCTGAGTCTTAATTACATTTATAACCAAGCCAAATCTACGACACGAGTCCTGTAGATAACCCATGGAACGCTGAAGATTGTCAACACTGTCAGCCATTAAGTATACGTCGTCAGCATAGAGAATTTCCAGTACGGAGGATTTCTGAACCTTGCTCCTTGCCCTGAAGCGTGATAAATCAAACACCCCTTTGTCTGAGCGTACATTAAGTTCAATAATTTGTAGTTAAGCAAATCCAAGAAAAGAGTCTTGAACAAAATCGACCTTTGTTCATGTGCTTTCTTGACTTCGAAAAGGCCTTTGACCGTGTCCCACGTCCCGCTCTCTGGTTAATCTTACGGAAAACTGGTTGTCCAGAAAAATTTGTTAATCTTATAAGGCAGTTTCATGACAACATGTCAGCCAAGGTTCGGTACAACAGTGAATTTTCTGAACCCTTCCCAGTTACAAGTGGTGTAAAGCAAGGCTGCGTAATGGCTCCAACTCTTTTCGCATTATACTTCGCTGCGGTGATGAACGACGCCCTCAGTCGATGTAGTGAACGCGCGAAGTACATAGAATTTGGAGATAAATTAGAAACTGTCAGCGCATATTGCCATCCAAAATCATTCTGTCAGCCTTTGCAACAGACTTCCTAACTTTCACGTTAATAATATTGGTATAATAATACAAGTTAATCCATAAGATTCCCAAAATCTTCCTAATATAAATGCAAATTGCTTGAACTCCTCGCCTAGACTAAAATGAGGTAGTTAACAAGTTTTTAACTTTAAGCTTGTCGATCCGAACGAAAAATGTTGCCAAAGTAATCAGCTACCGAAAGGTGTGGGAAAAATTACATCACATCACCAGCTAGTAACAGTCCACTGCTGGGCCTGAGCCTCCTTCACAGCAGTGGAGAGTTTGTCGTAATCTATACGGGGTTGCAATTGAAGATAGCAGTGTTGAAAGCAATCTCAGGAAACGTTGAAAGCTGAAGGTCGGTCCGGCTCTGCCTGGCATTGTCGGGCGCTGCCCGGCTCTGTCTGGTATTGTCAGGCTTGGTCCGGCCGTGGTCGGCGTGGGATGGGTGTACTGCAGCCTCCTACTTTCCTACCCCCCTCCTTTTTGACGATTGAAAGAGATGTTTAATGTCCTAATCAATTAATAAATGTTGAGTTCGAGTTTGAGTTTATTGCTGCTATTTTCTGGCCTACAGAGGTCCTAGCTGGCCTACCTCTAAGACAATAGTGGCAGGCACGACTCCCGTAAATAAAGTCGACCTTACGACACCCTAAAATACAAGAATTCATTGCTATATTCTCCTTTGCCGGCCACACGACTACCATTCCCGTTTAAAGGATGACATGTGGTGTGGAAAAAAATCTACACCGTGCCGGGACCGCGCCGAGTCTCGGCCGAAGCATCATCATCATCATCACAGCCCATAACAGTCCACTGCAGGACTTAGGGCCTCTCCCACGAAAGGGGAGGTTGATTGCCATAATCTCCACGCTTGGCAGGCGGGTTGGAGATCGCAGTGCTATTAATATAATAATGGAAAATGCTGCTGCCCATTTTCCGGCCTATGGAGACTCTTGATCTTTAGCCTCAAAAACGTTAGTCGCCTTGTACGACACCCACGAGTGTAAGGGGTTGGTGCTATTCTACTCTGCCGGACACCACACGGCTAAAGCATACGGCCGAAGCATGTTCAACTAATATCCCATATATTTTGTATGGACACGCTGATGATATACCGACGGGCAACCGTGTGATGGCGGAGCAATGATAACTCTATTGCCCCGGTATAGCGTTAGCGTCTCCACGCGTAATATATGGGTAGATGACCGTGCTACGGTCATTGAACTATCTTCCAAAGGACTGACTTTGTAAAAATAATTTCAATTTTTAACATTACTACTACTTGTCTAAGTAAAGTAGCGTTACTATGCGTTCTCACAGTGCTCGTCTGCTATGGGATCGCACTGAGTATCATACAGCTCCCTGATTAGTTTTCGTTCATTTTGACGGACGCAGTGAATCGCCACTCAAGTATTGTCAGGACCCTGTGCGTTCGTGCGTTTCTGAATTTTTAGTAGTTCTAGAAATTACACGTACCTATTTACTGTAGGCGGACATACTTTCACGCTCATACAACTGTAATATATTCAAATCTGTAAACACAATACATACCGGCTAGTATCAAGAAACATTCCCTACAAAACAATATATCATTCTCATATCCTCGGGATTAACCATAATATACCAACGATATGGGGTACACAAAACATCAATAGCAATAACGTGGATATAAATATGAGACCTACCAGCGCATTCCGATTGGATATCGGAAAAATACAGAGGAAACCTTTATTTGGTTACCAATAGAGTTTATTGTGCCACAGTGCAAGGAAAACGCACTGATAAAGTTGGAAAAAAAAAGTCACTACTGTATATAATATAAAATTTTGACTTATTCTCGAATATCGGGCCTCCATGGGCCTATGATGACTCATGTCAATCAATACTGGACATTGACGCCGCTGAAGGTACAATGCAACAGCACAGTGTATTACCGCCTTAAGAATCATATTCCTGTGCAATTGTTGGAAGGTAATCATGAAAGAAAATTTTCAGGTGTTACATAAAAAATCCTTGGGGACAAGGATATGTTCTGGGAACAATGCAATGCATAACCGACAGAAAAAGTCGGATAACACTCGACTACGTTTACATATACTCAAATATTTTCTGAACTCCTGAAGCGATTTTAATGAAACAAATTTAAGAATCACCTCGATAAAACTGGCTTTCAAATAAAAAAAAACCTCGCTTGGCAGACTCCGACAACTGATGTCGTGCACTTAAGTAGTACGTACCCACTATACAAGATATTGGATGCTTAAGTACACTAAATTATATTCAGATAGGTGACAGCTGAATTTGAATTATTAATTCGTCTTGTCAGTGGCTAATAAACTTATCCCACGCATCTAATTTGACATTGAGTTTCCGTTATTCCGAAACGTACTAATATTTACTGGTAATAATAATAATTATTTATATTGTTAACAATAGTCTTACCGAGCGAGAGCAAAAACGAGACTTGACTTGCGTTTTATTTTGATAATGCAAATATATACAATATATACCAATATAAACAATGACGCCGGTTTTCAGTGACTTAGGCATTGACATAATATATTATATCAATTCGTACTTCTATGGACGTTGGTAATTGTTATAGACTGGGTCAATCATGATATGATTATAAGATTTTTCGTTAATATCATTGGGCTAGTTCTGTTTATCCAGGGCCTACAGCGGGTACCCAGAAGATACTCGTACATACTCAGCTTTGGCACCCAGGAACGCCCGAGAACAAACTAATGCTGTCCGAAACCACAACAAATTTAAATTAAGAAGTTAAAGGTGGGAGTAGGATACAAGTTTGTTTCAGACGTTGAAAAGACTGCGGAGGCAGGATAAATCAAAAGGGGACAGTGAACCGAAATTCTCGGTATGTAGGTAGAAGGAAATTAAGTGATAAAATAAGGTAAGCCGGGGGCGTTACACGTGTATATCACGCAGTCCCAACACTTTATTTGCGGAAACTTAGGTATATTTCATGATTTACGATTTGATACATATAATGTTTATGCACGTAACCAAAATACTTAGTAGCACATATCGAGGTATATGACCCGGAAAATTCATTTGAGCTGGATAGCGACATCAACAATTTTCATAAATTTACTATGATATACATAAAGCTTACACCTGTGTCCCACACGTGGGGTAGGCAGATACTACGGACCGACTATTTTACCATGACGATCGTACATTATCCGTACAGAGTAGTTTCGGAACAGCACGATTTCTGCGCGACTTGTCCCAATGTTTATGCAATTTTGGTTTCTATACTAATGACGGAAAGTTTATTATTTTTATATGTAAACAATCACGCAGCGTCCGTCTAGACACCGCGCCATCGTCCATGGCAATATGGTAGGCTGCGGGATTTAGGCGCGATTCCCACGCGGTGACTAGGCGGACGCGACGCGTAAGTGATGTGTACTACGGGTGCATCCAAATCTCGCAAATGCGCAGTTGTGAGCTGCGCGCAAGTGGCTAGGGTGAGGGATGATCACTGGGTCAACATTTTTAAATTCTAGTTAGCCCGTCAGCTGGATTATAAAAAAATATAAGACACGTTTTTTATTTATTTATCAAATAAATGATAAAGATAGCGTGTCAACGTTTCGGTGTGGCTGTAAGGCCCGAGACGTCACTTATAAGTAAAATTTCACCTCGGGTGTGGCGTCACTCAACATTTCAACGCACTGTATCGGCGTGATTTTTTGTTTAAGTATTTTTTTGTAATGTACTTGACTGACTTCAAGAAAATTTTCAGCGATCGTCCCTTGCTTGAAGTAACCTGCAAGCGTGCAGCTCACGAGCCGTTGCTGCAACTATAATACGTATTCCCGAGATTTAGACCCACCCTAACATGAAATGTTTTACATTTTTGTTATGGCTTCCCATAAAATCTTCCCATAAAGTCTTTAGAGTGAAGTGTCTGTCTTCGAATGAAAAAACGTGATTCTAATTCAAGTAGAGAAGAAATATACGACTCACTTGAATTTTTTATTACCACATCGATTTGGTGTAGCGTGGATTTGAGAGGAGTCATTTCTAATTCCATTTATTTCAATTTTTGATATAAAGGAAAGTAAAATCCTTATTGATAAGAGAGATGGTTGTCTTACTTGTAATTAGCTACTTACCTATCTTGGTAAGAATGTGGCTTGATCGCATTGAATGATAATAAATAAATCTGAATCTGACATTTAAACACGAGGCGTTCATTAAGAGAATCCATGTTGAATGATAATATCGACTCCCTAACTGAATATAGATGTAATTGCAAAAAGTAGATTTTACAGGAGAGCAGAAAACCCGTTTAAACTAATCTATCTCCCCTGCTAATTACGACTGACTCACGTCATGAAAAGGAAAAAAAAAAAAAAAAAACTGCGGTGTTTATATATTGGCGCGCAGGTGGCCCAATCTTGAAACCCGTTTTTCATACATTTTACTCAACATTGCGGCCACATTTAACTAGTAACTCACCATCATTCGGTGTTCGATCGTCTCTGGTTTATCGGTGTAGAAAAGTAATTTGACATCTCCAAAGAAAATCATGTAATGGAATTAGATAATACAATCTCGGTAACAATTAAGAGGAACATATTATTATAACCATTGGCGAGCTTGTTACGGTGCTGAAGTTCGATCAGTTATCGATGCTTACTTTTGTTATCGATCTCACACGCTGCCACTCGACTTGGGCCGCTCTTTCTGAGATTTTTTAGGCGGTAGGACTCTGTCAAGACTGAGAAGACCGTTTGGTTGAGCACCACCGCCTTATCTATTTCTGCCGCCAAACATAATTACTTGCATTGTTGTCTTCCGGTTTGAAGGATAAGGTAGTCAGCCAAATTTTCATTTGCAAGGCATTTCATCTTAGTCCTCATAGTGACAACGCACCTGCGGTTCTGTATTTTTATTACCTGCAACCTAAAAGTATGAATTGTAGATGTTATGTGGTACTTACCATCAGGTGGGCTGTCTGCTTCTTTGTCAATGAGTAGCATAAAAAAAAAGATTGAAACACAAAATGCTAACACCACGTTTCCTCCTCAGCGTGAATTACGAAGACCTCCGGCAGCGGTACCTACAGTTCTCCGTGTACGACTTCGACCGGTTCAGCCGACACGACCTGATTGGCCACGTGGTGCTGAAGGGTCTGCTGGAATCCGCAGACCTGACGCAAGAGATAGAGTACACCATGAACATACTGGCGCCGCCCCAGGTGAGATGCAAAGGCCTGTAAGCTAAGCGAACTTTTTTTCGGGGTTATACGATATTTTATTTCTTTTTTTTTTCAAAATACGATTTCTAAAATTATAGTATACATTTTGCCGTTTCCGGGCGACAGCAATGTGGACGACTTTTATATTTTTTAGTATATATTTCATATGTATTAAGAGTATATTTTTAGATGGAGGTTTTAGTGAATATTTTTATTGTACCCTACAATACTTGCAACGAAAAAAATATAGGTAAGGTAAAAAGGCCTAAATGTAGAATACGCATTTTGGAAACTAATTAAGTGATTTTTTCCAACGCCTATAACGTTATTCGTGTACATTCCAAGAAAAGATAACGAGATACGTAAAAGCAAATTACGAACTCATGCTTGACACAAGAACACGTAAAATACATCAAGAAAGAAAAGAACTTTGGATCGAAGCTTGTAGCACATAAATAATCTGTCTATCCAATTAAAATAATGAACAAATCGCTCACGACTCATTCTCAGATAGGGTAAAAGCCGGATACTTGCCCCAGTGGGATAGTTGCCCCAGTTCTCAATACACTATGTTAGGGATGTTGAAACACAATTGAAAGTGCCTCTCACGTAGGCCTCAGTGCCATGTAATCTATTAGCGTAAGGGCACGTGTTTTATCCTTGTGGGCAAAAATCTTCCGCGCTGAAGCTTTGACAGGCGTCAAAATTATTTTGGTAAGTAAATCTTTATTACTGAATATGACATCAGTCTACTCTTTGTTTCTGTGCACGCATTAGGGTTTAAATTACATTGTGTAATATGTTTTATTGTGTAATAAGTTTTATATTTTTCACAAATAACAAGGGCAAGTATCCGTATCAAAAAGGATAGATAGTTAAGTATATAATTATTGAACAAGTAAGGTCTTTTTTCTTTTGGTGTTTTTACCAAGATTGGGACTTCTTGCTTTATAAAATAAATATGTATTTGTTCTTGTATTATTTGTATTTGTTGTTTTTGTAAACCTCTTGCTTTATAAAATAAATACCTATTACTTGTATCATATAAATTTTAAATGGATGTAAACAAACCACTTTTACATATTAACTCGTCAACCCACCACGACAATAAAATACAGATGTGAATTCACACCATGTGTTGCTTTACACACTAGTTTTGCTTCAGTTTTTTTTAGAAAATAACCACTTAAAATGCATCACTAATTCGTTTAATATTGGGTTAAAATGCAGTGTTTGTTTATATCTTTAGATAATAAATAAATAATTTATTTCCCAAAATTACAACCTTGCAGAGTATAATGTTACAAATTTTAACAATCTTTAAGTACAGACAGAGCACAAATTATATATTAAATTGCAATGGAGTTGTATTAATATTAGGGCGGATTTTTGGACTCCTACACTAGGATGACCTTCGCAGGAGATAGTAATTACTCAATTTAGAATTTGGATTTTTTTACCCTTAAGTGGATATTCTTTAAATTATCTTCTATACTTCTATAGCAATATATAAAGCTGAAGAATTTTCTATCTTGTTTCAAAGCATTAATCTATTGTACAGATTAAAAAAATTTTTTACAAATATGAAACTACGTTCTTCTCGAGTGTCATACTTCATGTCCCGGAAAAGTAACAGATTTCCGCGGGATAGACGAATGTTAGCAGGGTTTCGGCCTGAACGCGGGTGAAAACCGCGATGTTCCGCTAGTTAAAGATCTTTGTTCGATCTATATCCCATGACTAAAATATGCATAGGACAGCCTTCACACGAATATAACTTCTATCTGGAGAAGCAACTAGGACCTTCCACTTAGGATTTCTTTCCAGGAATGTGGCAATACTCGTAAAGTTATCGGAAACTTTACCAAGGAGATCGATTAAAACAATATATTGAAGCTGAACCCTTTCTATAAATCCGGATATTAAATCTCGATTTACTGATCTTCATTAGGTGGCCATTATTGAGGTTTATAATCAGATACGACAATAGAGCCTTCAAGAAAACCTACACCTATCTAATAAAGCCCCCTGGGCCTCAAGTCCGCAAATTTACTAATGCCTCGATTGGTTTGTAATTGGATCGCAACCGCAGCTCAATCGCTGTTTCACACGTTTTTGTTATTCTGCTATCAATTAATGACCAATCAAGTTCGATTGGTTTTTGATTGGTATACGGTTGGTAATTTAAAAAAGTGTGTAAGGCAAAAGTTGTTGAGAATTTTAAAAAGCTTCCATTCGGTAGCGGAACACTTTTCTCTACGAAGTACCGTTTTGATGATATCAGCGAAATACCCAAAAATCAATAACCCCTAGAGAAGAGGATTTCTAGTATTTTCTGTCGTTAAGCACCTTAAACATGTTTCTGAAAGGATCGCTTAGATACGCGCTTGCGCACTCTACAACTGCTTTTTTGGCTGGGGAAAACTATTAAACAGATTTTAATGAAACAAACCTAAGAACCATCTCGAATAACCTGGCTTTCAAATAAAGAAAACGGCAAATCTGTCCATCTGTTCGAGAGCTACAGTGCCACAGACAGACACACACATACACAGAGCCACAGATACGCACGTCAAACTTATACCCCCCTTTTTCGTTGGGGTTTAAAAAACAGACCCCCACAGGTGTCCTCAAGGGTTGAATATTGAAATTCATGCAACGCATTTCTTAACGACCCTATGAAAGGACGGCCTCCATATTAATTTTACTGCATTAGATACGCAATTAATCTTCTTGGAGAGCCGTTAGCAGCACAGATGTTTGTCTTGGACAGAGTTCTAATGAAGCCAAGTAATACTCATCTTATCTAGACTAGTTAGTAATTTATATTTAATCCTGTCTTTAAGATATGAGGCTTAGGTGGTAATTCATGTCTTTACAATTATACTTATAAAGGTAAAGGTATGTTTAGATGTATTCCCCGAAACCACAAATAAAACGATATCAAAATTACATAAAACAATATGAGTATATTGAAAGAGATTCGCTACAAACCGTGAAAACCGCAGGAAAGTATTTAGTTAGGTAGGTACTTTTATAGTGTAATATATACTTAGGAAATAAATTATTAATTTAGTGGAATATTTGGGCACCCGAGCGAGTGCTGTGTATTTTAGGTTTCTATGCTGAATATTCTATTGTAATATTCTTTCTTTTGAAATTGTGAAGGCAAACTGAAGTGTATATGTTCTCTTGAAACGCCTTTGAAATCTGTTTCCAGGAATCACTTTATTGTAATGTTGGGTACTAAATTTTCTCTGAAACCATGTACTTATTATTATGTGATTTTTGTTATATTCGTTGCATGTACCTAATCAGTTTAATGTTCTGTTGTATAATCCTTTCTTTTGAAATCGTGAAGGCAAACTGAAGTGTAGATTTTCTGTTGAAACGCCTTTGAAATCTGTAAAGTTATCTTAACTTTGATCTGGAGGTTGTAATTATTATGATGATCACATCATAATAATTACAACAATCATGTTGTTATATCTGTAGCCAGAAAGTTACTGTTTATTTGTTGTTGTAGTTTCATAAACGTATGCAACTTTACCGAATATGTCTGACATAAATTTTCTATATAAACATGTTGTGTATATTTTGTCCCGAGTCACCTTTGAGTACACAGATATCGGATTGCTTCAGAAACTTAAAATGGCCTGAGATTATTTTTCGCGTCAGGTTTCGAGACTGGTACAATGCGGGACAAAGGAAAAGTTGGTAAATTAGGGCGTCTAAAAGTTTTCTATTACAACATTACGGCCTCACTGGTTACGATGTTTTGGGACTTAGTGAGAAATTGGTTCTTGGAAGTCACTCTTTTTAAATAGCTCTACTAAAAGTGTCTTTAAGTAGGTACTGCAATCCCGTATTGTTGGAAAAGAGTTGTTCGATTTGGAGAGTAGGATCAGTCAGAATTTTATTATTTGAGTATTGTAAGTAAATGTAAATCTATTCAATGAATCATTTGAGAATTCAATAAATTTTCAAAGCAGGTAGTTTCTTGATTATATTTTATACTAGCTGTTTCCCGCGACTCGTCTGCGTGAGCTACTAAACGTAAACAAAATAGATATTACTCCAAAATACACTTGAAAATAACATTGTGATCATCTGGGATACTTAATCTATAATGTCTATGAAATTGATTTATGAATGTTCACTAATATTTCCGTTCGGACTAAGTTTTGCCTAGGCAACCGTATATTGTTGGTCACGGGAAAGAAATACCGTTCATTTGACATATACCTCGATTAAATAACAGATGAGGGTAGATAGTCTCCTTGGCAACCCCATAGAAGGACCAGGAGAGCAGGTGAGGCAAGGAGAGCAGTTTTTTTTTCTCAGCCGAAAGACGCCCACTGCTGGGCATAGGCCTCCCCAGAGATCTCCACAAAGGCCGGTCCTGTGCCTTCCGCATCCAGCTGGTACCTGCGATCTTTACCAGGTCGGTCCACCTTATGGGAGGCCTACCCTCGCTGAGTCTTCCGGTACGTGGTCGCCACTCGAGAACTTTACTGCCCCATCGACCATCTGTTCTTCGAGCTACGTGCCCTGCCCACTCCCACTTAAGTCTGGCATTCCTTAGAGCTATGTTGGTGACCTTGGTTCGCTTGCGGATCTCCTCATTTCTGATTCGACTCCGAGCATAGCCTTTTCCATTGCCCTTTGGGCTTTTTTTCTTAATTAAGTAATATTATTTAGAAAAAAAGATTTTTTGAATAACAGACGAGGGAAGATATTCTATGGTCGGATCTTGAATCATTAGTCTTGTCTTGTTATTCATACTCAATACATTTTACAGTAGCTATTTCGCTGCTGTCAATTTCTAAACCTTTGGAATTTCTAATAGGTAAGTATTTTACCTTCTAAAGTACCATTTAGTGAAAAGGAATGTAACTTCCTGTGAAATCATTTTTCAGCCAAATTAGAATTATTGTCATTCTTAGAGCTACAATAAAAAACAAAAACACTGATGGACAAAAAATCTACTTTAGATTGTTGCCCGACTTTGGAAAAATAACTCAATCTATGACTCGGTTCAGTATATGACTTTTTGTTTAATAAAATGTAATACAAGCTGAAAAGAGTTATTTAAAAAAAATCAGGCAACCAACCTTGAGTCGATTTTTTGGTCCACCACAGCATTTATAAAGCCCAAATATGCATGATCATTGTGAGGGCTAAGTATATACCTATGCCTGGAGCAATCCCTTCCCACCCCACCGCGGGGGATAAAGACCTAATTCTCTTTATCAAGATTTATGAGAAAGACTAGGTATATCATTAGGGCGATTGCAAACTGATGATTAATTAGCAAAGCGCTATTTTTAGAAGCTATCGAGTCTATCTCGATTATTCGCATTTTGTTAAAATTCCATACAATAGTTACCTATAGCCATTTGTGTATGCCACTGTTCTAACCTCCTCTGCTGCCACCTCTGGGATGGATCAGCCAAATATCAACTAGCGGCTTTGGATTCGGTTGAAAAACGTGCTAAGAAGATAATTTGTGACCCGCAGTTGGTTGAGGCTAGGCTGCAGAGCCTCGAACATCGGCGTAGGGTTGCGCGTCTGTCGGTCTTCTACAGGTTACATTTCGGAGAGTGTGCGAAGCAGCTGCATGACCTCATTCCGCCGGCCCCTTTCCGCCATCGGGAGACGCGATCCGGGCGAGCGCTTCATCCTTATGTCGTGGATGTTCCAGCTATCCGCACGAGCCGCTTTGGCTCGACCTTTATAATGCGTACGGCTAAAGAGTGGAACGCGTTGCCTGCAAGTGTGTTTCCTGATCAATATAATCTGGATGCCTTCAAGGCTGGAGTGAATAGGCTGTTCCAAGACGGGCATGCTCCATCTTCGACCGCATCGTCACTTACCAACAGGTGAAATGGCGGTCAAATGCTTGCCTTGTAAAATATAAAAAAAAAAATAATAATAATAATAAGACGAAAACGACGTTCGGTAATTACAGAGGAGCGACTGCCATCTGACCTCCATGACCCTGCTACCAGGGGAACCTGACCAGATTGGATCACGGTTACACATCCAGTCGCCTGAATGTGCAGGTTTCACCACGATGTTTTCCCTCACCGTAAGAGCATCGGTTAGTATTCAACTAATGTACATAACTCAGAAAACAGTTATTGGTACATGGCCGGAACAGGATTCGAACCCGGGACCTCTAGCTTACGAGTCGGATACTGTAACCGCTCTGCCACCGACGCTCACCGATGATGTTTGGCAGGCGGATTGGAGTCTCACGATACCCACGAGTGTAAGAGGTTGGTGCTATTCTACTCTGCCGGACACCATATGGCCACGGTCGTACGGGTAGGAATTTATCGAATAACATATTTTATGATCAATTAAAAACTACTAACTGCTTATCATCCAGCAGGCCATATGCAAATTTTCCTCCTAAGGATAAGGTTATTGGGCTCCTTTTTGCACACTTAAACTCAAAGTTAATCCTTTGTGCTTAGTTAAGTGCTAATTTAGCCAGCCCAGCTCACAGCAGCTCTTTCCAAAAGTATAGCAGTCTCTTTGGACGTTCGCAGATCTCTCAGAGGGATCCCGTTCCCGCGACTTTTGCGCTGTGGTCTTTTAGTGCCTCACACTGTAGGACCACATGGGCCCTTTCTGTTTCTTCATCTACTAGGCACCCGCATAAAGGGCTGATTGGCACATTGTACCGAACCTTAAGCATTTAGTGCCAAATCCTGAATCATGGTCAAGGCGGACCCCGGGCCCTCGTTATCGAGAGCACAACCGGGACATTAACGCCATGATGATTATTATTAAGCGTGGCGATAATGGCAATAACCTCCCTTTTGGTGGGAGAGGCCCTAAGTCCTGCAGTGGACTGTTATGGGCTGTGATGATAAGGTCTTACCTCCGCTAATTAGACCAGAAACCAGAAGGCCGAACTCCGAAGTGTTTTCTCGCTTTGAGAATCACCCAGGTAAGCTAAGGTAAGCTTATAATATATAGTGAGGGAAAACATCGTGATGAAACCTGCACATTCAGTCGACTGAATACACATTCATGTGTAACCATGATCCAATTTGGGTTATGTACGTTAGTTGTACACCAACTGACGCTCTTACGGTGAGGAAAAACTTCGTGATAAAACCTGCACATTCAGGTGACTGAATATGAAACCATGAACCAATTTGGCCAGGTCCCCCTGTTAACAGATTCAGAGGTCAGATAGGTGTCGCTCCACTGTCAAATCCTAGCTCATCGTCAAGACGGACCTCGGGCACTCGCGCACGAGAGCACAACCTACATTAATGCCAAGATTAAATATTATTATTATCCGATAGTTTCACTTGTATCTCAAAAACATACCTGCTTCAAAGTTTAATGACCATGACGTACAGAGAGACGAGTAAGTTCACGCTTCCAAACTATATAGGCACCTAAATAGCCTTGAAGCTACCTAAATAGTTCGTCCGATAGACTTATTAGACAGATATTCCAATCTTCTGAAGTGAATTTGTGTCACTGATAAATGAGGGTCTATTTAAGCCACCGGCACCAAACCCGCCAATTCGATCAAACTGTCTTTTCCCAAAGGCTTTGTAATTCGCCGGATCATATTTTAAGGGCCAGAACCTTCGCATCTAGCCATTATGCCTCTCGGCCCGACCGGAATTTTCATTTGTTATTGTGAAACAATATTAAAATTATCGAAATTGCTGCGAGACGAAGAAATCCTAATATAGGGCAATGGATTATCTCCATTTACTAGAATTTTGAGCAATGGATTATTTCCATTTCCAAGAATTTATGATATTTTCGAAAAGTGAGCGATGACGAGACGACGTGCCTGTGTATTGGTTTAACAATATGTATTTTATCCTCCGTCATGTGTGACAAATAAGATAAACGCGCGTAAGATGGTGGAATATACATTTTATTTCATATTGAGATTACGAAAAACATTATCAGTCAACGTGGTACGGAAATTAAGTTACGTACAATGTTGCGCTGTGTACTACATTTTATTCTAACCTTTCAACTAATAATATAAATGCGAAAGTTTGTAGGTAATAATGTTTGGATGGATGTTTGTTACTCCTTCACGCAAAAACTACTAAACCAATTTTGATGACATTTGGCAGGCATGTAGCTTATATAGCCCTGAATAGCCAAACTATAATTTGTACAAAAAAATATGGGTCCCGCGGAAACGGGTCCGTTCCGGACCTGTAGTAACCAAATTTTACGCGGACTAAGCCGCGGTCAAAAGCTAGTAAGTCGTCTATAATACTTATACGACGACTTAGACTTATAGTCACGGTCACTCTGGCCGTAGCCTTGGTGGTACAGACGAACAAATATAAACAGAGGGGGTGTATGATTTGTATGTAAATGTAAATGTAAAACATATTACGGAATTCTGCTAACAGACTATACCGTGGCATCTTTTCATGTGAAATTCGGGAAGAACTATTATTAATATTTTTTTGTGAAAGGACTTTCATAATCGGTGCAGTAGTTTCAGAGCTCAGTGATCACAGACAAACAGACAATGCTTAGCTGGTTAACAGTAGTTTTGCTTATTTGACTGACTTTATTAACGGTTTCACTTATTTCAATAAATATAGACGCAACGTGTGTAGGCCTTCCACAAGGTGGACCGACGACCTAATAAAGATCGCGGGTACCAGCTGGATGCAGAAGGCACAGGATCGGCCTTTGTGGAGATCTCTGGGGGAGGCCTATGGCCAGCAGTGGGCGTCTTTCGGCTGATATGATGATGACGATGATGAATAAATATAGATTGATGTTTAGATTTCTTTGGATACATTAGATAAGTCAATTTATTTAGATTTCTGTGGATAACATTTACGATCGTGCTCTGCTTCTGTCTTTTTCTATTGAATTTGACACGTACCTCATTGTCATTATTTACCACTGAACGGTAAATACGGACGTCAAACTTATTACATCCCCCTTTTTCGGTCAGGGGGTAAAAATTACCGCGATTGTTTAAAGCATTAATAATACAAGACTGTATCACTCACTGCTGGACAAAAGTCTACCTCGATGTTACAAAAAAATACCATCTAAAATCGATTCCGATATCACTTTTATGACCAAATTCTTGTCCTTTAATTAGGAGAAGAAAGACCTTGGCGAGCTGATGATGTCTCTCTGCTACCTGCCCACCGCTGGCCGACTCACCGTGACCGTCATCAAAGGAAGGAATCTGAAGGCTATGGATATCAACGGATCATCAGGTGAGAGTACCAGAATTATATATCTTCTTGCTTTCTCGCGGGGTGATAATGTTTTTATTTCAAATATGTAATAATGTTCAGTTTAGCACACAACAAAATTTAAATGAATAAATAAATGACGTTTATTACACGTAAACTCATGACACTATAGGTATATTAAAATATTAAAAAAGGAAACAGTTACATTATATCCATAATGTATCGCTACCCGTGCCATGGGAAAATGTGCAAAGGGGTCACATTCAGCGTATGCCAAGGCTGGTGCTATGGCGCTGAATTAGTGCGCCCTAGGTAAGCGGTTTATAGTTTAACGTTAAACATTGGTATTTGAAATAATATAACTACACAATTTATATTGGTACTGCCAAGAAATGGAACGCGTTACCTGCGAGTGTAGTGTCTGATCATTACAATGTAGATGCTTTCAAGGCTAGACTGAATAGGTTGTTTCTAGACAGGCATGCTCCACCATAGGCCGCTTCGTCACTTACCAACGGGCGAGATGGCGGTCAAATGCCTGGCTAGACCAATTATAAAAAATAACTTAAATTATAAACTAAATAAATATGAAAACTATGTGACTTAATAACACTCTAGAATTGAAGTATGTTATTGTTTAACAAATATTTTTATGATCACATTATGTTACTATTACTAGATTGGTATTATTTTTAGTTCAAACGAACGCAAAAGCTATAGGTGTCGTAATCGTACACCAGGCTGGTAATTCGTCACCTCTCTTGAGACTAAGACTTGCTCGTGACTACTTACAAGATTGTTCTTAGTGTATTATATCGCCCACAGAGGAATACTAATTTAAGAACACGAAATCTTGTCGAACTATAGCATATAACCTGCTTATATGTGATAGCCTTATATCACATTAAAAGCTAAAAATAAATAAATAAACATTCGTGGACAAATTCACACAGCGCCATCTAGTCCCACACGAAGCAAAGCTTGTACTATGGGTGCTAGATAACTGATATATTATTTAAATACCTTTTAAATACATACTTATTATACATAGAACACCCAGACCCGTAACAGAAATTAGAATTCATCATTTCAATTTCTGCCCGGCCGGGAATCGAACCCGGGATATCTTGCGTGGCAGACCGGCATGTTGACCATTGAAACACTCAGGTCGTCAAAATAACCGTAGATAATTACCTAATTTGTTGAAATCTTTATGCCATTCATTTTGAGGGTAGGTTAGGTACGATAAATGTACGAGCTCATTACGTTGTCACTAAAAATATCCTATTAGTCTATCTCTCGAACGCGCCGAAATTGCGCCGTTGCTGTGCGCAAGCGGCATGTGTCATTATCATCATCACAATTGACACCCCATAACAGTCCACTGCAGGACCCAGGGCCTCTCCTACGAAAGGGGAGGTTATTGCCATAACCACCACATGTTATATTATTATTTATGTATTTTCAGTTGGTGCCCTGTGCGTTCATGCGCACTGTGAGACCTTAAAGTAACGTTTCTGCATACAGTTATGGTTTTCGACCATTAAATTCGAGTAACAGGGCCCGTAAATCTGCAATAACGCGATAAATGTTGAAGACCGGGGTCTTGTGTGCGCAAAATAAAAGTCTCTTACCTGCGACGTGATTTACGTCTATATAGACTTTATTACGACTGAACACTGTATTTATTGATCGATCTAGGTACAACATTTAGATGAAAGGCTAAATTCAGATTGAAAGACTTGTAGAATCTGAAAAAAAGCATTATTGATAATTAAATGCATTTGTAAATTGTAGGAGCGTCGGTGGCCGAGCGGTTACAGATCCGACTCGTAAGCCAGAGGTCCCGGGTTCAAATCCCGCTCCGGCCATGTACCAATAACTGTTTTCTGAGTTATGTACATTAGTTGAATACTAACCGATGCTCTTACGGTGAGGGAAAACATCGTGATGAAACCTGCACATTCAGGCGACTGAATGTGTAACTATGATCCAATCTGGTCAGGTTCCCCTGGTAGCAGGGTCATAGAGGTCAGAAGGCAGTGGCTTCACTGTAATTACCTGATCTGCCAAATCCTGGATCATGGTCAAGGCGGACCCCGGGCCCTCGTTCTCGAGAGCACAACCGGGACATTAACGTCAAGATGATTTTTTTTATTTTTTTATTTGTAAATTCAGATTGGTCCTAGGTGCGCCTCGCGCTTTCGGCGGTCGAATTCGAAGTTTTCTCTAGCAACAAATATCTATTAAACACAAATCTCTATTGCTGGCATAAAAGTTATTCTCAACGATCTTCGCCAATACTCTATTATCGGTTATCGCTTTCAATATTTTTTTTATTAGAGTTAGATAGAAATGTCGAATTCGAAATGTCACAGCGCGAGAATAGGCACTCCGTTGTTTTTCCATATAAACAGAATCACAGATTCTTCTTCTACATCCTCCTACGATATCGTCTTGTATGGGTTTAGCAAAACTGCCATGAGGATGTGAGGCCGACCAGTTTTTCTTACATATGGAACCCACACTAGAGGTAAGTATAGGTAGTACTTACATCCTACGAAAAGCCTGAGTTCAGGAAAAACATTTTATTTTGTACCATGTCGTGTCCGAGCAGAGCAACGTTTTGTGGGTCTCCTACTCGATGACGTAGGATTACCTACGGCGCTCTCACAGTCTAAGAATGATCGACTAACTAAAAAAAAAAAAAAAAAAAAAAAAAAAAATAAGAGTTCGAAAAATGAGCTACCTCCTTAAGTCTGTGATTCCATTTGACATCTATTCGATCAGCTGTCTCTTCATACTATTTAATAAGTACCTCAGTTTATTGTTTCTTACTTAACTCAGATTATCTTAAACTCTTCTCTCCTAGATCCCTACGTGAAGATCTGCCTGATCTGCCAAGGCAAGAGGATCAAGAAGAAAAAGACCACAGTAAAGAAGAATACGCTCTGCCCTGTTTACAATGAGGCGCTGGTGTTCGACCTGCCAGCCGAGAATGTCTATGACGTCACACTGCTTGTCAAGGTCATCGATTACGACAGGTAAGCAATTGGAGCTTGATTGGAAGGTAAGGTCGCACTTGCGATTCGCACGTTCCGTACGTGATAGGGGTCTCTAATCAATTCAAATGGTTCTAGGTATATTCTCGGCACAATATATCTCTTTCTTCCATTTTGTCAAAGATTTTGACATTTCCATAGTTACCTCTATAGCTCGTTATCTTGATACTCACTTTTTTCACATAAATTTCGTCGTTTTAGTTAAACCTTATATATTTGCGAAATCGGGGAGCGATGGCCGAGTAAGGTATCCGACTCGTAAGCGTGAGGTACCGTGTTGGAATCCCACTGCGGCCATGTGCCAATGACTCTTTTCTGTGTTACGTATATTATTCTATCTTTTACCCTACCACTGACCTCTTTGAAAGGTGTCAAGTTCTCTCAATTCGACGACTGTTCGTTTTACAGATAATTTTAAAAAAACACTCTCAAATTTCCTATAATCCCGCTCTTCTCATAAACAGACGTCGTATAAACACGGTATGTGACAGCCCCTTTTTTACTACAGAATTTTCTCACCACTTCTTCTGTTTCTTAGGAAGTTACTTATACAACAAATTAAATGGTATGTTAAAACTCTACTCTCTTAATAAACATGAATGTAAAACTATTGTACATAAATGGTTGATAAAACTAAACTATCAGACTACGTAAGATATTCTCAAAATATGCTCTTAACGTATTTTGATTGCACTTGAAATTTTTAGTTCTTACTTACACACCCATCAAGCAGAAACACAAACACAAACTCAAAACACACACACACACATGCACACACACGCGCGCGCACGTACACATACACACACACACACATATTTTTGCCCTATTAAACAATTTTTTTCTTAATGTTGCTGAATGTTATCTCTCTTTCAATGCTAAAATGTTCAATTGTATAATGTATCCATACAACCTAGGATCCGGAGTGGGGCCTGGTGGCTGTAGTACAGATCTCGAATCTAGTTCGGTCTCCAGGCTCTCACTACATATTATGTACCTACCTAATGTAATAATGTACCTACATAATGTTACAAATGTTGTGAGAGAAATAAATAAATTATATTATATGATATATTATTATTAGTTGAATACTAACCGATTACGCTTACGGTGAGGGAAAACACAGTAATAAAACCTGCACATTCAGGCGATTGAATGCGTAACCATGATCCAATCTGGTCAAGTTCCCAAGGTAGCAGGGTCACGGAGGTCTGATGGCAGTCACTCCACTTTAATTATCTGATCTGCCCAATCCTGGATCATGGTCAAGGCGAACCCCGGGCCCTCGTGGGAGAGAGCACAACCGTAGCCCGGTTATCGCCAAGATTATTTTAATTTTATGTATTTGCGAAATTAAATCATACAAAACTACTGTACGTAAAACACCACATTTTAAAAGGCCTTATTAGAGCGCAATATCCTAATAAAGCCTTGTATCCTAATATAAGAAATTCCTCACCCATCGCCCTCTCTTCCCCAGGATTGGCCCGAACGAGCTGATTGGCTGCACGGCCATTGGCTCCAGCCTGATCGGCATCGGGCGCGACCATTGGCTGGAGATGCTGGATAACCCCAGGAAACCCGTGGCCCAGTGGTACCCCCTGAACAAGAGTCCCCCGGCGAACATCACCCTGCCAGCCTCAGACCAAAATGTGGGTTTGAGCTGCTTAAACGGAAGGTATTAAATGAATAGATACATTTTGTAGGGACGAGTTACAAACTAACGTGAAGCATGAATCTAGAGAAAGCTTACTAGGTGATCGACTAGTTTCTTCGTTCGCTTTCTCCCTCTAATATAATAAAGCTTGTAGTTTTAGGTCTGTCTGATAAACTAGAATACATAAATACCTGATATTATACTAGACCATATAAATATTTTATAAATATTTAAAAAGTATACAAGGAAACTACACGACAATATGAGGATTAACCTGACAAGGATAGAGGCAATATTACCACGACTATCAAACCAGCCAAAAGGGTAAAAAAATAAAGATTGAAAGGAAGATTTTTAAAGACAGGGCTCTGCCAATCCAGACTGTCAAGTGAAGAGCCCGTGGCATAGGTAGCACCGTCTTATTAATTTTTTGCCATCAAGGTATACCAGCTTAGACCTCAGACAACGTGACTGCGTGATTTGTAGGTGTTACCATGGACGGGCGATGGGTAGGCGAGTTACCACTTTCCGTCAGGTGGACCATCTGCTCGTTTGTTACTGTGTAGTATAAAAAATTCTAGATCAGCAAAATTGATATTTGTGATTGAAATAGAAATACCTTCAGCAGACAAGGCCTTGAATTCAGAATAAAAATTTACAAATCCATAAGATAACTTTCTCTATACTAATGTTATAATGAGATAGGTGTAGGGTAGGTGAAGGGTAGGTGTAGGGTTGGTGTAGAGTAGATGTAGGATGTTACAAAAAATAGTGTCAAGCGAAAGTCCAGAGATAGAACACCCCTTGAGGTATCCGAATCACCCCCATGTATGTTCCGCGATTTTTCATACTTTTCGAGTTATGACGTTTTTTTCTGAATTTTTGAGAATTTTCGACTTACAAACGCTATCTTTCAAAATATTTCTTTTTGCAACTGAATCATCTTGAATTGTTCTTTTATGCTTAAAATAATCAGCTTCAATGCTGCGTTTCACGCAGTCACATTGTCACTGTAAGGACTAAGCTGGTATACCTTGATAGCAACAATTTATAAGGTGGCGCTGCATATCTTACTGACTCTTCACTTGACAGTCTGGATTGACAGAGCCCTGATCCCTTGATCCCTTTAAAGCTTTATCTTTTTTACCCTTTTGGATGGTTATGCCACAATATCTCTTCTATCACAAAGTCTCCATCTTTGCCAGGTTAATGATCGTCACATGTAAGTTTCACTGTCATTTGATTATTGCACTGGAAATCTTTCTCAACCGCAGGAACATAACACTGTTCAAAATTGTGTTTTTTGACTGCGGTATCCTGCAAAGTGGAGGTACTTCCCCAGTCCAATTCGATCGAGATGTCCCACTACACCTTACCTTTCTTAAAACTGCTACGACAACTACCTTTATAAAGGCAGCTCACGCAAAAATAACAACATTCAATGTAGCTACGTATTCCGCAAAAGCTGTACGTTTATCTGCCACAATAACGTAAATACTGACGTATTTTTTTCTATTTACGCATTCGACACACTTGAATGGAATCCTTAGCTGATATCGATGTCTCTTGTGAATACGTCCGAAGGATCTTCAGGGATTTGAAAACTCCGCCATCGTTGATTCGGGAAAAAACAGGCATTAAACACCTGCAGAAAGATAGGTGTACCTATTGAAATATTGGTTGCCTTTTGAAATTGCTACAAATGTTTTTATTTTAACATAATTTTCTTACGTCTCCTTGCACGAGTTTCTACTAAAATAGTAAATTCTGAAACAAGGTTGTAGATGATCACAAAACTTGTCTATATGATTATTTCTGATGAACAGATTTTTAAGATTTAATTCCAAATCTGTTCAATGCCATTGAATACAACAAAGCCCAGCTTTTCTCTCTTAATAAGAGATTTTCGTTTGGGGTTTCTCTAACTCTGAGAAAAACTTACGTAGGAAACGTAGGTACTAGAAATACGTAGTAAAATGACAGCATGACGTGGAGTGTCTTTGGATATATCTTTTAAATTCATTTAGAATATCCTAAAAATGTTTTTGGAGTTTTCCGTTTTCGATATTTTTTTAGCTTCTAAGTGGAATGTATTGTTAGAAACTCGTGTCTACGAGTGTAAACTTATAAATTGTAGTTGATTAGCAAATATTTCATACAAATTGTATAAAAAAAATAAAGCTAGCCATATTTATAACTTTGTAATGTGTTTATTGTATTAGAAAACCTTTTGCACGCAACAATTTTGCAACAAACACGCAATTTTGACAGGCAACTACGGAACCCCACACTGCACGTGGCACACGTCTTGGATGGTTTTTATATCATCATACGCTCCGGCGCAAGCCAGTGTGATTATGTTTCGTTAAGTTAACCCATTTGAATCCTATGTCAAAGCAAATAAGGTTGCATTTCATTTTTCACTAAAAAGGTCGCTTAGATATGAATTCATGAGCAAGCTATTGAACGGGATTCTTTTCATTATTACATACATTCGATATATTATAAGTCGCAATATCGAATGTATTAAAGATCAACAAGTTCCTTTTATTACCTCATCTATGTCGTTGGTCTACACGTGTAGGGTTCAAAGATTATTGGTTCTGGGTTCAATCAATTACATGTAGGTACACATAAGATTTTTGTGAAAATTGGCTTCACCTGTAACTAAGGCCCACTTGTTTCAAGCTGTGAAGGTAGATAACGGCACTTACTACGGCTTAAGGCTTTACGGCTTTAGGTAGTTAGGAAAGTATATTTCCAATATTTTTGGTTAACTGAAGGTAAATGCTATCTCTGAGTTAAATTCGAATTATATCTTGCACCACCCAGAGTGGCTAGCCTTGACTTAAATTTTTAAGCCACCGATTTGCCAGGGTTAAACTCTGGGTTAGTAATGTCAAAAACTACATGTAATTTCAATCACTGTGGAGCGTGAGAGAGCCGTACACTTAAAAAAATTAATAATTCGTTCCTAACTTGGGTTGGTGGACTTTGGGTTAATTTCTACTGGTAAGATATAAGTAGTAAGTTAAAAAGTTAATACTTTAGCTCTCAATAAGCCGATTTAACTGTGGAATAAATCATTAATTTGGTTAATGATTTAACCCAGTATTGGAACAAGTACAGATAGCTGTACTAAACTGGCCAAAAAAATCATTTATTCTGTTTAATTTTCACAAGAATATGTTTTGTACACTGTAGTTTTTTTACGACTGTATGTTTTGTTTTGACGTTCATAAGTGTTTGTAAAAGAACCCGAACTGAACAAATAATATGTTTGTCTTTGACTTTGGATACTTAGACCTGCCGATACATCAAAAGTATAAGTTAGACTCAGCAGAGATTATCTTTATCACAAACAAGTTATTCAGCGACGACGCCTCGACGGAAATTATATTCAGTTTATTTTCTACGTCTTTATTTATTTACTTCGTGAATTTTTACTAAGTCGTCTCGACGGGATATTAAAAGCAGCCTAGTAAAGTCTTACATATAATCCTTCATGAATATTAATATCATACCGCTCTACACCTAGGAAGTTTCACGCATTTATTTTAATGTTGACCTTTGTAGAATAATCTGTTAATTAAAATTGTTGCCCGAGCGGCTTTGGAAGATTGTGCTGTTTTATTATGGGTAAAATTTATTTGGTTGAAGTTTATTGTAGGATTTTATTGGAAAATATGCTGCCTATGTGGTACCCTGTATAGTAGGACTCTACAAGTATAGGGCCTAAATTCTACTAAGTAACGGCTACTGATATCTTAAAGACAGACCAGTTAGCATAGTAGATGCCGCAGCTAGCAGAGATGTATGCAATATTCCATTCGATTTGAAGCCGTCCGACCGGGAAAGTACTTCCACCTTACAGAATACTGCAGCCACGCAGTACTATTTTAAATTTTTTTGCCGTTTAGAAAGGGCTCCAATGTACCATGGGGAACCATGGCTTCGGGAAGGAGGGGCCTGGAATTTGCCCATTCACTGCCGGAGCAACCTACTGGGGTTTTTGAGCTGGACACCTCTTTGTCCTCGCGCTGTCCCTTTGTCGGCTTTCCTTATCTTCTGGCGCCACTTGACTCGATCACATGCATCATCTGGTTCGATGTTCTGCTTGACGTAGACACCTGGTGACACAATAAAATTTATAGCTGCTCTTAACCAACAGAGGACTGTCTGTATAATAATAAAATGTAATGCATTTGTATGTAATTAAATCGTATTGTGAACAACGTCCTGATTACTGACTATTTCACATTGTTTGAAAAACTGATTGCGTCCCTAAAGTGACTTTTGTCGCCGTAACTATTTTGGCACTTTTTTTCGGCTTATGACAAATATATTGTAGGATAAGGATGTTTATTCATGACGTGATAATCTGGTAACAATTTAGTCCGCCGATACCAGACAACAGTGACAATACAGTCCCGCCTATAAAAGTAACTTCTGGGCGCAGATTCTCAAATAACTGTGACAATAGGCTTGAGTGGAATTAACTATTGTAATCTTCGACAGATGAAGAGACTCAAGGACAACTGGGCGGTGTTAACATCACGGAAATGGCGTCACATTTCGGAAAAACGAAAAAGCATCAATTCTAAAGGAGATCGGGCAACACTGAAGTATACTCGAGATGCCAAAGCGTAATTTTAAGTAAATGTGATTAGAAGAATAAACGGTTGTATGTCCATTTACTGTAGAGGAAAAACATATTAAAATCAATGTTACGTGATATTGAAAATGTAGAAAAAGATAGATGGAGAATTTAGAATGATATAGATAATATTGTACTAAATAAAGTAGATTTATTAATTTATTATTGAGCACTTAATTTCAGAAATGGTCGATATAAAAAATGAGGCTATCCCTTTTTGTAGGCGTTGTAGAGAAACTCCCTTAAATCAAATACTTAGTTATGTCATGCAAAAATGATTTCATTGTCACTGATAATATTATATCACTTCCTTCCCTATTGGCATCAGTATTTATAGTTATATTTTTCTTTGACGAATTTATATTATTGCCCTTTTACAAATATACATTGCAATTAATACTGTATACACTATTACTTCTATTTATATATTATCATTATATTCTATACGCACATTTATATCCAAGACTTGATCATGTCATGTACATACGCTATCATGGAATCAATGTAGTAAGTGTAATGTTTGTCTTTGACAATGTTTTAGCATGTTTAAATGTACTACGTGTAATTGATAATTGTGTATTGATAACCCAGGCAACAATCATATCAACTAATATCACGATATGAGGTACTCGTATGTTCTAAAATATGTTACGGTTATTTAGATCACAAAATGTTGTTTGTTACAAAAAGGTGAATGTAAAACATTCTTTTAGTGTTGGACAATAATGTAGAAGGATTTTTGCAAAAAAGTAAAATGATATTTTAATAATTTCCAGTTGAATTTCACGAGTAACTTATATTTATTATGTATTTTAAAAAACTTTGTAAGTGGAAAATGAAGCTTTAAATCGTGTTAAAAGTTTTAAATAATATAATAAAATATTTATCAACGTATACTAATTGAAGCGAATATAATCTTTTAATTAAGTATTCCCTTGGTAAAAATTTATTTAGAGAAATTACTTGCTGTACTTTTTTTTAATTGGCACATGAAGAACACTTTATGTTACCAGAGAGTAAGTATAAAATATAATTCAGTAATTACGTGTTTGTTTATTAAGTTTTTCAAGTTAGTTTTAGAATTTTTAAAGTGGATATATAAAACATTTAAGAATTAAATATGGTATGTTAAATACATATATTAATACAGTTTCCAATTATCACTTTGGACTGAAGGTTACTATAACTTAAGCTTAGGGTAATATTTCTATAGAAGACGTAGATTTCTTAATGAATGTTGTATCTCTATGCTTTTTCATGGTTGACTAACTGTTCTTCTTTTAAGATGTTAATGAAATGAACCATATTTGATATTGAGGTGATATTATATTCTGTAGTATTACTAAATATAAGAAAAAAATTGTTTGATGCTTATGAAAAACAATTAAATGACATTTCGCCGTTTTAAAGCAAAAATGGTTAAGAATATGTCTAAGAAATGCTTTGAAATTATGATTACAAGACTCCTGCGCATCTACGTCTAAGAAAGTACGTATATACACCATCATAACAAGGTATATACTATGTGGATAGAATTATACCATGCAACAAAACAATCTGTTATTGAATCTACAATCAGTATTTTTGTAAGAGCACGTAATATCTATACTAACGTAAAAGAGGAAAGAGTAGTCCATTTCAAATTATAAAAGTAGGATGCTGAAAATATTTGCAATTAAAGAAATATGCAAAATATCTTTTCTGAGAAGTTAAATTTTGTCTCTGTCGTTTGTCTTACATTCTTTTCCTGGAATTGTTTCGTTCTTATGGGCACTGGTGGTTACTGTGATTTGTAATTTGGAATAGGGTCGGCTTCAATAAACTGAATTGAAATTCACAACTTTTATTTGTACTACTCCGTTTATCATGCGGGTAGGTGTTTTAAATTTGGTTAGCTACTACCGTCGTTTATCTATTTATGACGAAAACCGGCGGTAGTACACTGCAGCATGATAAACCAATATTAATGTATTCTTCAATTTATATTGTTCTTTACTAAAGTCAGATGATCGACTTACAAACTCTGAAGAACACTGTCCATATCACTGAGAAATGCAGTGATTTTCTTGTGCTCTGTTATGGTCAGTATTGATCCGAGTAAAACAAAGATTATTGACTTGTTATGAACTTTGCCAAATAAATTATAGTATGGATTTCCATAAACTTACCTACAGTTACCGCTGTCTATCAGGTGGTCTATTTGCTCGTTTAGACTTATAAAAATATCAAAAGTCTGGTCTTTCACAATTCTACTTAGTTCAAATCATATATTATGAAAATTCATGGATGATCATTGGATGTTCTGATTAGTGACTCATCTCAAAGAAGGCCAACGAGACTTCAGTAAGATACCTGGAAATATTTAGGGGGTCACAATTATTCTGGATAAAGAAAATGATTTTATAGAAAATGCCAAGTAGGTACATAGTATTACCGCAGTTTGCCCCTTACGACTAGTTATATTATACTTACGTATGTAAAGAATGAACATACTTTTAGTGCTATAAGATATATTATTATTAACATACAATCTTATAATACTAGTACTTGTTACATAGGCTGTTACCGTAGTATTCAAAACGTTCTTGTTTCTTCTTTTCCAAAAAGTTAAAAAGAGAAATATAAACGGAAATGACAGTACAAGAGATGGTTGACCGAGAGTTGATATTTTTGTATGTAACTAGGACACATGTCTATACAATGTAACGACTTTATATAAGTTGTGTCTTTATACTGTAAAACTGTATAGTTAAGTGGATGTAGAATTATACTGATTTATGGAATAAAATGTTGACATTTTCATATCGGAGTTTTATTAGAAAATTTTCTGCTCATGATATTCTCGGAAACTAACAGAACGTCTAATACCATGCTGAACAGGAATGGAGTGTACACGAAACCCTGGTGTACACCAAAGGTAATAGGGAACAGGTTGGTATCACTAACAGCAAACCAAACTATGAAATTGGAATCCTGGATCATAGACTATCCATAGACCGCAACGCCATCAGATCATCTCACAAAATACATAGGTACGATGTGCAGATTGTTCAAATAAAGTATCACGTAAAAACTAGCGAGGCGAGGGCACATGTTTTAATTTTATGTAATACGGCAGACATACAGGCAAGCGGACCTGATGGAAAGTGGTCACCGCCGCTTAGGACATCAGTAACATCAGGGACGCTACCAATGCGTTGCCCGCCTCTAAAGAGCCTCATGTCATAGTCCAAAGGAAACATTGTGGCTGAGAGCTCATTCCACATCCGAATCGTACGAGCGAGTACCTTCGCGTTGATACGACTAGAGGGGTGTACGTAATGGGGATGAGTATCTACCCAGCCCCTGGCGGGTGGTGCGATGGCGGAATTGTGCTGTGAGCATCAGATCAAAAAGTCAAATATCAAGAGCGAGAGAAATTTCATTGGTCTCGCTTTAGATTCTTGGAATCTGTTGTCTATAGGTCATACTGGCAAAGAGATACATATCGCTTGCTTTGTCGCTTACTGCATGCGTATGTAATCCTTGCTTGTATTTTAATGAAAGAGGTAATTTAAGAAACAAGGTGCAATAAAACAGATTTTTTTTTTTTTTTTTTTTGAAAGATAGGCTCTTCAAGGCTTTCCAGACCCAGTATCACTGCGACCATTACTGATCTATTGTGATCGCCTCTTTCTACAATTCAGTACTAATTCCTATAGCTTCTATGAACTGTAATAGTTTCTTAGTACTGATTTCGTGCACCTCATCGGGTAGTAGTTGGTGTTTACCCAGATGGATGCTGCGTTTGCGCACCAGGGCCTCACATTTGCAGATCAGGTGGAGAGGCGTTTCGTCCTCCTCCTTGCAGAATCTACAGTCCTTTGTTCTGCTGATCTTCAAATTATACATGTGTTTGTTCAGCCCACAGTGGCCAGTCAGTGCCCTTGTTAGGATACGCAAGTTATTCCTACTAAGTAGTAACAGTTCTTTGGCATGCCGCCTATTATAGGGTTTGACTAATGCCTTAGAATGTGTTAGGCCTGGCTGATTTTTCCAGTGCTCTAATGATTGTTCTTTGAAATTTATACAAAGGGTCAATTTTGCAAGGCTATTTGGTATGCCACAGAATGGTTCTGGACCATATGTCGCAATTGTGCTACCAGCCTTCGCGAGTTCGTCCGCAATTTCATTGCCTTCGATCCCTTCATGCCCTGGGACCCAGCGCAAGATCACTTGGTTTTTCTCACCCAAGGAATTGAGGACCTTCACGCAGTTTAGCACCAATCTTGAACTCACAGAGTCTGATGAGAGGGCCAATAGAGCTGCTTGACTGTCTGAGTGTATATAAATACAATGGTTCATGTATCTCTTTTTGAGGTTTATGTCCGCACATTCTAAAATAGCGTACACCTCGGCCTGAAATATGGAGGTGTATTTGCCCAAGTTTAGGAATTTCTTGACCTTGGGCCGCTCTCCGTATATTCCACACCCTACATGAGCACCTGATTTGGACCCATCGGTGTACCATATCAGGCTTCCATTTTTCCAGTATACTTGGCTTTTAAGCCAGTCATCTCTGGATAAAAGTTCCACAGAGTATCGTTTCGGGAAGCTGCTCTGTTTTGTCATAGAGTCAGTGTACATACTCAGTATGTTGCTGCCCATAACAGTGTCCTGGAACGATCTCAGTGACTTTGAGAGCCAGTTTCCTTCTCCCTGGGTGGTTAGCCTGTATATGCTGTTTACCGCCACCATCTCTACATGCAGGTATAGGGGCGGGATATCCAGCATTGCATTCAGGGCCTCACCAGGTGAGGTTGACATAGCTCCTGTGACCAAGAGACACGCAATTCTTTGCATGCCGCTTAGTTTAATTGTAGCAGTTTCCTGGCTAGCTTTCCTGTGCCACACTGCGGCGGCATATGTTATTATGGGCCTTACGACCGTCTTATAAAGCCATAGGGTGTTTTTAGGAGATAACCCCCACCGTTGTCCTGCCAGTCTGCTACATATTCCCAAGGCTGTTTTAGCCTTGTTCAGTATTCCGATTATATGGCTGTTCCAAGTAAGTTTTTGGTCCAATATTACACCTAGGTGCTTGACCTCCTTGGAGAATTCAATAGTTTGGCCATTCAATCGTGGTTTGACTAAATTGTCAAGTTGCCTTTTGTTGGTAAATGGTACAACCACTGTTTTCCCCGCGTTGATGGACAGCTCGTTGTCCTTGCACCACTTATCAACAATATTTAATGCTCGTTGCATAACGTATGACAGCATACTTTGACAGAAACCTCGGACGATTATCACCAGGTCATCAGCAAATCCCTGCGTGTCTATCCTAAGCTCCGCCATTTTATACAAGAGCTGATCCACTGCCAGGGTCCAAAGTAGTGGAGATAAGACCCCCCCCTGGGGGCAACCCCTGGTAGTGAATAATTCAAGTGAGGTTTCATATAGGGTTACCTTCACTTTCCGGTTTGAGAGCATCGCTTCGACCCACTTCACCGTCGCACGGTCAACATTTTTCTCAGTGAGACCTCGAACTAGTGTCCTTATAGGGGTGTTGTCAAATGCGCTCTCAATGTCTAAGAATGCACAAAGTGCAATTTGTTTATCCTCTAACGCCTTTTCTACCTTGTCTACCAGATTCATAAGGGCAGTTTCAGTAGATCTCCCTTTGCTGTAGGCGTGTTGAGAATAATGAATAGGATAGTCAATTTTGATCGCCTCCCTAATGTAAATATCCAGAACTTTTTCCATAGTCTTTAGCATAAAGGAGCTTAGACTAATAGGCCTGAGTGATCTCGGTTGAGAGTAGTCTCTTTTTCCGGCCTTTGGAATGAATAGAACCTTGACTTCGGTCCATTGTTCTGGAATATGTCCCCAGGCGTAGCTTGCTCTGAAGATTTTTATCATGTAAGGGATTATTACTTCTATTCCTTGCTGCAGTAGTGCTGGAAAAATGCCATCCGCTCCACATGATTTGTATGGTTTAAAGGATTTAACGGCCCATTTTATTTGAGATGGCCTTATTATAAGTGAGGCCCTCCTCCATTCTTCATTACCTGGGCGAAATGATTGCGTTGAGGATGGACTTTCTGCGCAAGCACCAGGAAAATGGGTCGATACCAATAAATTTAGAGTTTCTTTTTCGTTGGCCGTGTAAGTCCCATTAGGGTATTTAAGCAAGCCAATTTGGTTAGGTTTGTCTTTTGCGAGGAATTTGTGAACTCTTGCGCACTGAGACGTGCTGTTTACTTCTTCGCAGAATTTTCTCCAAGTTCCCCGCTTAGCCTTCCTAATTTCTTTATTGTAAGTGGTTAAGGCTTCCCGATAGGATTCCCACTCTTGGGTCCTTTTAGCCTTATTGAATAGTTTCCGAGTTTTACTTCTAAGCTTTTCTAGCTTGGAGCTCCACCACGGTACTGCCCTTTTAGTTGACATTGTTTTTACAGGACAGCTATCCTCATAGGCCTTAATTATGCCGTTAGAGACTATGGTCACTGCAATATCCAGACTTTCTACTGTCTTTATTGTTTTAGGTACATCTTCTAGGTTCTGTTTAAGGTTGTCCCTATAGGCCGCCCAATCAGTTACTCTAGGGTTCCTAAAGCTAACATCCTGACTTGATAATGATCCTACTAAGTCAAAACAAATATGGTTATGGTCAGACATTGACGGTTCATCACTAACGTGCCAGTCGCTAATGCGCCTAGCCAGATCATTTGTTGCAATGGTAATGTCTAACACCTCTTGTCTTACACGGGTTACAAAGGTCGGTTTACATCCCTTATTCACCACGTGCAACCCCTTTGTTAGTAAATAGTCATATAACGTGTTACCTCTCCTATTTACGTCTGTACTTCCCCATGTGGTGTGGTGGGCGTTTGCATCACACCCCACCAGCAGTTGCATCCTGTGACGCCGGGCGTACTCGACCGCAGGCTCCAGGTCCTCAGCAGGGTTTTCCTTTTCCCCCGGGAGATAGGCTGAGCAAATTAGTACTCTAGCCCCGCCTCCCTTGGGGATCAAAATGGCTGCTACAACTTCGTCGGAGCACAACTCTGTAACAGTCAATAGATTAATGCTGTTCTTATAAACAATACAAGTTCTGGGTCTTGTCCCGCCTTTGTTGTAAATAATCTTACCGGCAGCGTTGAGCCCCAGAATAGTCGAGCTGGATACCCAGGGCTCTTGAATTAGGGCGAGGTCAGCCCTACCGTCGCAAAGCCATTTTTCCACCACGGCACTTGCTGCCGCAGCGTGATGGAGGTTGGCCTGCAGACACCTCACCGGCCCCTGGGTCGCCATTACTTCCCTCTTTGTGAAAGGGAGTACGAGGGCTTGGTTTTTCCCCTTCCCTTCTGCGGATTGAAAAATCCACGTCCGGAATGGGTTCCACCCTGACCTCTCCCCCTTGTGCTTCCTCTACCTCTATTCCTTTCCCCTCCCCTGGCAGAAAAGTTCAAGCTAGGTCGTGCTCCCGAGGGGATCGATCCTCCTTGCTGCCCGGTGTTTGGGGCCATGCCGCCCGTCGCAGGGACCTGCGTCGCCTTAGCCTGTCCCCTGTCAGCCAACTTAAGAGGGGGTCGTTTTCCCTGAGGGATCGAACCTCCTTGCTTTTTGGGTTTTTCGGCGGTGACAGTCGCAGGAGCCTGCGTGACGTCTGAGGTAGAGGTGCCTGGTTGAACAGGGGTCTCTTTGGCTGGGTCGCCCTTGATTTTGAAGACAATGCTTCTAAAACCAATTGCGGCTTTGCCTTGCCTCCCTTTCAGGGTCTCCACAGAGGGATCATCCACCGCGAAGGTTGCAATAATGCCCCCTTCCTCCCCCCTGCTATGGAGAACCTTCCAGAGCTGCGTGTTTAGGCCCCTGTTCTGCGTGCCCAGCAATGTTATCGCTTCGTCTATTGACGTAGCGTCTATGCTGGGTATGAAGGCGGTAACCACCGCTGGCTTTGGCAGTTCGCTCTCTGATAACACAGACAGCTTTGCCTCTGGCCAGGGTTTAACGCTAGGTACCGCCCTCATAAGCCAGTGCTTGCTGGCTTCATCCTCGCAAACAACCAGGATCCATCCTGGTCTTTGCGAAAATGAGGTGAATCTGGGCCCCTCTCCCCTGTTTTCCTTAGAGATAAGGTCAACAAGGGCGCGGCGCACAAGGCCCGTCTGCTCCTCGGTTAGTGGATTTTCCCCACGAATCCCGACCCTGACTGAACCGGCCACTTCGCTGAAGGTAGGCTTTGCTCTTACCTCCTGCGCGGTCTTAGGGTTCTTTTTCAGTCGGTCTTTCGGTGATTCCTCCTCTGATCGAGTGCGTTTTAACGACTTCGCCCCAGGGAGATCGGGGAGTAACCGAGGAATCTCTTTCCAATGCTGTCGGCAGAGGACTAGGGCTTCTTTGAGACCCACATCCATCTCCCTCAGCCTTCGGAAACGCTTTCGCGCTGCCCCAGAAAGCCTGTGTTGGCTCCCTGGGATGATGCTGTCGGAGGCCGACGTCCCTACCGTATCTGTGACATTACTGCCCCCATCTACGTCAGGTAGCGCCCTCTCGGCTACATCATCTAATCTGGGCGTTGGGGAGGCCAAAAGCTCTCCTTCCGCACCAGAATCAATCTCCACCACTTCCATGGTAGAGAAAACTGGACTTTTTTGGTTTTTTTGGTTAACATTACTCATGTAAGTCCCACGAATAGCTAGGGAACTAAAGGTCACCTCCGGCAGAGCCCCGCTTGTCGGAGTAAGGGCACAACTTTCCTCCGAGGAGCCCAGGTATCGGAGGTGCACCGTTAAAGGCCGGACATCCCTCCGGCCACGCAGCCCTCGGCACGGTTCGCGTTACACCTTGGCTTGGGACCAGTCTCCTCGCGCTCGATTAGCAAGAACCCCGCAGCGCAGCACACCAATACTGTTGCATTGGTGCACCGCGCTGCCGGATAGTTACTAATCGACCCCCAGGGCGCACCGGCGTGCCGCTTGCGTTCCAGCAGGAATTTCCGGGGAATTTCCCAACTGGACTACAAACGGCTACGCACACGTGGAGGTGGACTGAAGGCGCGCCCCACCAATTCCCCCACCAATCCCCCCACCTATCTAATAAAACAGATAGTGCTAGTTCCAGCCTTTTAGGTTAACTTTACAATAGAACGGACGACAAACTTGAACTTGTAATAGAAAAGAATTATAACGCTACCCGCCAATTTTTTTAAATCAAAAATTGAGTTTCTTATGTTTAAAAAAATATAACATTCGAAATTCAAACGTTTATGAGCAGCCAGTAGTGCAGAACTTTCAGTGTGCTCTATGTAGTAACTACTTACGCAGAAATAATTATAATTGCAAATTAAGTCAAGATTATATTATCATAAATGAATAACTAATTTGATATTAAGTCTACAAAATAATAAGGTATACATATTCGTAGTATTATGTATCTACTAATCACGATCTATCGGGCACAGGGAAAACATCGTGATGAAATCTGGACATTCAGGCCACTGAATGTGTAACTATGATCCAATCTGGTCAGATTCGGTCGATAGCAGAGCCACAGAGATTAGATGGCAGTCGCTCTAATTACCTGATCTACCAAATCTTGGATCATAATCAACGCGGACCACAGGCCATCGCGCACGAGAGCACAGCCGGAAAATTAACTATAAGATGATTTTTATTATTTTAACTTAATTTATTTGTTCCTGAAAAAACACGTAGGTAATTAAACTTAGAGAATCTGATCAACTGCTTATGTTGACTTAATAAGCACCATCAGGAAGCTGTCGTTATCAATATCATAAACTTAACAGCATCGCTCTTGTGGGTGGAGCTATCGTAATTTCATTATATTGTCCGCTTTTGATTTTATTTACTGTACTCAAGCTGTAGTTTGCCTACACATACTCGTAAATGACTGACAGACACACAGAGACACGATATAAGTGCTCAGAAAACGAAACGGCATTTTATATGTTGTAAATCCTCAAAAGAAACCCCGAACTTTGTAAAAAAATCTTCAGAAAGAAAAAGGCAACAAGATAAAGATAAAAATGAAAATTAAATTTTATGATGATTCACCAAATATATTTTTTATGACCAGCAAATTTGGGTGGAGGTCGTCCAGCAGGAGATGGCCGTAATTTTTATTGTTGACTGTAAAAGTAAAAAAATTAACAAGTAAAACTCAACTCCAAGTGATTACCTACGAGATAGAAGAATGAGGGTAAGTCGTGCAACTCGTCCAAGCAAATACCGCCTAAGGAAGGTACGAGGGGAGGTTAATGTCCAGCAGTGGACGTTCTACGTCCGATTGGGCGGATAAGGTTTATGAGGCTCACTTGCAGTTGTATGGTCAGGTGCCTAAACCTGCCGGCATCAGGACACAGGTCACGCAAAATGCACTGGATTGACATCGCTCAAGATACATACTATAAGAGCGGCTAACGATGCGGGTAAAAAGATAATAAAAAAACAAAAATTTTTACTTAACCTATTTTACTAGATGTAACATTGAAAATTTTTTTTTTTTTTTTAATATTTATTTCCAACATGACAGTAATACATATTACATTTTTAAATACTCTGTCAAACTGCGCAGCAGTTTTACGACAGATAAGCTCTCTATGCCAATTACGTCCATTGTACTACGTACTACCGTTCACAACATGTTACAACTTACAACATTACTTTATTTTTATTTCCTGTAATGTTATAAATTGATGAAATAACGAGATTACATACATACATACATACTTTACTTACATACTACAAACTACCTATACTCAAATACTGCGGTCCACAAGTACGCGTATACCCGCGCTTGCAGGTACCTACAAACCCACAAGCGCCAGAGCGACGCGCATCGGCAGAAAACAAACATGGTGCTATAATAGGTACACAATACTTAGGTCAGTTCTTACATAAAAAACTGTTCTTTGTTTTTTTTCTTAAGGATACCTATGGAGTCCGCTTTGGCTATATCTTTATTCACACTGTTCAGTAGTCGCGGCACTCTCCATTTCCTTTCCCCGTAATAATTATTCGCCCTTTCTTCCACAAACAATTTCTTGCATGCCATTCGTGTTGAGTAATTAAATACTCTTACAGAATTAGGGTGGTCCTTTCCAAATTGTTCTATTAACAATATCAGGTTTAGTTTGTGTTCTATCGATAGTATTTTAGCAGCTTTAAATAGTTCATTGTAATCCTTACTTAGATGTACTTTTCGTCTTGTCTCTTCGGTTACTACTGACTTTATTATCACCTGTATATTTTTTATTTGTTAGCCCATAGCAACACAAACCATACCCGGTAACCGCATCAACTAGCGCATAATATACTGTATACAGGATAGATCTATTCAATACATATTTAGACTGATAAAATTTTCCTAATATTATTCTAAGCTTGTTACATACTCGTATATGGCCTACATGAAGTTTCCAAGAAAAATGTTTATCCACTATTAATCCTAAATATTTAAAACTTTCTACTTCTTCTATTTTTGTACATTTGCAATCCCTACCTAACACATGCAAGCAGCTCATATAAGTGACCTATAATTTTTAAAGTACAGTTTTTATAGTTAAAGTTATATGGGGAAAATATTCTATTAATTTTGTTTTATTAATATTTATAATTATTCCGTTGTCACGCAACCACTTTATAATATTATCCAAATCTTCCTGAATTTTTTCCTGATTTACATTAATGTCTCGATCCCCATACACTAAGCAGGTATCATCCGCATACATAAACATTAAGCAGACTCCGAGAAGTCTGTTAATGCAGTCGCAGTACTTTTACTCTTTCGAAAGCCATGCTGTACGTTTGATATGTTATTCTTTTCTTCTAAATAATTATTAACTTGATCTACTATAGTTTTTTCGGTGATTTTATTTACCGAACTCAAAATCGCTATTCCTCTGTAATTAGAGTAGTCTGCGTGTGAGCCTTGCTTATATATTGGCCGTATCAACGATGTTTTTAATTCAGCTGTATATACTCCCTCTTTAATTGACATATTAATAAAGTTTGCAATAATTTCACATATTTTTTCTTTTGCGAACTTGATGTCCATCACTCTTATTTCGTGTACACTTGGAGATTTATTGGAGTCCATTTTGTCTATAGTTTTAAGCACTTGCAAGACAGTTACTTTTCTGTAACGGAAGGATACATTACTCACCTGGACATAAGATTTACAATCAAACAATTTTTCACTACACTTATGTTTTATACTATCTATTTCCTTAGTAAACCTTACAAAAAATATCGCAAATTATTTTGGGATCTTGTGACTTAACTAGATATTTTTTTATAACTTCATCTATACCTAAATTAGTTGTACCTAACCATTTATTAATATGCATCAAAATTTTTCTAAAATCACCATAACATTTTTTTATTTGCTTATTTTTAAATTAATTTTTTGTCTTATTTATTTCCTTCATAGTTTTATTTCTTAATTTAGTGTATGCTAACCTAGCGCACATACTTTTCGGGGTTGACTTCCATATTCTAAACAATTCATTTTTTATCTTTTTCAAGCTTTTGATTTCATTCCTTATCCATTTATTTTCGTCTCGTTTACCTACTTTTACTGAAATTTTTAAATTTAAATAAATGAATGAATGAATGAATAATACTTTATTGCTCAATCAAAATAATACAATAGGTACTTAAAATTACATAAAATTAACAGCAGGAGAAGCAACAGGCGGTCTTATCGCTTAAAGCAATTTCTTCCAGGCAACCTTTTTGGGTAGATAACTGTCGACAGAAGTGCAAGATAAGAAAATAAACTGAGAGTAAGTCCGTTCAACATAAAGACATATTGGTGTAATTTTAATTAATACTAATAAAACTATAGATAAATTTATATACCTAGCATAATACTATAAATACATATATAAAAATATAATAGAAGAGAGTAACGTTTCATTAAAATGAAATACAACAAACATATAAGGTACCCAACGAGAATTATGAGAAGTTTTATGGGACAGACTGTAAAATATGAGCTTTAACCAGCCTTTTAAAGGATGGTGCAGTTTTGGCTAGGGGGATGTCCACAGGCAATGGATTCCATAGTCTAATCGACTGGATAGTGAAGGATTTGGAATAGAAATTAGATGAGTGAAGAGGCACATTAAGGAATAAATTATCAGAAGAGCGGAGGGGAAGGGAGTGAGAGGAAGATAGAAACTGGAAACGTTCTTTAAGGTAGGATGGGGTAATGGGATTGAATAGTACCGCATATAAAAAGGAAAGCATGTGAAGGTCCCTACGTAAGCGGACCGGCAGCCACTTTAGATGCTTACAGTACTCCGACACATGATCGTATATACATAACCCGAATATAAACCTAATACACATGTTTTAAAGGCGCTCCACTTTGCCGTACTGTTCAGCCGTAATGTCAGGGTAGCAGCAATCTGCATAATCAAGGATGGGATGTAGGAGACCCTGAGCAAGCGCAATCTTCGTGGAAGTGGGTAAAAAGTTACGGAGTCGTTTAAGCTATTTCGAGGCAGCGTAATTTTTAATGCTCACGTCTATAAGCTGGTCACTCCAAGAAAGAGTATTGTCAAAATAAATACCCAGATTCTTACCTACCTACCTTTTTGCTAAATGGTATTTGTATTGTGTTAAAACAGACTGGCGCCAGAGCCTTAAAATTGATTTTTGAGATAAAGTTAGGACTTCCAATAATAGTCTGTGTTTTGTCTGGACCTGACCTAACCTAACCTGAACCTTGAGCCCGTATTAACAGCTCCAATCTAAGATGGAATTTAGGTCTCTATTCGTACACGCTATTGCCTCCGCGAGGTCATCATATCGTGCTTGCTTGTAAATTTGAAGGTCATCGGCATATAGATGGTAGTACGAGCTAATATCTTGTGTGATGGAATTAATAAAAATCGCAAAAAGGAAAGGGGAGAGCACGCCTCCCTGCGGAACTCCAGAGCCAGTCCATGACCAGTTTGATCCCTGATCCTCGATTCTGATACGCTGCCGACGACCGTTCAGATAACTGCGGAACCAATATATTGTAGACGATGATAGATTAAGTGACCCCAAGATGGCTAAACTACCGGCAAAATTACATCCAGAATGGGCAGGATCATCGCACGACTGACGCAGTCACTACCAACGGAGTTGGACGTAATAGCAGTGATACTCGATTTGACATCCCGATCAGAAAATTTCGTCAAGGAAAAATCTAGACAGCTATGCTTAGCTTTTTCGGAAATGAGTTTTATAGAGCTGGCTTTAGTCGTACAATCCAGAAACGAGCAAGAAGAGAAGTGCTGGTTCAGGTTGTCAAGATCGAGGGACACTGGTAGCGAGCTATCGCGCTGCCTACCAATACCTAAGTTTCTAAGGAACTTTCAGACCTTCCCTGGGTTTTGATTTTCAACCGACTCGAGGATTTGGAGGCGCTGCGCATCCCTACATACCTTATTACAATTATTTCTAATCCGCTGATAGCGGTCACGGTTTAGGGCTGTCGGGTTGTGTTTAAATTTTAATTTGGCTCTGTTTTTCTTAGCAATCAATACTTTAATGTCATCAGAAAGCCAAGACGTAGGCAAATGTTTCATTTTTACTTTACGAAATGGCGCGTGAGTGTCGTAAAGTTAAATGACAAGTTTTGTAAATAAATTAACCTTTTCGATCAAATCATAACTGTTACCAATTACACTCCAGTCAATCCTTGACGCATCTTCCCGGAGACTTTCCACACACATGCCACCAAAATTGCACCGCTACAGTATTTTGGGATAAATATTTTGAAGAATTTCACATAATTTACCATACAACAATTTTGGACATTCAATTGAGTTTAACTCTGCCCAATTTACCGATAGTAGTTTTTCCCTAAACTGTTTATTACAAATAACGGTCTTGTTCCTATTTACATCATGCTATATACGTTTATTCTGATGTAGACTCTGATGGCGGGTCGAAGTAGAAGACAAAGAGTACGAAAGCGGATCCTGGCAGAAGCGGGGATTGACAGCCAGGATATTGATGTTGTGAATTTCTTTTGTACAACCCCATACCCTGGGACGTACCAGTAGTCCACCTGATAAAAAGCTTTAGCCTCGCAAATTACACTGCTCCTATTACGTTTCCCCTACAAATTAGGATTCTTCTAAAGGCACGTCTATAGGCACATCTTGCTCCTAACTACTCACATGGTCTTTTGTGAATTAAAAAAAAGTAAATGTGTACTTGTATTTTGTCTTTGGGATTTGGCGTTATGTAGGCGACTCTTTTAGGACGATTTTGTAAACATCACTGGAGACCAAATAATACCTACTACTTATCAACCAAGCTTATTAAACTACTATCGAACAAATTATCAATTTCCATCAGGTTTGTCATCACCGTCATGTCACCGTTCGTCATAAAAAATTTAAAAATTCCCATTAACCTTTACAATATTTCGTAATGCAATTCATTTATCCGTTCACCAGCAATTATCAGCTTCCTTCGGTTGTCATATTTATAATTATAAATAGGCACATGGATTCAAATGACCCCGTGTGCGTCATAACAAGTCTGCAGTTGAAAGCCCTATGCGTCAGCAGGGGCCAGGGTTATCCCGTATTTTTAGAAGCTACCACAGAAATTCACAGAATATCTATTGAAGCTACCTACATAATACTTTATAAATTAGTTTAACCGGGTAATTAAGCGGGGTTAAGGATAAGAAGTAGATAATACGAAAATAGTAAAAGAAATAGGAAGTGCAAGTATTATATTTTATTTTTATTAAAAATACCTCTGCTCTTTTGTCACGAGATTTTTCAAATTTTATTTTAATTTATTTTAATAAAAACAGAGCAAACGAATTATTTCAAAGGTAACAGTTGCCATTGTGTAGTTAGCTGGGTTGAGATTTTTTCCTGCAATGTCCAGTCGTGGATTTTCTCCGAAAAGAGAAGCAGGCAATTTTGCTTTGCCAATGACAAGTGCCAACATCCCGACTGGTTTCAGCAATGGTAGTAACGAAGGCTGACTGAAATTCGATACGATTTTCGTTACGTCACAATTCATGATTTACAAAATACTCAAGTCATTTATCGTTATCATCATCTCAGGAGGAGGTCTTCCACTTTTAAACATGTACTGCTCGCTCAACTTCCACACCGATCATCTTATGCTCCACGTGCATTCGTCGCCTCCTCCATCCATCCCTACGTCTTAGCAAGGTCGTCAGTCCACCTATCAGGGGGCATCCTACCCTGTGATTGCCTGTATTGCGATACTAAAACCTACAATATCGGTGATCTTATCCCTACAACACATCATCATGGGGCTTGTCAAGTGGCCTATTTTATCCCTAACACCATCAAGTTGTCAAGTCACTTGCCAAGCGAGAGGAAGGCGAGTGGCCGTCATTATCTTTTGCTGGATATATTCGTTTCTGATCCTATCACATAAGAAATTCCTAAATGGCTTAAGTTAATAAAGCAAATTATTTAAGTTTATGTATAAAGTTAAAAGGAAAGAAAAAGTATAAAGAAAGTAATTAAATCTGGTACCTGATAATCGCCCTCAAGCTATGTAGGAGAAAGAGCTTTAAGCTTTTGAGAAGTTCGTTTCATGTGGAAAAGATTGGAAAAGCGATAAGTTTTTCATAATGCAGTAATATTATCTGCTTGAAGAAGGGTACAACATAAAGGAGGGATATTTGTGGGCAATTGTTTGCACTGTAGCTTTATGTTTATTATTATCTATTCATATCTTTTCAATTCATCAGTCAGTAAAATAGTAAGCAAGGATAGTAAGCAATAGGTATAATCATCATTTTTACGTTAATGTGCCGGTTGTGCTCTCACGCGCAAGGGCTAGGGGTCCGCCTTGACCATGACCCAAGATTTCACAGATCAGGTGGTTACCGTGGAGTTGTCCCTGTTAACCGGGGAATGTGACGAGATTGGATCATGGTTGGCCTGTGCTCAGAGTCTCGTTGCGCGATAGTATCAGAAATGAGAAGATCCGCAAGCGAACCAGGTCACCGACATAGCATGAAGGATTACCAGGCTAAAGTGGCAATGGGCACGGGACATAGCGCGAAGAACAAATGGCTGATGGGGCAGAAAAGTTCTTGAGTGGCAATCACGTGATGCGTGATCCATGATGATGGATCATGGTTAGACATTCAGTCGCTTGAGGCGCTCGACGTCATACGACGGGCGGTTTTAAGGTCTCCTATCGGTATGGCGACGTCCGTCGCACGACCATGGTCGCACGACCGCTGTCAATTAGGACAGCGCCTGAATGTGCAGGTTTTATTACGATGTTTTTCCTCACCGTAAGGAAGGAAAAACAAATACGCTATTAAATTAATAGGCAAGCATAGAAAATACCATATCAGCGTACAATTTTTTCATCCTAAATTGTATATCTCTGCTGGACAACATACCAAACGCTAATTAAGGTGCTAATTTGAGTAAAAGCGAATTATTAGGTACGATGTAATTGAGAATTGAGAAGCGAACAACAAAATAAAAAAATTGCCTGTTTTTTATTCGGGTTCTATTTTTAACAACAAAAATAATATTGACTTAATCAATCCTCATAATAATAATCAACTCAAGAGACATTTATTGATCTCTCAAAACAGCGGTTAATTTACCTGCTGCGCTCTCAATGGTTTCTATTAAAAATCATCAATTGTATATGTAATTGTACCTTGAGGAAAATGTTTTAAACTTCCGTTCACTTAAAAAGGATATTAAATGATTGCACAATTTTATCCTTGTGCCCAATTTTTTTTAACTTTCTTAATAAAAAACTCCAATTAATTACGGATTGGTCCCCTTTGTCGGCAATCAAGGACCTGATATAATTATCTTAAGCGTAACCTTAAGCTTCTTGTTTTCTTGAAATACCTGCGGGAAATTCAAAGAAAATAGTAATAAAGAAAACGATACCGTTCGATAAAGTTCTGCTTTGATACCAGATTCTTACAAGAGGCCTTAGTGCTAACCACAAAAACAGAAAATGTCATTGAAAACTTTAGAGGGTATTTTGAAAATATCTCGACACTTATGACTTTGTTTATTTATTATCCTACAAATGTTTTAAATAAGCTTTGTAGGGAGGAATGTTTGTTACTCCTTCAAGCAAAACTACTGGAAGGATTTTGATGATATTTGGCTGCAATATAGCCTAATTTGGCTTTAATTTATCCCAAAATTCAACGTGGTTTCAAAGGAACGGGTCTGGAACGCTATAAACAATTTTTACTGTAGCTAATGCAAAAGGAAAACCTTCCATTTATATCGAGCTATCTATTAAAAGTTAAAATAGCATTAGATGATGCGCTCGTTGCTGTGTACATAAGCACCGATATCTTTATACATTTTTGAAGCTCTTTCAACGTTTTAAAATCTTACACAAGCGCAGCAGCGAAGCACAAGTGAAGTAAGTATTACAATTTAACACATAAACTCTATTCTCACACATGAAGTTTTCTCTGGCAATGCTTTCACATACCTACCTAAACATCTGTGAACGCTAAAAAGGGATAATAATTTAGGGGTAGTGCACGTGTACTTACTTCTGCTTACGGTGAAGGAAAACATCCTAATGAAACCTGCGCATCCAGGCGACTAAATGTGTAACTATGATCCAATCTGGTTGGGTTCCCCTGGCAGCAGGGTCACGGACGTCAGATGACGGTCGCTCCGCTGTAATTATATGATTTGCCAAATCCTGGATCATGGTCAAGGACGACCCCAGGCCCTCGTGCGCGAGAGCACAACCGGGACATTAACGCCAAATTGATTATTTTTTAGTTTAGGGGTACTGCAAGTTGCTAGTTCCGGTTCATATTTCATTTCGAATTTAAAATAAAATACGCTTATCCTCATCCCTGGGACAATTTCCAGGAAAATTCCTTCATGAAATTACAGTTTACCTTCGTGGAATCTAAAAATAGTCCGTGTCTCTACGAGACCTTCTCAGAACTGGGTGACTTTGTCAGAACTGGGTCAGACGCGGGAAACATCCTGATGGGACTCAGTATCTCGTCAGGAAATCGTCTAGAAACCGGGATGTTACTTGGCATGATAATCATGTTGATTTATTTACATGCCTGAATACAGGCTGTACGTTATAGACTGTTATTAAATACATAACTATTATTATATCAAATACAGTCTCATTGTTGATAATATATCGTACCTACTCATGATCATCTTAGCATATATCCTGGCTAATATCATATGATGTAACCTACCTACCTATATCATATTACTAGCCTACTATCATATTGCTAGTTAATTATCCTCTATACTTAGTATAAAACAAATACTCTTCCCGCCGTCTGTCCCTGTGCATCTATGATCTTTTAAACTAGGCAACGGATTTTAATGCGGTTTTCAACAATAGATACAGTGATTTATAAGCAAGAAAAAAAAAGGGTAGGTTAGTACGAAGTCACGCCGGATCCACTAGTCCTACTATAAAAAATTACTAGCTTTTTCCTGCCAGTTCGTCCGAGAAAATGCAGGTTGGTTAACAAAATGTGCCATGTCTTTCCCCGGGCCATCTCTATCCTTGCTATCCGGTGGAAACGTATCAGACCGAGTCACGTTAGGATATCTTACAAAAATATTTTTATACCTGTCCAGACATTTTTTTTATTTAACACAATCACCCTTGTCACGCTGTACTAAAGTACACAGAACAGCGGAATGAATGGTTCACGTTTCGAACATAGAGGGTGCGTAGGTACAACGCGAACCTCGGAGGAAATCAACTGCCACTCCAGGAAATAATTGTTCGCATACATAGAATGTGAAAGGAGTAGACCTGACAAAAATAATAGGTACAATGTCATAAAATTTGTCGTTGGACGAAAGGTATGAAATGTAGGGCTGGTCAGAAAATTGGCAGCTGCGTTTTCTGTATTTTTAACAATGTACATAATGTTTTAAAGTATCGTGGTAATTAAAACATATTTTAAAAGTATGTTCCAGGTTTTCTATCGCGTACCTTTGTTAACGAGTAGCCCGATATTGCGACGCAGATGCATGCATCATTGTCACGGGGTGACTGACTTTTGAAATGTGTTCAACAATGGAATTTTCAACCCGCCTGGTCGGCGTGGAGGTTATGCCCAAACCCTCCACTGATTTGGAGAAGGATCAAATCCACCAGTAAACTGTTATCGGCTGTTGAGGTGATTAACATACATTAATTATTTATTTATAAATTTTTTTATTCTCAAAAGCATTACAAAGTTTCAATACAAACTTGTGATGATGATGTGAGTGCTAAGTACCTAGATATCATTTTTATTTTCCACGTACAGCCTTATTTAGGAAATTTACTTTTGACATGAATAAAATTAATATTATAATCCTTAAATTATTATGGCTAAGCGCTTAAGTGTCACAAAATCTGTGTCATAAAGTTAAGAGGGATCAATTAAGCTGTCAACTTAGCGTCGCATATATTAAGTTTAGTGCAATCAGTGCAGTGATAGTGTAATATAATAAGTGTAGGGGTTACTAATACCTGATTCCTGATCCTGCCATGTCTAAACACTACTAAATCTATAAAATGGGAATGTGATTCCCGTAGTACTGCGCAGCCTTACAATCGCGTCACTAAAAGTGCTTTCTTAATCACGAATTATAGATGACTACCGCGAAATGGCTATTGACATCAGGGAATGGTCGTGGTCCCTACCGCTGCCTTAAGGTTTCAAGGCAACCTTACCTGCTCGCGGTCCCCCTGCTAACAAACTGACGAGGCTCGGCGCATCGGCTTTTTCTTCCATAATAAAGAATTTAAAAAAATATATTGTTGCTTGCTATAATCTTGAACAAAATTTCTTAAAGCTTTAAGCCTTCGACTTCGGCCGAAGGTTGTGGCGACAGCCGATTAGCTTCGATTTCTGCCAATTGACTTTCGGTCGGACACAGCACACCAGAAATGTTTGTGCAATTGTGTTAGAAAATTTATCCAATGAGTGTGAAATGAATTTCTACATGTTAATTTAAATAGAAATTATGAAATCACAAAACAACGCCATCTAACAGCGATTTATATATTTTTTAAATTTAACTGCTTTATTATAAATCATTAATTAGCTGAGCTGGGAGTCACCCCTAGGATGAGGAAAGGTCGGTGAAAGTCCGGTTGCACAATATACTAATAAATAAAAAATCTTATGTCCATGACTCTGGTATTGTGCTCCATAAGGGAAATGTGATTGCTGTAAAACTGTAAAAAGAAATAAATAAATGTCCATGCTAAGTTACCTTACCGTACCGCGATAGTTACAAAGTGCGCATCGACAACTTTCCTGATGAGATTCTTCGGGACATAACATATATTAGATACTTCCATTCCACATATAGAACAGAAAAATGTGTCGACGGTGGCGAGGGATATGCATTGATTGTGTGTCCAAAAGTTCCATTGTATTCCTGTAGCCGAAAATACGCAAGCGTTAACGAAGACAGCTACATACAGAGTGTCTTGGCGGGAGCTGGACCAATCTCTCGCTCTCTGGAACTATGTTAAAGGCAAACATAGTGTTACTTTACAACCTTAGAAAAATTGTAAAATCAGCTTCGATTGAAAATGTGGCGCTAAAGAGAATGAATATGACACTTAAGTAGGACGGGTTTTCAAAAATATAGGTATTGAATATTATGAAACTATGAAATTTAAAATAAAGAAAGAAGAAAAGAAAATGGCAACAGAGGAAAGGCTGATGCCAGAACAGGTCTACAGGTATGTACCTCAAAGACCGGCATCCGGTCCCCTCACGTTGCATATGTCTTTGTCGACGGTAGCCGCTTTCCATTAGAGGCCCGAACCGATAGGGGATGGGGCCCAGTTGAACCTCCAGTGTCTCCAGCAATAAATAAAAACGCATCAGGCATCAACAGCCCATAACAGATCATTGCTGAACTTGAGCTTCCTCTGTATTTGTGGAGAGAATCACAATTATCTCCTCGCAGGGCAAACTTGGGGATAGCAGTGTTGAAATTACACAACAGAAAATGCTGCTTCCTATTTTGTGGTCTGTTTCAACCAAATACATTAGTCGCCTTTACCACAGTCGTTAATGGATGGTGCTACATTCAAGTCTGAATGTCATATGGCAAACATGTGTAAACTATAAAAAAAATTATAAATATAAAAAAAATCATAATCATCTTGTTGTTAATGTCCCGGTTGTGCTCTCGAGAACGAGGGCCCGTGGTCCGCCTTGACCATGATCCTAACCTAACCCTGCTACCAGGGGAACCTGACCAGATTGGATCACGGTTACACATCCAGTCGCCTGAATGTGCAGGTATTCAACTAATGTACATAACTCAGAAGTTAAAAAAAGCAAAAAAATTCATAAAATAAAATAATGTAGGTAAATGATTTTGTAGATGGATGCTTAAAATCAGTGGAAGACAAGATTACTCGCTTTATCGTCATATGTGATAGCTCAACTATGGTTAGGAAGTGTCAGTAAACTACGAGTATTATCGTCAAACGGATTTACTTGGGACACTTTTCAATTTTGAGTGACAATAAAAAAAAAATTTGGTGAACTTTTGCCATGAGAGAGAAAATTTGGACATGACTTTGTTAAATGACTTACGATTATTGTATCGATCGAAACTATCGCAGCTGCGTTTTATATTAAAAAAATGTTATCTTAGTGTTGATACACATTGAAGAGGTGCGCTGCGCGGCGCACTGCAAGATAGGGGGGCAAAACTCGCAATCCAAGCCCAAAACGTTAGCTCTGATGTATGAATAATTTCTACATATTTTTAAATTTGCCCCCGTCGTGCAGCGTGTGGTGCGATGTCAGTAGACGTCAACATGAGACATAGTCATATTTGACTCTTTCTTTTTACCAACAGTTTGAATCTTTCATCATTATGTGACATAGTTCACTCACATATAACTGTCTTTCTTTAACCGTTCGCGTAACGCGCGTGGGATGCATGGGCTTTTCTGAAAACCAGCGCTGTGACAGGCATGAGCCCTTACATCACTGGCTGGTCTTACGTAATTTTAATTTAATCGTAATAATAATTAACTGTACTCATCTTAGGGTAAGGATGTAATGTGGAACCGAATAAAGTGCTGTCTATGTCTATGTCTATGTCTACTTTTTTTAAGTACAGATATAACGCATGTGAATGAAATAGAAAGTCGACCTGGTCATTGAAAGTTTGACTGCTGATGTCTAAGCCCCTCCCCCTTTTCCGATTCTGTAACACTATGGTATTCGTTTCGTTTTCGTGGTCCTTTCATCATCCCGAATTATAAATAAGGCGTGTTGGGAACACCAGTTTCTAAAGAGAAATGCTAGTGCTCGTCGAGCTCTACATTTCCGATGACAGCTGTGAAACGTAAAACTGCAATAACTTTGAAACGGTCGGTCCTAGAACACTAGTTCCTGAAGATAAATGATAGTGCTCGTCAAGATCTACATTTCAGATGACAGCTTTCAAACTTAAAATGGCAATGACTTTAAAACTATTGGTCCTACAACACTAGTTCCTAGAGAGAAATAATGGTACTTGTCGGCATCAACATTATTTTAAAGAAATTCTTAGAATGACAAACATTTATTCGGTCACGCCTTTTTCCCGTACAGGTAAGCAGAGACCACATTATTCCACTTGCTACGGTCCTGACAAATCTCTGTGGCTTCTTATGTATGTATGTAATCTCTTTATTGCATCAATTTATAACATTACAGGAAATAAAAATACAATTTATAATGCAAAGGCGAGCTTCTTCATACATACATAGACTGTTAACTTCATTACCCTTCCTTGGCTTCCTCGTAGTCGGGTAAAAGGTATCAGTTATCATAGTATTCGAGGAAGACCAATCGATATGGTCGAACTTCTTTACATATTTATGATGTTATACTTTTTAGTTAAAAAAAGCAAGATTCGCCTTTCATACATTTTTAGATCAAAAATCTAAGAGTAGGCCAGACATGTAACAAGGTAACAAAATTATTAGTTTTCAATAGAGAAAATAGTTCTTAACATTGTTTACTATGACGTTAAATCTGCACGTCCGACGTTTCGATTGTTATAGGCTTTTAGAATAGCGATACATAGTACCTACTGTACGCCCAGTGGTACATAGTGGTGGTGGTGGGCGTACAGGTTTGGCACCATAGTAAAAAATCATAGAAACTGTATGCTGTATCTGAAAATTGCATAATATTTTTCGGGCCGGCACTTTCACTTTTAATTCAGAATGAATGATATTCTTTTCGTACGTTTTTCTTGGTTGCATTTGAGTCGGCAGATTTAAAAAATGTCCATTTACTTTTTACGCCTGCGTGTGAACCCACAGTCGAGAAGACATATGGTCAATAATTATGCGAGTCGTTTAAAATAACGCGCGTAAAAGTATGGAAAAATCTCTCGAGCGAACGTTGCCTAATTTGAAAAACCAGAATAACACCACCGTTTCTTTGTTTGTCACCGTGACGTGGCACCGCGCGGCGCGCCGCACAGTGCACTGCACTGCGCGAGTGGACATCAAGCCTTAAGTTATCTTGAAAAAGGGATTCTTGGGGCACTGGTAGTAGGTATCAACACTTTAACTCAAGATCGAGCAGGAACTAGTTTACTTGAGATATTAGAAACAATTTGAAAAGTGTTTTATTTAATATGAATCACTTACATGTTTAATTTAGTCAATATATTAAACAATAATTAACAATAATGTAAATTTCAAAAACTTCATAAAAACCCTTGTAAAACTAATGAAATCGCCGAAATCCACTGAAACTAATGCAAACTCACTCAAAGTCAATAACTTTAATGGAGTCAAGACTACAATTATTAGATTTTCAGATGATATACCAGCTACAGCAGAAACTAGTCTTAACTTAGAACAGCTTCTATAATGGAAACCGTATTTAACGATTTTGGACTTAAAATTAATATTTTACAACCAAACTTTGCTTTTAAAAAAAAAATTTCAATCAGTACTGATACCGATCTGAATCAATCAATCTCATAATTATCTTCTCTTTTAGAAAATATGAACAGTTTTAAATATCTAGGCAGCTAGATAACGCGTGATTCGAGATGTACAGCTGATATAATAACAAGAATTGCAATGGCTATAACAGCGTTTAATAACCGAAAAAGTCTGTTCAGAGCCAATATCAAGACGAAAATTCGAAAACAGCTAATTAAAACCTACATATGGAGCATTGCGTTACACAAATGTGAAATATGAACACTAACTTAACTGAGGTTAGAGGCTTTTCAAATGTGGTGCTGGAGGAGGACGAACAGAATAAGTTGGACTGAAATGAAGGCAAATGAGGAAGTTTTAGGGATTGTAAATGAGAAAAGAACATTGTCAAAAACGACACGATACGACAAGACATGACGACTTCTTTAAAACTAACATGAAAGAGAAAGTTACGAGATTGACAGGTAGATATAACAGAAGTTACGTACAGGAAGTAAAGGAGGAAGTGGGAGTCGTGTCATATCAAGAAATGAAATACAAAACGGACGATATATCGAATATAGAATCGGTCTGTTGTCCCAAGTTAACCATCCGTCTGAAGTAGACTCGTTTGACGGTACATGCCCGTGGAGAGCTTCGATCACTTCGATTTGGTCTTAGCAAGAATAGTGGTACTTGAAGTAGCGTTTAATCTCTTTGAATTTAAAAACATGAATTTATTACAAGGTCGGGTATGTTGAGGTAGATGGGATACTAGGTAGACATTGAGATTTGAAGGCACACCTTTGTTTAACGATGTCGGATTTTTATTGTCCTTGATGCTCAATGTAAACTGTAGGCCTTTTGTTCTCTGTTTCAACACATGACACTGATCTTTTTATACTGCCAACGCTAACCTTATGACTTATATCGATTATGATTAACCTCTTGCAGTTAAGTAAAAGTAACATATGTCCATTCATAGTTTCAATTACTTCAAGCTGTTCAAGATCTAATACTTCATGATTACACCTCTTATCTAACTTCACTGGAAGGAAATCAACTATATTAATAGACAACGTAGGCTTTAATTTGTGAAGTATAAATTTACCACATGCATCGCAAGTGTTAAGAAAAATATGGACTACTCCTGGTACTTTTGATAGTTCTGGAGCAGTACCTGTAAATAAGTGTGGGCCATAGGGCAACGGATATGCTAGGACCTCCGAATTATTTCTCCTGACAGAATCAATATTGTAACTTTTTTCTCTTTGAAAACGAAAGATTATTAAAGCCATATTGTTTTAATACATCTACAATATCAGTTGTATCGTCCAATTCGTCTATATCGCTTACTACTTTCGTTCCATTATTTATAACCTCGGCTATCGACAAGGACTCTGATTCAGAATCGGTTTTTTGGAACACATGTATTTCATCGTCATTCCCACTCATGTCCCCCAGTTCATTATTTTCGTAGCGCACGCATCATTTTCTACTATTACTTTGAGCCTGCATAAAATTTCTCCGTCCATATTTTCATTCCATATCTGATAAAACATTTAATCGCCTCGTAGTAGCCAAGGCTTTAATTACAGTCTGATGAGTAACTTTTAATTCTTTCACTTTGGTTATAATTTGTATTTTGGCATTATAAATATCATCATCAAATTAAAAAACTATTATATCGTCATTTTCTGCATACGCGTAAAATTGTACATAGTACGTTACTCTGTTGACCTCTTTTCGCGTCTTTACGTCGTAATATACGACTGTATCGTAATAATACTGTCACCAAGATATACGTCTCGTATTGGTACCGCATACCTTGGGAAAAGAGATAATACCATTTATAAGAAGATTGAATCTAATATCTTTCAACTCCTCGACCGGTTGTAGAGAGACACGAACTTCTGCATCAGTCACATTTTCCCAGAGCGAGAAAGAGTTATAAATTCCCGCCAATTCAAGCCTGACACCCGGTGGCTATTTTCTTAAACATTAGCGTATTCTTAGGAGCATAATCTCCTCCAGAATATGTCACTGCAGCCGGCCACAACACTCTGCCAGCGGCAGCAAACTCTACTGGCGTTCAAAATATCCTTTTATTTCATCGGGAAAATGACTTGTTATAGCAGAAGCCATAGCGTCTTTACCGTGCAAGGTCAACTACAAAATAGCTGCTTGTAGTATTTGCAATCACTCGTAAACAACTCTTTTAACCTTAATCACTTCATGTCGAGGTTTGCAAACACAGAAACTAAATTGTATTATTGTATTGTAGTCCTTGATGAAATATTTTAAGACAGTATTGTACACCCAAGTACCTGACTAGCTAGACCAACCTTTTAGATCACGTCAACATTTAGGTCATACTCATATGTAAGTAAGTACCTATCAACTAAGTATAAAGATAAGAGAATCCCTAGCGTTTTGAGTAACATAACAGCAAATCACAATTAATTTAGTGGTATACAGATTAATAACTAAGCAAGACTTTAAATTCATAAGTCAAAATATGCGTAGTAAGAAGAGAAACGTCAGATATCTACAGCTTTGATAAGCGTTTGAATACACACACTCTGATCGATTGCGGGATTTAGTCTATTGTAAGTGGAAACTGATTACTTATCAAAATATTTTGGTCTCGGTATCGGTTATGCGCACAGTCCTAATTAGGTGCTTACTTTAGCTACAATCATATTTTGTTATCTTCCACAAGATTAAATTTTTGGTACTCATCTTGACCTACCCAAAAAAGGTAGATAAACTCTAAATACTTTATTTTGAACTAGCTCTTTCCCATGACTTCGTTCGTGTGGACAATTGAACATAAACATTGTGCCTAATCTTTCAAAAATCACTAGAAAATTTAATAATACATTTGTAGGTACAGAATTTAACTGTAAACCTGATCACAATAACCTTAAATATCACAACGAGTTGTTATCAAGTTAGGTATTTTACGAGAGGCACAATTTCAGAACTGAGGCAGGCGTTTATTTCATTGATCTTGGTGCCTCGCGGCGTTACTGTCAACGTCCAGAAGAGAACAGTGACACCACCCATTTTAACGAATCTCCCCCGGATGACTTGAAACATCCTGTCCATAGCTTCTATCATTGTTTTGCGCTATTGTTGGTAAATTACCCGGGCTTTATACACAGGAGTGTCTGTATTGGCTAAATCAATAGGAATCTCTAAGATAGTATCGGTACCTACCGCCATAAATCAGGAGGGTCACGATGCCAGAAATATGCAGCAAGGGCGATTTCTTGACGCTTGACTTTAGCCGGACGATTGCAAGTGAGAGTGAGATGGTATCAATATTCGATATTTCACCCATAGTTAAATTAAGTTCGAGAGGTCACAAGTAAGAAGAAATGGCGCAGGCGATTTGGGCTGTCACTGACGATTGCCTCTGCAGTACCGCGGTTGCGTTGTCACTGTGACTATACTTGAATAAGGTTCATCATCATCATCATCATCCGAGCGATTAGTCCTGGCTTCTACCAGGGTGTGCTTTCCGACTCATTCTCCTCCATTTCGCCCGATCTTGGGCAACCTCGCGTCATAAGCCATTGACTCGAAATCGAGCAAGCTTACCTATGTTTAAAGGACATGATTCATGTCAGCTCCATTATTCAATTTAACTAAGAACTCCCTAAACTTGTTGTATAAACAAAGTACACTGAAGAGAATTTAATAACGAATTTAATATTTCAAAACTGGTAGGCCGAGTTTCAGTACGATTTGACAAAGAAAACAACTGTAAACACCGAAAACATTTAAATGTTCTTGAACTATTCAAAACTTTGCCTTTTATCCTGAACCTACGCTGAGGTGTATTATTAACAGTTAACATTGTTTTGTTTATGTAACTCAGAACAATTTTTGTAAAGGTATGCAATGGTACTTTAAATTCAGACAGCAAAATTATTGATTCGTTTTTCGAAGTCGGCTAAAATACCTTGACATACCACTGGTAGTAATTTGAGGCTCGTTTACACCAGGGCAGTTAGTAGATTCGATTTTATTTCTAGAGAGAATAATCAATATGTCATAGATGACAAGGCGACCAGCCTGCTGGTTTGCCTCTTCTGTTATAAAAAACATAATATAAAGGAATATTTATAATATACTTGATACTGGTGGACCCGCAACTTCTTTTGCGGCGTCCTACCCCTACCCTATACTTACGTTTAAAAGTTTTAAAGATCTAAGCTTTCATAGATAAATGGGGACAGACGGCCGGAAGCTTTGTTTTATACTATGTACACGTATATATATATAGATATACATTGAATACAGGGTGTGCGATTCATATCACTGACCCAAATTGCCGAACTAAAACTATATCTATGATGATCTACACTATCAATTTATTGTAATAAAACGTTTGATTTATGAACAAGATTGGACAAGGGCAGTTTCCCAGATAAGGATGAGTTTTGAAACAAAATTTCCCGTATAATCTCATATTTCTCCTAACTTTATATGTATAATATCGAACAAAAGTCATAGCCTACGGTAACGTTACCTTTCCATGGTCCTTCTCCAACCTCACCAGACCGATCCGCTGGAGATGCGCCGGGGCACTTGCTGATTGCCACGTACGCACACCTTAACTCCCTATTGTTTACAGTACCAGTAGCTTTTAGCATCTACACTTCTTCGCTTCTTCTTGGATGGATAACTATTTCCAGTTCTTGGACAAAAGTCATCGCAGCCGCCTAAGAATCTGATGTTCTTTCTGGTTGTCCATCCGCGAGGTGGCGCCCCGATCGACGTTCCCGTTTAAATTTGAAATGAGCCCAGGCCAAAGAGATTGACTAACAGGCTCGAAACCGTCTCCGACACGTATTTGAATTTTTTTTTAATATTTATTTCCAACATGACTGTAATACGTATTACATTTTTGAAGCTGTCAAACTGCGCAGCAGTTTTACGACAGATACGCTATATATAAAACAAGTTGAGAAATTTTTTGGGCGGCTCGAATCTCCGACTGTAGCCCCCTCGCCACATGTAAACGGGGCATTAATAGCTCTGCTGTAAACGGAGCATGGCTCCCATCGACCGCCTTTGATTACGTACCGCCAGTGAGCCAGTAACGTCACAAAGCAGTATCGGTAATCCTGAATGCTGCGAACTTTAAAAACGAGCTGAACCTTTTCCGGTATCTCGAGTTTAAGCTTGAGGTATTACTGAGGTATTTTGCAAGTTACAGGGCAGATATTTAAGTAGATAACTGTTTTGTGGAGCTTTAAGAAACTTTGGATCGAGTTTCGTGAAATGATCTTTGGTGTTTATGGTATTATGAATTTTTTATTGTCCAGAGTAGTTAATAGCTACAGGTACTCAGATTTTTATTAAATGTTTATTATTTTGCGCCATATCGAATAATCTGGTAGTCAAGGGTGTAGCAAGTGTCCGATCGTAGTTCTGAGGCTCCATAATTCTTTCAGCCGCAGTATGTGTACAGCGGAACTCACGGATTCCATATCGTTGTCGTGTTAAGAAAGAAAGAAAGAATGAAAAGACATTTATTACACATATCACACCTCGACACAATAACAGTTACAGTTACAGACAAAGGAAACATAAATAATTAAACATCTAGGACTATGCGTAGTACGTATTTAGAAATGTACATACATAAAGACATACCTTTTTCCTAGGGGTAGGCAGAGACCACATTGTTCCACTTGCTACGGTGTTGTTGTGAAATGTAGCATAAAAAATACCTACTTAATTAGCTACCTACTCCATTTTAAGAAGATAATAATCTAACCGACTGAAAAGTCGGATAATCCCCGACTAAGTCTACTTAAACTCAAATATTCTCTGAACCGATTTAAATGAAACAAAGCTAAGAAGGCAATAGAGAAAACCGCATCCAAATCGATCCACAGATAGACACACAGATAGGCACGTCAAACTTATAACCCCCCTCTTTTTTCGTCGGAGGTTAAAATGTACTTAGATCCGTTAGACATTAGGCAAATACCAGAAGTGTCTGCCAAAGGAGTCCACTGGCATCCGCCAATCATCGCCGATGGCCTTATCAATATTCATAACTCATTAAGTCTGGACCGACGATCGTACAATTTAAAAGATATCAGTTTTAGGCGCACCTGGTGGTTAATTTTTTTTTTTTTGTTTGAGGAGTGTTTGTTAACTGAGTAATAAAATTCAGATGTAGCAAATAAAATAAAAGTAAATATAGATTGTTTGGTTTTAACAAAAGTATACAAGGACATAAACAAATCATAAATTTACTATGCTGGAAAGCTGTCTCGTTCCTCGGACAGAGGACGTTTTTCTAACCAACGAGGCAACGTAGCCAGGTTTCTGGACACCATTCCGGGGGGCAGTGTTGTGGTGTATTAGTGTTAGTTTTACTTCATCATCATCATGTTGGCGTCAATACCCGGTTCCGCCCCCGCGCAACACGCAGGTGCCTGGGGTCGCCTTCCTGCTATTCTTAGTCCACTTTGCTCGGTCTTCGGCATCCTTAGTTGTGAGTCCGTTGGCACGCATGTCACTCTTAACGACGTCCAGCCAACGCTTGTTGGGCCGGCCTCTCCTTCCCGTGCCTGGTGGTGGCGGCATGGCCAGACATCTGTTCCCCACATAACTTGCGGGCCTACGCAAGACGTGGTCGTACTATCGAAGGCGACACTCTTGTAGGTTATCTGCGATGTCACGGACATGCAGGCTACCGCGGATGTGGGCGATCCGCACGCGATCTTTGCGGGAAACCCCACACATCCACTGCAGCATCTTCATTTCCGTGACTCGCAACTCCTGCTTGAGTCGCTCTATTGGAGGTCAAGTCTCGCTGCCGTATAAAAGAACAGGTCTAATAATGGTCTTGTAGACCTGTCCCTTCAGTTTCATAGGCATCTTGGGGTCACAAATGACAGCCGTTACCTCCCGCCATTTAACCCAAGCTGCGGATATTCGGGCTTTGACGTCGCTGTCGATGTCACCAGTTGCGTTTAGTACCGACCCCAGGTATCTGGCCTGATCACATTTACTTAGGTATAGTTTATGATTTTGTAAATATTCTGTTTGTACAAATAAATAAATTTACTTAAGTAAACCTAACATTCTTCAATAATAAATAAGTCACAAATAAATGACTACGCTAGTAGTTCGAGACCGTATTTGAGACTCACCCTCATTTGCACGAGGTCTACTTATCAAACAGCCCTTTCTTATTATGACTACTTCTCTTCAATGTCAATTTCAATGTATTTTTATAAATACTTTACACGTCAAATGTTAATATAACAATAAGCCAAAATATTATAATTAACAACAGTTAATTGTTATTAAATTAAATTTTATATATTCGTAAAGAAAATACATTATGTAAATATTTGTAGCAAAATAACTAGACTAGGCAAATAACCTGCATCCGTTTCCGGTTATAAATTTAAGGGTGATTCTCGGGAGAGCAATTTTTGAGCGTAACAGACTTATATCTCCTATATAAACAAATAATTTATGGATAAATCTACTATTGCATTATTTATACATTCCATATGTATCGTGTCATATAGATTTCATTATTTAAAAACCACGTACATCAGAGTAACTTACCCTCAACACCTTAAATCCGGTTAATTTTGTACGATTTTTACGCGTAACACGTGCGCCGTCTTCTGAGGAAGCGCGGATATTTTTTAAATCACCTACGTTTTTAATCGGATTCGTACACAAATTTCAAATAGACAAATCATTTTATTTACTGAACAAATTTTAAATCCTATCGGAGGGAAACTAAGCAATTTTTTTACTATTTACTCTGCGATTTTTTTAAATTTTACTCAGCCAAAAGATTACTGCTGTGCATAGGCCCAGAGATCTCCACAAAGGCCGGTCCTGTGTCTTCTGCACTCAGCTGGTACCTGCGACCTTTACCAGGTCGTCGGTTCACCTTGTGGGAAGCATACCCACGCTGCGTCTTCGGTACGTGGTCGCCACTCGAGAACTTTACTGCCCCATCGGCCATCTGTTCTACGAGCTATGTGCCTACTGCCACTTCAACCTAGCAATCCTTAGGGCTACTCCGGTGACCTTGATTTGCTCGCGGATCTTCTCATTTCTGAATCGATCGCGCAAAGAGACTCCGAGCATAGTCCTTTCCATGGCCCTTTGGGTAACAGTGAGCTTTCTTATAAGGCCCATAGGGAGCAGCCACGTTTCTGTTCCGTAGGTCATCACTGGCAACACACATTGGTCAAAGAGCTTCGTCTTAAGACGACAATATATGGCGTAGATTCCCGACGCTGCCCAACCGAGTTGGGTTCGTTGATTGACCTTATTCTCGAAATTGTACCTACCTAGTTGGACTTATTTGTCCTAGGTATGTATAGGGAAATACATACCTAGGGAAATATAGGAAAGGTGCTCCCGTTGGCGTTGGTGCTGTTCTGAAGAGACAGAATTGTGTCTCATGGTAAAGACGTGCCAGATCTTCAGTCATTCATAGGAGTTTTATTACATGAAAATGAAGAAGCCAGCATCTTACAAAGAGACCTCTTTTTATCAAAAGACTTACCGTCATTTAAGGACCCTATGCAAGTGCATCAAGTTATGTGGCATAGAGACAAAAATAATTTACTGGCTCTAAGGAAATGAGGCTCTCCTAATGGAAACTGTGCAAAAACTTCTTCTCTCATTAAAGAAGGAGGAGGTCTACCACAACATTCACCTGACTCACCTCATCACATAGATTCTATCGGTTCTATGAAAGATATTTTACCTCAAGACAGCAAATGTTTGGACAGCAGTGTTATCACCAATAGTTAATACTGCAGGCATTCAAGATGAAATTATTGCAACTTTACCAAAGGATGACTTCATCATAACTTCCGATCAGCAAGATCACGATCAGATTTCAATTATAGCATTTATTGATATATTTTTTTTAATAATTGGTCTAGCCAAGCTTTTGACCGCCACCTCACCTGGTGCTACGTGATGATGCAGCCGATGATGGAGCATGTCTGTCTAAGAACAGCCTATTACATATTCACTCTAGTCTTGAAGGCGTCTACAATATAATGATCAGGGAACACACTCACAGGCAACGCGTTTCATTCCTTGGCCGTATGCATTATAAAGGTTGAACAAAAGCGGCTCGTGCGGATAGCTGGAAGATCCACAACAGAAGGATGAAGCGCTCGCCCGGATCGGGTCTCCCGATGGGGGAAAGGAGCCGACGGTATGAGGTCGTGCATCTGCTTCGCACACTCTCCGAAATGCAACCCGTAGAAGACCGACAAACGCGCAACCCTACGCCAATGCTCGAGACTCCGCAGGTTAGCTTCAATCTACTGCGGATCATAACTTCTTTGCACGGTTTTCCACCGAATCCAAAGCGGCCAGTTGGTATGTAGCTGGTCCATCCCAGAGGAGGCAGCAGTACTCCATGCAAGATCGGACTTGTGCTAGATATAACTGAACTGATACAACTGCCTTGAAGTCAAGTACCGCTTGACCTTCGAGAGCATTCCAAGCTTTTTGGCAGCAGTCTTTGCTTCTGATTCGATGTACTGTCCAATGTTGAGATTGGTTGATAACTCAACACACATGGCTGTAGGTTGTCGGTGATTTCCACAGATACATTCCGGAAAGTCGGAGCTATATAAAATGGACCCGTATAGCGGAACACAAACACGTCTGTGTTTTGGTAGCGTTGAACGTTAGTTTATTCAATAATTGAAGTTTTTTAATTCGAATCTTATAAATACTCGTAAAAAGTCCAAAAAAGTATATTAAGGATTGTTTAACTATTTGTTTTAAGGCATTTTATTATAACTGTTATTGTTTGAAGACTGACTTTACTGAAAACTAAGATTATTAGTGCGGGTATTTAGATTTCGTACTTTTACCAAATATTTGTAATTTTTGTTATCGTGTTGATATATAATATGCATGTTATGGGAATAATTAATATTATATAATAAATTTGTTAATTATATTACTTTCATGTTCCTCCTTTGAGTTTATTTTTATGTTTCTTAAATAAAGCTATTATTTTTGCTAAATATAGTTAAAACTTTTAATGCATTTTTTTCTTAATACTACCTCAACTAACTATTATTTGAGCTTAACTTTATATCTGATATGGTGTTTAGTTTAGATACATTTTATCTGCTGGGTGTTTTCCGTGGGTCTTTATTGTAATTTCCATGGTACGCAAATTCTATATATATATTTTTAGCAAAAGTATAGATCCGCTACGTGTCGAATTTTTATATGTTATTTAGATTTGCATAAGCTTTCAAAATGTTCATGTGATTTACCTACTTAAATTTAGCGATTTTTCAAATAACATGGAAATTATGCGGAGAACACATTTCCAAAGAACCACCCTTAACTTTCTTGACAGGAATTCATCGACAGAGTACAGCGCGTGTGCAGTTGGTTTTTCTTTCAGTTGGGACATAAATGAAGCATGATGATGATGATTCTCTTCTTTCTCTACTACACGCAGTATACGGCGAACGTTACAGATTACAGGCGTCGTGTTGAGTCTTTTCAGCTTAAGGAGAATAGTTTTTGTGAGATAAAGTTTATAATCAAGGGATCAGACAGAAAACGCTGCAGTACATGGACACATGCATGCCTAAGTAATATACAAGAGAAAATGTAAGTGAAAATAAAGTGTAGGTACTCATGGTCCTAGTGTTCAATCCTGGCTAGCTAGCGTCCGCTTTTCGGTTCAGCGATGTCAATCCATCGCTTCTTCGTTCCTGACCGGTAGGTTTACGCACCTATTTCCCACGTGTCCCTGGGGTTTACGCAGCAAGTGACTAAACCAGCGCAGCTGAGCCTTCAATATTATCCACAATATCCCTCACGCCAAGGCTGCCACGGATGTAATCATTACATACTCGTCAAGTCTTTCTTCTAATCTGAAAACCAGCGCTGTGACAGGCAGGGTGATTAGCCCTCACAGCATTATGCCGAGACTGGTCCATTTCGGTTTCTGGCTCATCACTGGCTAGTCTTATGTCATTTTCGATCATTATAATTTACTGTAGTCACCTTAGGTTAAGGATGTAATGGGGATCCGAATAAATTACTGTCTATGGCTATGTTTAATCTATGGTGAAACTTACGCTAGATAAAATGTAAGTATTGTCATATAAAATGTTTAATCTTCACGCCATTTCATTGCACCCTAATCGATTTCGGTTCTCAACGAGTTGAGCTCAGTATTGAGTCGGTTATTTAACATAATAATTAACATCAACTTTATTAAATACTAGCTTTTGCCCGCGACTTCGTCCGCGTAGAAATCTGTTTAGGGCAGTTTATTTTTTTTCCAGTTTATTTATTTATTTAACACTTTATGCACAAAATAGTACAAAGGTGGACTTAAAGCTTTGCAGCCTTATCTACCAGTCTACCCCGAAAGTTGGTAATAAAAATTGCATGCGGTGTATTAAAAATTACACTTACATACTTATTTATAATTACAATTCTACCTACTAGTTCACAGTTTTAGCTGGTCTATTATGGTTCTACATCAGGTGTTCTAGTTTCCAGAATCAATTATGCCCAGGCTTAATAGGTACACAATAAAAAAAGTTTTATTCAAATCCGTCCAGTAGTTCCTGAGATTAGCGTGTACAAACAGATAAACAGACAGGCAAAATTATTAAAAATTATTATTCTATTAATATTTCTTCATCGCCCTAGATTATTTTTTTGTAAATATATTCAATTACACACAGTTTTTTACTGTTTTATTATATGTGATTTCCTAAATTACAGAAGTGAAGTATACCAACTTGTCAAATACATTGGACATGGATGTCCAATATCTGTGTACTCTGCTCATGTCATAAACAGTGAATGCCTATTTTTTCCACTAAAACGCAGTCATTACATTCTCATTCTTTTCCACACAGAGATACAATTTATTTAAATACTGGAGATTTTCTACTACTTTAATGTTGCCACATGGTACCTACTAAGTGTCGCCATTTTCGATGACGTCGTCACCAACAGCATCGTCAAATAATTTGGACATAGAGGTATAGAAGGAGCTGAAGTCACACAGTATATTAAGTTTCTTTTTTAATGGTGCACAGAACGTGTCCAAAAGGGACGACTGTATAAGTTGTCAAATATCCCTCCATAACCACTGCTGTTGTCAAATTTGGTGGCCTTGGTCATCTTATTAGACCAGCTTTTTGAATGACATTGAGTCATTTGTATAGACTTGTGACAGATTGACAGTGTTATCTACTGGTCGAGGTTCCATCTACGAGCACCGCCGTCACCGGTAGGCGAATTACGTAACCATGTTGCTAACAATTCTCGAATTTCAATTATTGAAATCGTTACTTTTGCGATTCCGTATGATTGATTTAATATTTTCAGTTTATTGCAAAATAACTTTGTTAGCAACTGAACCCATGAAATCTATGATACGTAATCGCAAAAGTAACCGTTTAAATCATAGAAATAAGATCATTGTTAGCAACCGAGTTACGTAATTAGCCTACGGCTCTGCCAACACAATAACATAGTTATAGATATTGATAAACGTAAAATATAATTTGCCACATTAAAAATAACTCACCAACTGTTCAATGATGAGTAAAACCATTAAAGGAGGATAGTAAAACTCATCATTTCATGCTTGGTAGTCTCCACACAGGTTATTATAGCTGTTATAAACAAGAGATAAGCAAGACTTTATGGTTACAGTTTGCTCAACTTTTTCTTTGCGAGGTCGGGACATCTGGGTCGTATACGTGACCTTTTTACTTATTAGGACGCTGCTGTCTTCTGCGTGTGTTGTGTTTGGAGTGAACAATGTCACTAAACGTAACACTATTATGAATTAGATCACCATTTGTACACTAGTTCCAAACAAAATATAAAATCATTGCCTGAAGATGAGTTATTCGAAACCTGTTGGAATTGAATCATCATCATTATCATCATCATCATATTAGCCGGAAGACACCCCCTGCTGGGCATAGGCCTCCCCCAGAGATCTCCACAAAAGCCGGACCTGTGTCTTCCGCATCCAGCTGGTACCTGCGTCTTCCGGCACGTGGTCGCCACTCGAGAACTTTACTGCCCCGTCGGCATCTGCTCTTCGAGTTATTGAATAAAATTTATATGATAACAATAATAGTAATTCCGTGAACTTCACTTATATTACCGGTCACACTATGTGACTGAGATAAAATAAAATAAACAAAATAATTATAATAAATAATCGTTGACAAATTCACACAGCGCCATCTAGCCCCAAACTAAGCAAGGCTTGTACTATGGGTGCTAGATTACTGATATACTACTTGAATACTTTTTAGATACATACTTCTTATACATAGAACACCCAGACCCAACAGAAATTAAAATTCATCATTTCAATTTCTGCCCGGCCGGGAATCGAACCCGGGACCTCTTGCGTGGCAGTCCGGTTGACCATTGAGCCATTCAGGTCGTCAAAGTGAAACTAGTGTACAAAAGGTGATGTAATTCATAATAATGGAGTTTCATCACGAAGTCACAACACAAAGTGTTAAATATGTAACACCATTAATTTACTTTCTAGCTGCTACAATTGTGAGTGAAATTAATCGTGCATCGTTATCGCCACCCAGAACAGTAATGATATAAATGGAGCGTCGGTGGCTGAGTAGTTAAGGTATCCGACTCGTAAGCGAGAGGTACTGGGTTCGAATCCCACTTCGGACATGTGCCAATTACACTTTTTGAGTTATGTAAATAGTGGAATACTCCCACCGGTACGTGGTCACTACTCGAGAATTTCACTGCCTCATCGGCCACCTGTTCTTTCGTAGATACTAACAACAAAACACAAAAAGCTCCCCTTCATTTGTACGTAGTAATTTAAGAGACGACAATTCCAAACATTTTTGCAATATTTTTCCATAAAATACCCACAATTTGTCAGACTGATTCATTAATCCATAATCATATGAAAGCCGATGCGACAAAATGAATATTGACAGTATTCTGGATGATGCAAGGCTTTCATCTGTCTGAACAAATGTTTGCCGTCGGCGTTGCCATGTTGCTATATCTCTATATTATATTTTCTTGCATATATCGGATGATGTCGTGATAGGTTCTTTCATATTCGTACCTATTGTTAGCTGTCTTCTTGGGTGAACGTTATTCTTTTGATATTGGTTTGTAAACTTGAAGGAGTACACCTATTTGATAAAATGGACTTTGGTAGACATAATGTACAATGTAATAAAAGAAATGATGCCATACGGACGAACTTAAGAAGGTGTCGGGTTGCGGATGGATGCGGACTACCCAGGACCGGGAAGAATGGGTTGTGGGAACAAATTGTGAAATGGGGGACAACGCGAATTTATTTCCCGTTGTCCCGCTTTTGGTTCTTATAAATTTAATTTGCAACCATTGGCTCACAAAGTCATGCTGTTTCCGTATGTTTTAATTTTTTGTTGTTATAAATATTGTTTTGTTGTAATGTTGGTATAAAAGCTTTTGTATTGAAGTATATTCAGAAAAAAAAGACATTTCAGTTTGGGATTTACAAGGGAGAGAAGAAAACAAAAGCGCTTGGTCGACATTATAATAAATAATTTTCGAGTAAATACTTTTTCGTGGAAATGGAGAAGTAAGTAAAAATCTTGGTTCTTTGTTTACCGAGATTACCCAGAACTTCTTACCTTAAATAGGAAAAAACTAGATAAATGCGAGTAAGGCTCGCGCCCTGAGGGTCCCGTATAAATTGATTTTATAGACTTTTTATGTAATCGTTACTGTTTCATGTATTAGTCATAGTCAATAAATACTGGCTACCTCACATTCACTTCAATCCTCTCCTCTGACCTATCTTCCAATGCCTTCCTTTTAATGTAAGTAGATAATTTCAGAACAATAGCAGAGCAGTACTTTATTAGTTGAAATTTATCAGTTTTGAATGCCTCATCGGCCATATATCTATCAGATTTGTATGGTTGGGGATTCCCAAAATTTGTAAATTTAGGCCCATTGTGCTAGGGCATTGGAAATCTATTAGACCTCATTTAGCCTTTAGGCAAAATAAATGGAATGGTTCGTTATTAATGCTTTTGAAGTTAAAGACCTTTTTCTTAAGAAACCAGTGAAGCAATTTTCTCTGATTCCGCGCTTACCCTTTATGGTAATGTCAGCCATTGACTCTTTATCGATTTTGGATTTTTTTTTCTTTATTTTGAATAGAGGGATTTTTCTGGCAAGAAAATGTCACCCTCATAGGAAAACATGTACATTGAATCAGCTTAACCTACATTTATTCCCAGATTGAGTCCTTGCACTCCACATAATTGAGGCTTTATTGATTTGTGTACCAATGCAGCCACACCACCATAAGAGTAATCACGATCGCAGCGATATATAACATAGTCCTTCATTTTTAGAGTAGTTTTAGTTTCCAACCAAGTTTCGCAAACTAGAGCAATGTGGATCTTTTCTTGTAAATTACGTTTTCTAATGATAAAAATGTGTGCATTCCAAAGTATAATATTTAGTTTTATCGCTTTAATTCTATTCATTTAGAAATTCTAGGAGTCCTTTCAGCATTGGCCAGTCAGCAATATTTTAACCAGTAACAACCACTCAGTACAACATTTTAACGCGGCTATCACTTCTTGTTGTAAAGTAGCCTCTCATCAACAACACAGCCCGTAACAGTCCACTGCAGGACTTAGGGCCTCTCCCACGAAAGGGGAGGTTATTGCCATAATCTCCACGCTTGGCAGGCGGGTTGGAGATCGAAAAGTAGCCTCTCTCTTAATCAAAATTTCTTTTAGGCGCATCAGCAGTTCTCCAAAAGTCCTTTGTAGAAGAATCAGTTACTTGTTCTGACGATTGGGTGTCGCTCGGCATTATTGGCGCTTCAATCAAATCTGATGCCGGGCTAGGGCATCTAGTGACGTCTCGTTTTTGTTTACTTTTCGAGGCTTCTTGAGGTGTCTCTATCTTTCTTTGAGCGTGGACCACTGCGTGAGTTTTGACTATGTTTGCATATGTTCGGGTTGTATTCTCTCCATCATTCGTTTTGACACCGAATACCGGTAAAATGATGCTTCTTTCAGGCTCGACCTGGGTGTATTCAATTTGTTCAGATGGGTATTCATGGACTTCATTTGATTGTGAAACAAACATACTACGAGCTTTTCTATAAGTACAGTTAAATTCGGACATGATTTCACGAATTTGTTTTTCTTTCAAATAAACAGGGCATATCTTATCTAATGCCATATGGTCTCCGTGGCAATTCACACACACAAAAACTTTGGTAGCGCAATATCATGCTTATCTCCACATTTTGGACATATAATTTTATCCGACGGACATCTAGAGTGAGTGTGACCTAATTTCCAGCATTTAGAACACTGCGAGACTGGAAATATGTATGGTTCTACTTTAATACGTAGCTCATCGACCAAGACGTAAAGAGGTAGGTACGAACCTTAAACGATTTTGGTTTAGTAATGAGATGAGATAATCGTTGTAATTTTTTCGTATGAGAATGTTCAATTATCTTTTAAATGTATTTCAGATATAAACGTTGTTAAAAAGGGCTTGATGAGAAATGTTGCATGGAAGAGATCGCACTTTTACCACAATGAATGTTAAGGAGGATCAGTCATATGGTAGAATTTAATTTGTTTGTTGTGATAAAATCTGTACGCATTGTTATACCAATGAAACCTAGTAAATTAATTTTTAAAGTCCTAAAAGAAAATATAAGTACCTGATAATAAATAAATAATTGTATACCTAACCTATTGGTCCCGGTTGTGCTCTCGAGAACGAGGGCCCGGAGTCCGCCTTGACTATAATCCAGGATTTGACAGGTCAGGTAATTACAGTGGAGCGACTGCCATCTGACCTTCATGACCCCGCTACCAGGGGAACCTAACCAGGTTGGATCATGGTTACACATCCAGTCACCTGAATGTGCAGGTTTCATCACGATGTTTTCCCTTACCGTAAGAGCATCGGTTAGTATTCAACTAATGTACATAACTCAGAAAAGAGTCATTGGTACATGGCCGGAGCGGGATTCGAACCTGGGACCTCTGGCTTCCGAGTCGGATACTGTAACCACTCGGCCACCGAAGCTCTTAAGAAAGTATACGATATATTAAGAAAATATAAGTACCTGATAATAAATAAATAATTTCATAATTAACCTATTGATTATTGACACGATAAGAAGAAGAAGTTATATTAAACGACATGAAAAATCAGTCAGAAATTTAAATGAGGAATTTTAATTTCTGTTACGGGTCTGGGTGTTCTATTTATAATAAGATAAGTATGTATTTAAAAAAGTATTTAAGTAGTATATCAAAGTAGTATCTAGCACAAGCATTGCTTTGTTTGGGGCTAGATGGCACTGTGTGAATTTGTCTACGATTATTGTTATGATATAGGTTTGAAGGAAATGTCATGCGCAATGAAATATGTGCTTTATTACGTGTCACGTAAGGTATACCCGGTTTCGAATGACTCCATCAGACATGCCAAAATCTCAGTGTTAAACCTAAATATGCTGTACCTACTACTACTAGAGAATAAATAAATACTATGATCTGTCCAGTCAGACTTGTCTTACTTGGTGAACAAACAATACCCAAAATTACGACTGGCCGTAGATTAGATTTAGATTAGATTCATTTATTAAACAATGAAAATTACATTATACTACACAGTTCATATAAACAATTCACAAAGATTTAGTCTTAATATAAATAATAAAAATGAAAACGAAATTGAATTAGTAATGTCATTATTAATAAAAAATTGTCAAAATTGAAAGGAAAATAAAAATATATGAAATAATTAATCATGTCAATTGCATATTTAGTGTATTTATGTCTTGAATTATATAAAAAACAGATAGAATTAATACTGTTGCAAATTATCCATTTAAATACACAATTTCCGTAATCAAATGAGACAAGTCAGTCTGTACAGATTTTACGTACATATATTATCCAAGAGATAAGAGCGTTGGTGGCCGAGCGGTTACAGTATCCGACTCGTAAGCCAGAGGTCCCAAGTTCGAATCCAGCTCCGGCCATGTACCAATGACTGTTTTCTGAGTTATGTACATTAGTTGAATACTAACCGATGCTCTTACGGTGAGGGAAAACATCGTGATGAAACCTGCACATTCTGGCGACTGGATGTGTAACCATGATCCAATCTGGTCAGGTTCCCCTGGTAGCAGGGTCATGGAGGTCAGATGGCAGTCGTTCCACTGTTAATACCTGATCTGCCAAATCCTGGATCATGGTCAAGGCGGACCCCGGGCCCTCGTTCTCGAGAGCACAACCGGGACATTAACGCCAAGATGATTATTATTTTTTTTATGTTGACACAGTTTAAGACTAATACCCCTCAGAGAGAATAGTAAGTACCTATCTACAATGGAATACAATGTTGTTGCCATGGACTTTGAATCGATTTTCACCATAATCAAATGAGAACCCAAAGGGTGAACTTGAAACTTTGTACATCCGATATTCGAACAAACCATAATCAATCAACGTCAAGGAATTTACCAACCCTTGTTAAAATAATGAGTGAACAGTGAACAGCTTTCTGTTAGTATTATTTTATCAATATCCAGCTATAGACTGTGAGGGCGCCGTTGGTTATCCTACGTCATCGAGGGCAAGAAAAATTCCACTTGGTAGCGATAATAGACGGACGTTTAGAATACCAACCTAGATTTTTAATGTTTTTATCAAGTCACTTTTTTTTCTTGACTATAAATAAATCAATAAATATTCGTAGACAAATTCACACAGCGCCATCTAGCCCCACACTAAGCAAAGCTTGTGCTATGGGTGCTAGATAACTGATATATTACTTAAACACTTTTTAAATACATACTTTTTATACATAGAACACCCAGACCCGTAACAGAAATTAAAATTCATTATTTCAATTTCTGCTCGGCCGGGAATGGAACCCGGGACCTCTTGCATGTTGACCATTGAACCACTCAGGTAGTCAACTATAATATGGCAGAAAAGCGAAATTGCCAAGAGGATGTAAGCCAGACCTGTTTTTACTGATAGAACTCACACAAGAGGATATGTTAGTACTATTGATACGAAACGTCGAAGTTTAAGTAACTAAAATCGAAAGCAAGTTTTTAAGCAAGAAAAGAAAAGCTAGGTAGGGTTAAGGTAGGACGCCACGCGAACGAAGCCGCGGGTCCACTAGTAATGAACAAACTAAAAAACTACTGGATTAATTTAAATTATTTCATTAATAGAATGCTACAATATCACTGAGTAACATAGGTTACTTATCTCGGGAAAATAAAAAATGGGTTCTCGCGGGAAAGTTCATTGTTTACGATCCGAACTGCGCGCGATCAAACGCCGCTGAGAATAGCAACTATTTAAATAAAATGTTTGGGAACTCGACCCTCTTTTTACAAACATGGCTATCAAAGTCACCCTAGAATAGTGGCCCTTCACGTGACCACTCTTGACAATGGAACCCTTGACATTGTCCACAACGTGTCATGGACATTCGAGCAATATAGACCACGTTGGAAACCCAACGGTTAAACATGACCACTATAAATTGACCCACAATTCCATACTCTTCGTATGACAAGCTGTTTCTTTACACTGGTCATTATTGAGTCCACGTGCATCGCTTTTGGCGTTATTACAGTTTTTCGAGCGATTTTGAACCCTATGCAGTTTTGTTAAGGCTTTGTAGAAGTGTAATTAGTATAGTTATTTATTTTCGGAATGTAATGGGCAGTGTCCCGTGTTTAGCGATAAGTATTCGCACGTCAATATTGTCTTGTTAGATATGATAGTTATGTGGTTGGTTAATGTAATTTAATAAAATATTTTTGTAATATTATTTTTATCGAAAGAAAGACAAACCTTAAGTTTTATCGTTTTAATTTGATATTGGTTGTATACCTACAGACTTATGCGATAGAGATGATCTGTGATGAGATTATAATTATCTTTATAATTAGAAGTTGCAGTTTTATGAAAAAAATCATGCACGAGTAAGACATTAAATGCAATTAAAGTTAAGTTGTTTAGCCACAAAGAAAAAAAAACTAACAGATGACAATTGCGTACAAAAAAACTAGTTGGCAGCGGTGGGATTCGAACCCACGCCTCCGAAGAGACTGGTGCCTTAAACCAGCGCCTTAGACCGCTCGGCCACGCTACCGTGTTGCCGAGCGGTTGAAATATCGGTATTAAAACTACGAATATCGTGGGTCTTGTTTACTTGTTATCTTTTTTCATTGCCACTTCGTTTAGAAAGATCTATTTTTATTCTGTCATGTAGATCAATGTTCCACAAACATTTTCTGTTCAAGGTACACCTACGAAATCAGATCATTTTAGAGGTACAACATAATTACTGCTTTACAATACATATAATACAAACTGAAAACCTAATTAAAAAGATTATTTAATGAGCAATTAATTTAGAATACGAAAGAACAGAAGATTTAACGAGAAATGTGGGTCCATTTGTTTTTCCAAAAGAAGTCCCTAATGGACAAATCTGGTCTTACCTTTTTCCAAGAAAGTGATTGAATAAATACACAAGCAAGTAGGATTGTTTACCTGATGATATTGTGTCTTTCTCTGGAAAAACAGAACTATATTTTCCTTATTTTTCTCTCTGTTACCAGGTAAAATATTTACCGAGTTAATTGTTTCCAGTAAGTTACAAATGTAGAAAGGTAAGAGTGAAAAACAAAAAGAAAACAGCGAAAAAAAACATTCCGTTAAAATGTTTCATGATGAAATAAAGCATCCAATACCGTGAACGTTACTGGCATCGAAATAGCTGATATGAAATTCTCCCTTTACGTCGAATTAGGAAAACAAGAAGTGACACAGTATGGAAAACTTACTTTATTATTAACTAACAATGCGCCCAAGGTTTGCAAACTCGTCCTCAGGGGTTCTCTAATATAATAATAATGATAAATTCAGTCCATCCCCCATTTTGTAATTAATTATAGTAATATTAATAATTGTTTGTTTAATAAATCAGAATCTGCTTTGGATAAAAATCTTAAAAAAAGAGATCACGGTACCAATAAATTCTAATAATACATTGAGATTATAGTTAGATATGTTAAAATCTTGACATTATGGAGGAAAATTGATACATTGAATTGAATTGTATGCTTTGTTAATTGATAGAAGGAAATTGATGTATTTACTTATGTATGACATTCGTAAATGTTTTATGATAAACAAAAATTGATAAAAAGATATATGCATGACTATTACCGCCTCCGTAGTCCGCTTGATTTGAACTGTGGACTGCTCAGGCAGCGGTTCTTCAACACTTCCCAGATTACAAATCGTTCATCGCGGATATATGTCTTATGCGCTTATAATATTTGGGTAATTTTAGTCGTGACAGCAAATTAAAACATATTTATTTGTTACGCGTCGCTTTGCCAGGATGATGATGATGATGATGACGTAAAGTTCGTCCCTGATTGGATAACAAGACCGCCTGACTAATATAAGTTTTTCTGCAGCTGAGTGTGTTATGCAGTTCATCGGAATTTTGAACTCGCGCAAGAGCACATAGCGCATTCTACGTGGTTTGTCCCAAATGCTTATTTTATTATCTCTCAGTAAATGCGCCGCGCTCGCGTAGTCGCTGCGTCGCGTGCCCGCCAATAAAGTAGACGCGTTTTCCGTCCGGTTGCGATGCGGTGACTACGCAGACACGACGCGAATGCGGTTTATAATCGGCGACGTACGTCGCCCCTTAGCAACCATAAACGAATCAACTTCAGGGGGGGATTCATTTTAATTTGTCACATTACCATTCAAAATGGCGTCATTTAGTTCCAGTATTGGCCACCGGATCAGTTTGTGGCACTCTAATAACTATTTCTATACGTAGTATACTGTAAAGTCACTGTAACTATGTACGCTTAGATCTTTTAAACTACCCTTTCAAATGCCGTTTTCAACAAAAGATAGAGTGATTTAAGGGGACAGTTTATAAGCAAGAAAAGAGGGGTACGTAAGGGTAAAGCAGGTGTATGCCAACGAAGTCGCGCCGGTTTCACCTGTGACTCACAATATGAAACACCAATGTGGCCTTTTTAGACCCCCCGGCTTTTCCAGTGGTTCTAGACCAACGTGCAACGTAATAGAGCTATTTGAAATGAAAGCCGATGTGGAATCGGTGCACTTTTCCGCGTGCAATTCAAACAGAGACGTGCGACGCATTCTGATACCGATTTTATGGTGACATTTTTGTGCCGGTACATTCAAAATGGGTCGAAATGTGTTACTGGATAATGAAAGGGTTGAAACTGTCAAGCAGAGAACAGGGGTTCTAAAAAGGCCACTATAACGTTTCATTTTGTTATTCATATTAGACTGCCACAAACTTATCCGGTGGCCAAAACTGGAACTAAGTGACGCCATTTTGAATTGTCATGTCAATAATAATAATAAATAAATAAATAAATATTCGTGGACGAATTCACACAGCGCCATCTAGCCCCAAACTAAGCAAAGCTTATGCTATGGGTGCTAGATAACTGCTAACCTAAAATAACAATGTCAACAATAGCGACGCTGCAGATAAGTTTGTGATAAATTAATATGAATCATTTTACGAAACGGTAATGTGGCATTAGAACCCCAGAACACTTAAGAGTAGGTATATTTATCGGACAACCCCATATAATAATAATCATCTTGGCGTTGGTGTCCCGGTTGTGCTCTCGCGTACGAGGGCCCGGGGTCCGCCTTGACCATGATCCAGGATTTGGCAGGTCAGGTAATTACAGTAGAGAGACTGCAATCTGACCTCCTTGACCCTGCTACCAGGGGAACCTGACCAGATTAGATCATGGTTACACATCCAGTCGCCTGAATGTGCAGGTTTCATCACGAAGTTTTCCCTCACTGTAAGAGCATCGGTTAGTATTCAACTAATGTACATAACTCAGAAAACAGTCATTGGTACAGGGCCGGAGCGGATTCGAACCCGGGACCTCTGGCTTACGAGTCTATTTGACTACTCCATATTTTTACCTGCATGAGCGATACATACCTGGCGTTACAAATCAGTCTTTAAGTTCATACATCTATACATAGTACGAACAAAGCATCCCGCCTTCTGTCCCTATGTATCTATGTACGTCTAGAACTTTTAAAGTATGCAACGGATTTAAATGCGGTTTTCAACAATAGATAGAGTGATTAATGAGGACGGTTTATAAGCAAGGAAAAAGGGTAGTTAGGGGTAAAGTAGGTGTACGCGAACGAAGTCGTGCAGAGTCCACTAGTACTTAATAAATTGTAATTAGGTTTTCGCGGTTTGATAGCCATTAAGACAATGACTACCTCTGTATTTAATTTCTTTAACACGATAGCTTTTTTTAGTAGATGTGTTTTAAATGCGGTACTAATTTTAAATTATTACGGTATTCTGTTACAGTCTGTCCAAAATGATGATTAGATCTAATAAAATCAATTAAATATTTACAGTTTTTACCTACATTGTTTCCTCATAAACCATCTATAATATTCGTAGGTAGGTATTTATTTATTTATTCGTTGTTCGTAGGTAGGTACCGATAAATACCGATATTCAAAACTGTCACACTCCCTCATCATGTGTTTATGACGGTTACAATAATCGCATAGGTACATGGAGACTTACATTCTCTAAGATAGGTATAGGGTCGTTTATACTTCCCGCTCATCCATGTCAACGAGCCACAAGCGATCGGTAACTTCCGGTCGACTGGCGCCAGTTCCCGGAAGCGCCATATTGACAGCTCGCGACTACCCTCTTTCGTAAAATGGAATAGAAACTCGGTGGGTAGCCGTAAAGTATCCTACAATGTTTACGTTTACGACAGATGTCGGACAGAGACCCGACATAAATTCAGTTATCTTTTTAAATAATGAAAATTTAAAGTAAAATATAAATGGTTATTAACAATTTAGTTGACGTTTGACGGTTACTTAATATGAAGTGTTATTGACGATTTGTCCAAAAATTACGAAAACTGAGCGAAATGGAAATAGAAAGGCGGACCCCACAGAAACTTATTAAACACTGGGCCTGTAACGTACTATATAGGTACTACTAAACAGTAGGTAGGTTTAACTTCCTACAGTACAGTACAGCCCACTGGACATTAGCGTCCCCCAAGGCGTGCCTTAGACCATCCGCCGGCAGTTTCTGCGCAGATCGTCGCGCCATTCTGACCACAGAACAATGATCGGGCCACACCGCCCGCGGACCTAGGGCGACACACATGGACCTCAAAGCTTTGTGATCCAGATATTGGACGTTCCACACTACGTGTACAAACCGCTACGTGACAGCCCAAACGCAGTCGCCAGCACTCGTCTACCCCAACGGTTATCGGTTCTATGACAAATGTGACCAGCCATCTGTCACTTTAGTTTGCAAATTCACCTTTGATTGCACATCCGGTACTGTCAACCTGTAATAATCCGTTCTGTACTTTTTGATCCGGGGCCTCATTATGGAAGCCTTCATGTTGCTATTTCGAGCTAATTAAGGCGCTTACCTATTAATTAAACATAGTATCCTCAGCCACTGGGGGCATCCATTAATTACCTCAAATTTGTCCAGCACAATCTCACTAAATCTTATTTGAAGGGAGGGGGGTCAATGACAATCTCAGGTCAACATATTAATTCACAGAATAAAATAAAATAAAACTTAAGTATTCATAATGCTTATAGTTATTTTAAAGTGATATCTATGAAGCAAAATATACTAAGGTACATAATTATTTATGTATACCTACTGCTAGCTTTCTTGTTCTGAGTCAGCTTTATTGAAACGTCAGTTAAATTCACTAAACACTTCGTAAAGTGTTACCGGAGTGTTTAGCACCCAAGGGAATTTTCGTTAGCGCGATTCACAGCGAAATGGATCGTTCCGTGTTTATTTCACATGCATAATATCGAAGAGTGCGCTTTTTTATAAAATGTCCAGCTGGATTGCGTGAGAGGCTCGTTATGTGTATTTCCACCACGCAAAAACATAATCCAATTATAACGTAAATGGAAAAAGTTCAATGGATGCCAAATTCGATAGATAATCCCTGAGATTTTGTTTATTTTTCTATAAAGCTAAATAAAAATGATAACATCTTATAAAAAAAACAAACCAATTATTTACAAAAAGCAGTTAACTCGCGATAAATTGAAGCTTAAGAGTTGACTTGGCAAGAAAACTGTGTTTTTTTACTGTGGCCTAATTAGGCAGATTTTGCTTTACTATACCTAAGCCCTCGATAGCAACCAACGTACTTAGTTTCGAATAACGGCCTTCCTATAAAAACGAAACAAACGAACTACAAAATATACAACGACCGATTTTACAAATGGCCGCGACACATACAACAGGAATGCGACATGAAATGAATACGGCGAGAGGAAAAACCAGTATAAAAAGAGCTTTCATAACTATGGGTGCGATTTCATGCCATGGGTCCAAAGTCTAGTCAGGGTAGGTTGAGGTCTTCTTTAGGTACTACTAGAAACATTATCCTGCATTTTCGCTTGAAATGCCAGGTTGGAGATTACTGCTTATTTATTTAGCCGATTATAATGATAATGGCAACCTTTTGAGGCAATTGTCTAATCAGCTCTATATCTTTGTATTTTTTATTTTATTTCATTTGTTAGCATCATCTTGGCGTTAATGTCCCGGCTGTGCCCTCGCGCACGAGAGCCCGGGGTCCGCCTTGACCATGATCCAGGATTTGGCAGATCAGGTAACTACAGAGCTATTGCCATCTGGCCTCCATAACCCTAATACCAGGGGAATCTGACCAGATTGAATCATGATTACACATTCAGTCGCCTGAATGTGCAGGATAGCGTCGACCTTGACCACGGGCAAAAATAATTACGTATGGACCTATTAGTGGGTCCACTCGCCGGGATATTTTATCATATCATATTTTACCTGTTAGGTATTTACCTAACAGGTACCTATTTAGGCGGCGGAAATTGGTCCTGATGGAAAGTGGTCACCGCTGGCTATAGATTTAGCAACACCATGGGTTGCCCACACCTAAAATCCCTGAATACGTCGCTCTGGCAGCAAATTCTAAATTATATTCTATTCTAAATAAGCAAATGTGGTTTGACACATGGGAAATGTAAACAAACCAACACAGCATCCGCGAGAAATTCCATTACGATGAGTTTCATAATAATAAATCCATGTACATTACGAGGCCATTGCTAATGCAGTCCACCATTTTACAATTCTCAACTAATGCGAAACTTATGTCGAAGGGAAGTTATTCGAAAACACTAGACGTGGCACCGGGAGCTTACAGAAAAGCCTGTAACGTACTATTGTTGCTATGTACACAAGCTACGCACACATATCAGCAGTGCACTCCCAGGCCAGACGAGCCTGCCGCCGACAGAGATAGCAGATGGAGCCACCGCGTGTTAGAAGAGCGCAGAAAAATGATATTGACCTTGCCTGCTCTGACGTCATTCGCGACCTAGCTGCAGCGTTGAAGACGTCAATGTGTGGGTGATCAAGACCGTGAAAACTCGCTCGTTTGAGTGTGGGTCGAGTTTTTCCTTAGAGTAGCGCGTCAGTGTGGGTGCGCCACGGGCTTTTCCCTGTTCGTACAGGTTCTCGTGCAACAGGTTTCGCGTCTGTGTGCGTGCATTGATTTCTGTGAAGCAACAGGCGAGTTCAGGGGACACGTCGTGTGGCCGATTGCTTACTTTAAATTAACTGCGATGTAAGCTTACACCACGTGTGTGAGTTTGTTTGAGTAGTCGTCGACGAAAAGCGTGAGTTATATTCTTTGGGTTCAGGTTAGAGGTATTAAATTTGTCTTTGTAAGGTTTTGCGTTAGGTATTGTTTGGGAACGATAACGAAATGTGGATATAGGGATTGTTTGGACATGCTTCTTTTCAAACTTCAGCGTTTTGGATTAAATTGGAATGGGTTAACTATGTATAAGTTTTTATTATTGATGGCAATTTCTAGCTTTAGGTGGTATGGAAGGTAACCCAAGAAATAAATTTCTGCTTGCTCAGTCAGCACGTTTTCAACTGAATGCTCAAAGAGCCCAGGTGGATAGTAACTGTCACCAATAACATCTCCAATTCATGAATGTACGTTACACGGTGTAGATGCAGATGATGACGTAACAAAATGCAGAACCGCAACCTCCGTTGTCAGTGTGAGGACTAAAATAAGATCGATATCTCTTCGGACTCAGTCCTACACCGGTAAAGCGACCTTATTACATGCATTGTAAAGATCAAAATTTCAATTGAACAAAATGCTTTGTGTTGCTTTGCTTCCAACATAATTAAAAATAAACAATCTTCCATTTGCTTTCAGGTAACTTTAAGTGAAGTCAATGGACTGAAACAATTTATAAGCGTTCATTATGTTACACGGAGGGTTATGTACATTACTCGATTACTAACCGATACTCTTACGGTGAGGGAAACATCGTGATGAAACCTGCACTGAATGTGTAATTATTCAATCATTATCCAATCTGGTCAGGTTCCCTTGGTAACAGGGTCACGGAGGTCAGATGGCAGCCGCTCTACTGCAATGACCAATATTATACTGAAGGCCGATACTTTACGAATTGTTGAAATTGAAATTTTGTATCTAAGCTGATTTTAGCGCATATACCATAGACAGACAGTTCTACGGGGGTTTATTCACTGTTTATATTTGCTCCGTTCACTCTACAGATCACTCTACTTACTTACCGCGTAGCATCCGCATAGGCACCGCGCGCGTAGAATCCGCAAAAGTAATCTCCCGTCAAGAATCTGAAACTAAACGCGGGCCAATTTCTGATTGCTGTCAGAAATTGGCTCTTATAACAAAGCTATAAAGTATGTTCAAGAAAAATAAAAACGATGCGATCTAAATATTGTTTTTCTCTTCATTTCCCTACATCAACATAAAATTACTTTACTACATTCAACTCAGACCAAACGTAAGTATAAATTTTCTTACAATATAAAATCCAACAACTATAGTTTGGAGTAGTCAAGACCTGACATAAATATCTCCGATTTGATCGTGATATTTACGTCTTGGTCAGCCCCTTCCAATGTTTCCATACACTCCTACCACGTTAATCTTCTCCCAATCAACTTTTCTACATGACCAAACCAACTCAGCATTCCTTTCTTTATCTTAGTCACTAAGTCTTCTTTCACTCGAGTACCTTCCCTTATTTTACATTGTCCGGAATTATTTATTACAAAATATCTCTGAATTTAGAAATGCCATAGTTTTGAACATCTTTCGAAGCTTAAAAGCGATTGCAAGGGTAAGTCTAGAAACCAGCTTTAAAAGTGGTCGCTGCTTTTCACAGCATTATGTTGAGGGAGCCTATTATGAACATTTAACTACCCTAGGAGATCCTTTAGTACTCGTAATGTATTTAGCTCGTAGAAATTAACAGAAAAGCCTTTTGACAAGTGATTTTAGGATGCCAACTTCGTGAACCCGCTTTATTGAAACTTAGCTTTTCCTACAGTATTGAAAACTTTCTATTAACTCCAGTATCAATTATATTCGTTTTTATTGTTTACTGCTTCGAGTTTCGAAAGCATCATTGTGTCTATCTGTAATGAAAGCTCATGAAAATGAGCCTTTATGAGAGTCAAAAGCAAAAATAAATTTGAGCCTGGAAATGTAGATCTAAATTATTACAAAATGCTGATGGTGTAAGAAATGCTGTGAGTGACTAAACAGTTATAATTTGGAAATATAAAAATATATCTTCGGAGATGGCAGAACCTCAGTGCCGCCATGTACCAATCAATCTTTTCTGTGTTATGTAGGTACAGCAGTTGAACACCGATACACTAATGGTGAGGGCAAACATCGTGATGAAACCTGCACATTCAGGCGATTGAACATGTAACTGTGATTCAATCTGGTCAGGGTCGCGGAGGTCAGATGGCATTCGCTCCACTGTAATCACCTGGTCTGCCAAATCCTCGGTCATGGTTAAGGTGGACACCGGGCCCTCACGCGCGTGCTTAACCGGGATATTAACGCCAAGATGATATTCGGAGATGGCAGTGAAAAGGCGTATATGAATAAAGAAGAAGTAAGCGTTTTTCAGTGATGTAACTGCGAAGCTGGCCCAATGTATAGATCGACAACTTAACTGGTGTATCGGCTGCGCTGTACGGGGGGCAGAATGAGAGACGTCATGTGACGTTTCGGGGCTGAGAGTGGGGGCGCGGGGCAGGGAGCTCAAGCGATGTTTCTCGCCCACGGGCTCCGCACAGCACGGTTGGTTATTTTATTAGGAACGCTTGGAACAACGCACACGAGCTTAATTTGCCGAAGACAAATCCTGAGGTGGAGACTCAACTATTTTTGCTGATAAATTTATAGACAAGCACAGGGGTTCCCAAAGTGAGCGCCGTAGCGCCCTGAGGCGCCATGGAGAGGAAGGAATCGCCGTTAGGCGATTCCACCTCCTTATCGTCTCGAAACGATGTACATTTGTACAAAATAAAAAAAATCCTAGATACAAGATTCCTTTCATGCTCAAGCACATCTCTTGTGCTGTCCGCCCACCTGATAAGTGTAGGTTTCCTAAAGGCTTCGGTGGTCACGCCTCTCTCTAGCAAGATGGACCAACGACCTGGTCGCCAGTGCAAGACGAAAGGTCGCGGTTTCCAGCTAGACGCAGACATCACAGAACCGGCTTTTGTGGTGAACTCTAGGTGAGGTCTATGCCCAGCAGTGATGATATGATGATGATGAAATATCGAATTTCAATAAAGTATTCGGTTAAGTCACATTATGTTACAGAAATATAACACAACAGGCACTGCTTATTTCTAGACAATTCCGAGCATAGCTCTTCCCATTGCCCATTAGGTAACAGTGAGTTTTCTTATAAAGCTTACAGTGAGCGGCCACGTTTCAGTTTCGTAGGTCATCACTGGCAACACACATTGGTCAAAGATCTTCGTCTTACAAACACTTCAATGCTTCGATATACCGATAGTCCATTTGGCACCGCTGTAGAAACTGGAGCACCGCCCAAGTTTGGATCGAATCGAAGGTCTTCTCATAATCCACAAACGCCAAGCATAATGGCCGGTTATACTCTTCGGTCTTCTGTATAACCTAAGGCAGCATATGTTTATGGTCCATGGTACTAAAGCCTTTTCGGAACCCGGCTTGTTCAGGAGGCTGGAAGTCATCAAACCTGCATGCGAGACGATTCATAATGACTCTCGAAAACAGCTTATACACATTGGTCAGCAGTAATATTGGTCTGAAGTTCTTCAAAAGAGTCTTAATCTTTCTTGAAGAACAAAATCACTATGCTTACGTGCAATGCCTTCGGCGTTTTTCCTTCGAGGATTACGGAATTGAACAGCTTCTGAAGGGTCTTAAGCACAGGTGTGCCACCAGCTTTCAGAAGTTCAGCCGTAATTCTATCATCACACGGCGCCTTGTAGTTCCTGAACTGTGTACAGGAAGATGTCCGGGATATCTTCGGTGTAGTGTCGGGTTAATTTGGCTCTAGGGTCATTTACCATACTGGTAACATGTGCTCGTGTTATCGTATATGTGGCCATAGAACCTCTCGACTTCCCTCAAAACCTCGGACTTGGTCGAAACAGCTCTGCTGTCATCCGTTTTAAGTTTCGTCAGCTGGCTCTGTCCAATCGACAGACATACATTTTGCTATTCTAAAATTTATACAAGTTTAAAAAAAGAAAAATATACAAAAGTATTTTAAAAAGCCCTATATTATTTTACTTGTAACTAGGCTAACCACCACTGTTGGGCTTAATTTAACCTACGCGTCTTCTTTGATGGCCCAGGAGTATCAATGTCAACTTCGACGAGGGGGGAAATGACGATGGGGAGGTTGATGCCCATTTCAAGAGACATCAAACATCCAATCAATTGCATCATCGGGGTCGTCTCCATCCTCGATTGGTGGGACATTCGTGCACTCACTACCCTAACAATATTTCGAGCACTTCATCCCAGTCTTCCTGCAATAGCAAGCCCCAGTCAGTACAAATTTACTTTCACCTGCAGAATAGGCTTTTCAGAAGTATTTAAGGGGCTGGGGGCATGGATGTCGTGGTGGATTATGTTTGATCAAGTCTGTTTGATGCCATCCCCAATCTGAACCTGGTGGTACTATATAAATAAATGAAACTTGATGCGTCTTTGGTAGGTGGAAGGCGAGCTAAATTTATTTTGTTGCTCGTCGAGGCCTTCACAAATGGTATAGCGCAGAGTGTTGAGAATTTTTAGCCATCTCCGCCGTACAGAGCAATTAAAAATGTCTCGCCTGCACTCTCGATCTCTTCTGGAAGGGCATCTGGGTGCAGGAATCCTTTTTAACAGTTCGTCAACGAGGTCGGGGTTTTGTTTGAGGACATTAATGATATTTAATTTTTCCCTACCCAAAAACTCGATTTTATGTTTTTTTGTTTCATATTATGGTTGTAAATGAAAGTAATTAAATTTGCTATAACTATTTCCCCTGACTTACTTCGTAGCTACCTCATTACATCTGATAGTTTGGTCGAAATTTTACCATTCAACATTTTAAATTAAAAATAAAAGCAATTTAGGTTTAAACTATATCTTGGAGCTATTAGAACTATAAAACTGAATTAGAGCTGAAACTTACGGAATTTTGTCTATGTGTGTCTTTTGGCTGATATGATGATAATATATTTTGTAACTAAATAACACATAGAGAGGAATTATAGTAATTTTATTGTAACTTCCCATTAACACTATATTTATACTTGTTCGGGTTATGGTCATCATCGAACAAACTATCATGCCCACGGACACACTTTCAGCCTTAAAATGAAGGTAGTTAAATTTGTCTACAAATTCATTTCCCATTAATTTCCCCGTAGATACCTCATTATACCTGATATTTTGGTCGAAAATTTGCCATTTCCCATTTTTTAATTTTTTAGAAAAATATTGTAAAAATTGGGCACCCTGTATCCTGGAAGCTATTAGATCTAGAAAATTGGTTTAGGGCTCAAACTGTCGGGAACTTTGTCTACTTTAAAAAAGTCATAAAGACCTTTCTCTTCAGAGCCTTCCTATGTGGTGTTTTTTGCATAAAACTAAAAAAAGTGTAAAATATTAGCGGTTTTTTAGCCATAACTCAACGCGCTCACATTTTATAGTGCTGCAAATTTGGATAAATATTATCTAGGTGGACCCAAACAACATATCAAAAATGCAACTTTACCGCAGTTATTGCAATTTCAGTGATTTTTGGTGAAAGTTATGACTGGCCTATTGGCAAACATTAGGTTTTTCGTCTCGGGATTTAATATATATCTTGGAACAATTTCGGCATAATCTCGTGTGCTTTCTTTTTCCGAGGAACGTCATCAACTGACGTTTCGCGGAAGAAAATGCTCACTGCCCCGCGCCCCGCACCGAAGCGTTCATTCACAAAAAGTCACCCCCCCACCTACCTCACATACCGCGGGCGATACACCAGTTAAGTTGTCGACCTATAGTCGACAAATTCCGATCGTCAATCGTAATAGAATCACTACAAATCTATTGGCATCTTGATAAGATCCGCTGAACTGTCGTAGACTTCCCCCGTTTGCTCATGGACCCACCAGTTTGTCCCATGGGTGGGACTACTCTCGTTGACCCACTGATTGATATGGGTACAATTCAAATATCATTGAATCATCTTAAATTTTCTAGAACTTAACATAAAATACATGTTTAAAAGACGAGTTGATAATCGTAGTCAGTGACTGGAAACTATGCTGTCCATATTCTGTAGGCTAATTACGAAACTCTGTGCAACAATTCTCTGATTTCAATGATTGATATTGTTACTTATGAGATTAAGTATAGGATTTAATAGTTTTAGTTTATTCCAATGGAACTTTGTTAGCAACTGAACCCATGAAATTAATGATACGGAATTGCAAAGTAACAATTTCAATAATTGAAATCACAGAATTGGGCGCTTTAGAGTGTAGAGTGTAAAGGGTTGGTCCTGGATTGGCGACCATATGGCCAGAACTCAGAGGTAAAAAATAAAAGCTTCTTTAATATTGTTAACTGTAATTTATTGAAACAAAATTATTTACAAAATGCCCTAATAAACATATTATGATAAGGACATACTTTACAACTAATATTTCGATAGTTTAAAGATCAGAAGTATTCATCATTTAACTACTATGAATTACGAATTATTGCTATCACAACTGACGGTAGCCATAGGCTGTATTGCTAACGTAGGTTAGGTATGAAATTATATGACGGTTTGGTGGACCAAACAATGTGACGAACTCAGAAAAAAATCTGTGAATCTGACTACAATTTGGAGGTACAAAGAAAGTACTTCGCTTTTTACAGAAACACCAAGAGTTTAAACTATTGAAGCCACATAAATCTTAATAATTTACTTAATTATTTAGATATCTGTGATTGAACCATCTCAGTTCATATGGTCCACTACATCAAAATATCCACTGTATTGGAATCTCCACTGTATCCAAACATCCTCTTTGTCTGAGCACTCTCTTGTATAGTTTAAATACTGGAATGATGCAGTTTTTTCAAAAATAATTAGATTTTAAGTACTAGGTGTTACATTAAACGAGCGTACACGTAATAAAACAACTATGCTGATGTTAGCATGCAATGACGAAGAAACTCCTTGTTCCGCGAGCCATAAGCGTTCCGATCCGCCATATTGTGTTAGATCATGTTAGGGAATTCTAGTTCTTATGCTATTTAATTTTGGGCATATCTGTCGCCATTCTGTTACATGCATGTTGAGATAAACACGTATTGTTTGACAGTATGCCCTGTCCTGTAAAAGGAGTTTCTTTTGTCGTCGAGAGCATGCAATACGTACATATATTGTTCTATTTCAAACCATATCAATTCTATCCCATTCCAAATTCAAACAAAGTACCTATGATCACAATTTCCAAAGAAGTTGTTCTTGTTGAGACAAATATGCAGATGTAGAGTACCTATGCTACATTGCAACATGTAGCGAGAAGTATGAACATAGTAATATTAATTACCTACATAACTTTGTAACACTCCTATAATTTTATTTTATCATGATTGGTTTTTAAAACTAGGTACATCTATTTCAACTCATTTGCGCACTCGGCTTGCTATTTCTTTGTATATTATGTCAAAATGTACTATTTAGGTATGTGAACACACATCCCGCCGCTTGCGCATTTGAATAGAATTTCCTACAATAGTTGTAAATATTAAGACGTAGCTCACTACCTCGATCTAATGATAAATCTAAATCATTTGTTGAAATAACATAGATATTATGTACAATGATACGTTATTATTGCGATTACAAACAATGCTATTAGGTATATTTAAAAATAAAATACAATATCATTGGTTTACATATACATAAAAAATTATAAGCACGCTAAAGCCATGTTCTGTGAGCAATTTGTAACACTAACTCCATCTAGTGGGAGAAAATACATCTAAATTTATATTCAAAGTTCAGTTTGTTTTTGTTTGTGTGTCGCCACAAATACTTTACAACATAAACAGTACCTACGAAATAAAAATTATTTTAAAATAAGTAAAGGCTAATATAATAATAATAAAAATATATATCTCTAATATACAATAGTTAAGACCTAAAATAAAAATAAAATTAAAATTGAATAATGTGTCTAATTTTTATGGCATACTATCATTTCTTATAGCTAAAACTATCTTTAGGTATACCTAGATATTATTTCGACTAATTACGTACTGAGCGATCAACACGAGTACGATGAAAATGTAGGGTAAATATTAACGACATTATTACAAAATTAAAATGAATTTAGTAAACACTTTGCCAGGTTTTCTTTGCATTATTGATAAAAGTATCATAAGAGAAGACAACTCACGGACCTGATAAAAACATGGACGTATACTCTCTTAAATTATGAGTAAAGCATAAAAACGGACGCTCATTTAAGTGTGTGCGTGCTTTGACACTGTCACTGGCGTGACAGCGCGGTGAAAATCAAACAAAACGGCGGCGGATTGTCAGACCTGCTGTATCTGTGTGAATTTGTAGATAATGTACAATCTGGAGGACATTGCCCACTTTCCTTTTTCGTCAACAAAATAAATTGTCAACAAATTGCCATTCCTTACATGCTTCACTTCTCTCTAGTGTAGAATCCGTCCGTATTTTTTTAGGTCCATAAAGATAACTTATATTTTTTTCATAAATAAAAGACTTCGCGAAATATAGCCAAATTACAGTTGAAAGGTGAAGTGGCAATGAAATTACAAACAACTGACCTTGGAGACTAAACGAATCGAGTATTTAAATACTTTTCGAGAAACCGCCCACACATTCCGTCATTGAACTTTGCAGCCAAAAAAATGAAGACGAGACAAATATTTCGGTGCAACTAAATGAAAAATAAATCAAGCAATTTAAAAATGTAATTGGGTTCAGTGCTCAAGAATTCAGATTGGATTTAAGTATTCCAACTGCATTGCTTAGTATAATTTAATCTTCACGCCACGCTTCTCTTTGTATTGTTGAATATATTTATTTCATCTCTTCAGCATTTCCAGTCCTAAGTGCCGAATTATAAAATCCTTTGTTTTACTAATGATGGATTTTGTTATGTGAAGGGCCAGTTTCAGAGCCTAGTGATACGTTCCAGAGATCTGATTTGACAGATAACTGTGATGCCATCTCCCTCTTGACTCTCCCTCCCAACTCTTGTTAGTACCAAACGAAAATACGGCGTCACAGGAATCTGTCAGATAATATATCGGGAACTTATCAGTAGGTGGTAAAACCAGCTCTATGGCGTGACATAAATTATTGCTATTTCTGAAACAATCACAACCTGTATTTGGTTTTCCTTTAGCACCCCTTTTGACTTGCCTATGTTTGTATACTATGGTTGAAACTTCGAAATGAATATCAGACCAATAAACTTTCAGTATTGTGGTTTCAATTTTCCTTTATAAACTCATAATGCTATTAAGCACTCTGTAAGTGACTTCGCTGGTCTGAGAACTCTGTATACCTTACTTGCTTGATTTATAAAATAAGAACAAATTAATATTTTTGACAGCTATTTTATTGCCTTTGTTTAGAGTACGATGAACTTTGAAGATTGGCCAGTTTATAATTTTTTATTTCACTCCTTTTTATGACTTCTGTAAATTCTAAAGACACGAAAAAGTGTATTTATATAGGTAGTATAGTTTTTGGATTCTAGTCACTATTAAGTAATAAGGTCGAGTGAAAATAAAAATAGAAATTTAAATATTCGTACATATACTTACGCTAAACTTTGTTTTTATTTTGTATGAAACTAAACTTTAAAATATCTGTCTTGGGACTGTGCTAGAGAACTTGCACTCCGAGTGCAGAGGGCATTGTTGAAGTTAGTCAATTGAAGATTGAGTAAGTTTCGCATTTAATTAATGTTACTCTCATGATACACTTGGCTTTCACAGCTCAGAATTAAGCAGATTCGACACAAAGTTTTATCATTTTCAAAGGATTAAATTAATTCTCTGTGTGAAATTTTATTCAATATAGTTTTTTGTTTTCGTAGCTACACATCCTTATTCACATATGTTTGTTTAAAAGAAGTAAAGTGTATCTTCAAATAATAACATCTCACTTCACTAAGACTAATCGTTACATCGGATAAAACTTCTACAGCGCCGAAAGTGACAGTTCCTAAGTGACGTATTCTGTTCAAAAGTCATTCTTAACTGATGATTACGATACACACGATAGATTCAGGAGCAAGCCTCGCATCTAACAAGGCCTACTTCATCACAATTCATGCACTTCAGGGCGACGAATTCAGCAGTGAAGTGGTTCCTATGGAGGCTCTTCTTGGAGCCCTTGCAGATGCGGCAAGGCAGCAGGCGGAAACCACCGCACATCTGACAGGTGTTGCAGGCATCGGGACTCTGGAAGTAAAGAAGAAGGGATTAAGTATGAGCACTTGTGTAGGTAGCTATATTCGTCTCCAAACTTTTTGTCAAGAAGAACGATGCGTTCGTTGTTGTATTTAAGTTTGTGGGATAAGGTTTTCGGGATTTTTAGCACGCACTGAACTAGGCTGAGATAGCACTGAGATGTAGTCCAGTTCTTTTTTATACAACCTCATGATGAGCGGTAATTGTCACCCATAAGACATCAAACAGAAATATAACCTAAACCTAACGAGGTGTAACTGTTTGAGCTTTTATGCCTCATGCCTGTGATTACACTGGCTACCTTATCCTCCAACCCTGAACACGACCACGTAAGAATTGTTGTTTGGCTGCGGAAATAGGAACGGCGGTGGTAGCAAGGCAGGCTTCTCCGGCTCGAACGAGTTAATTTGGAATTTTTATAGATAGGTAACACAATCACTACGTTACGTTATTATATTAATCACTAAGGTACGTTTGTTCGTCAGGATTTTGGGGAGCATTAGAGATTATGATATCTCATCAATCTTCACTGAGGCCGCCCTTTTTATTCTGCTTTGAGAAATTAACTTAAAAAAATACGAGTGTCTCGGCGCCTTAATCGAAAAGCATACAGTCGAGTTTACAGTAGAGCAGATAAATCGACTGACTCACTTAACAAAAATTACACATTCAGGCGATTGAATGTGTAACCATTCAATCGAAATAATTATTCAATCTGGTCAGGATCAGATGACAGTCGCTCCACTGTTATTACCTGCAAAATCCCGCGGACTTCGGGCCCTCGCGCGTTTTAATTATGTATATTCATTTGTGTAAATTCTCAGGCGATTAATTTGCTGTCCTTAATTTTTAAGATAAATATTCAAATATGTATTATGCTATGTTTTATTATGTTCAGAATATATTATCATATTGCCCATGTAACTTTGTTTGATATGATGGTCTATTCTCTTCTTATATATTTTATAGGTCTATCTTATACACTTCATTCATTTTATTTATTGACAATCTCTTTAATACTTTTAAGTACTGGATAGAATTTGTCTTATACAATAAAAAGAAGTATAATACAATATTATAAGTGTAATAAATGAGAAAATAAATAAATCTAAACCTATAAGTAACTAATCTATATAAGTAATGACCTAATCCGTGTGGAATTCCATTTCATTTCATTTTGAAATTCAAAATGTCACTCCTGTCCTAAATAAATAGCAATTTTACATTTAACTAATTTGCCCTATTTTTTTATTCATGTAGCTTTCCACCCTTAATTTTCGATAAACACTAATTCACTCTAATTAATATCTTCTAAATACTTAAATTCACACATTCGATCTGAGGCCCTATCTTTGAATCGCTCGCATCCACGCACGCGCACGCATTCTAATGCCAGTCTTTTCTATCTCAAGCAACTTAGCACTAGTGTGAAAGAGATAGGTAGCGCATGCGAACGCTCTAACTATTAACTCTACATGCGCGAGAGCACAACCGGGACATTAACGCCAACATGATTATTATTGTATTTATCTTGACTCGTGTAATTGATTACCCTCTACCAATATTTAAGAGAATCTGATATTACACAAGCTTTACCATATTGTGGTTTCCAGACCCCACGTGCCTGTATTATGTGAGGGAGTATTTACCACAAATGAGCTACTCGTATGTGGTCTGTGTAAACAACGTTGGTAATGTTGCTATTTGTTGCCAACGATATAGGGTTCCATGACAATTTTATCAGAATAATATATTGAGGTACCTTACCTATGAAATAGGCGTTTTTCCGCAAGTATATATTTGCGGAAATATTTTTAATTGTATCTACATAACATATCAAAATTAATACTTAATTTCGAAAATAGAGTATATGTAGATGCCGTTAAGACTCTAAAATTAAATGAAAAATATGTTCTTTAGTTTTTCTAAGGGTTCGAATATACTTTGCCTCTTTAACCAAGCGTAATTATAGTTATGCATATATGCAGATATCGGCCGTGTGGTGTCCGGCAGAGTAAAATAGCACCAACCCCTTACATTCATGGGTGTCGTACAAGGCGACTAATGTTTTCGAGGCAACAGATCAAGAGTCTCCGTAGTCTGGAAAATGGGCAGCAGCATTTTCCATTGTTATATTTAAACACTGCGATCTCCAACCCGCCTGCCAAGCGTGGAGATTATGGCAATAACCTCCCCTTTCGTGGGAGAGGCTCTAAGTCCTGCAGTGGACTGTTACGGGCTGTGATGATGATGATGATGATATATGCAGAGGGTAGTTACCACAATAAAATGATATGCACAAGTTAGTTTAATATTGTCCGGTTATACTTACAAAGTTTGTAATCGGATTTGCTACTTCCAAGAAATCCAAAAATTAGCTTGTAAAAAAATTACAGTTTCCGCCAATTTCGCCAAACAAAACGCCATTAAATTTTCAATTCATTATTTCATAGGTAAGGACCTAATACAAGTTAATATACCTATAGTAAACTTAATGTAACGCTTTCATATTTTATTTTTATTATTGAAGTATCACGAGGTTAGTACTTAAGAGTACAAGATCAAGGACGAGACGAGTATGTTTTTATCGAAAGACTAGTGGACCTAGAGCGACTTCGTTCGTATGGCGTTCTACCTCTACACTATTTTATCCAAAAAGATTGGATAGCTACCGACCTTCGTAGCAATTTTTTTTGCTCTGTGCCTTTACCCCTACCTACCCTTTTTTCTTGCTTATAACCTCTTGAATCACTCTATCTGTTATTAAAAACCGTATTAAAATCCATTGCATAGTTTAAAAGATCAGACGGCAGGAAGCGACTTTGCTGTAAGCCATGATAAAATTAGATAAAAAAAAGTGTTGAGTTTCTTCTTTCGAGTCATCATCATCATCATCTTGGCGTTATGTTCCGGTTGCGCCCCCACGTAGCACGCCAGGGCCCAGGGCCCGCCTTTCGAGTATAGGAGTAAAAATAAACAAGAGTTCTAGTACACAAGGGCCTTAGCAAATAGAAAGCCAGCACAATGTAAGTTAGTTACAAAAGGTAGCCCTACACCTTCAGGCTATTGTAACCATTTTACAAAAGCTGTTACACGGGTAGGTGAAACACCTGACAGGTAAGGAGAAATGGTCAAATGGATCACGTGGAATAGGCAAACAGTCGATTGGTGGGGTGCATCTATGGTGGGGTATAGATATATTTATTTTAGGCACATTAAAATCTTGGTTTAAAGGTATTTCATCAGTTATTGGTATGAATTGCTACATAAATTTGCTTTGACAAATGCACACAGCGTCAACTAGCCCCAAAGTAAGCAAAGCTTGTGTTATGGGTGTTAGATAACTGATCAATTATATTAAATAACTGCTTATTACACATCCAGACTCCTAACAGAAATTCAAATTTACCATTTCAATTTTAGCTTTGCCGGGAATCGAACCGTGCCTCTGCGTGGTAGAGTAACCAACCAACTGACAAACTAACATGTTAACGAACTGAACCACTCGAGTCGTATTGGGTTGATCCAACCAACATCTCATGGGTCCAACCCAACCTGATGACAGACGGACGAGACTCGAACGGTAATCGAAAGCCGAAATATTATACTTTCATAGATATTTGTAACCGATACTAATAAAATATTGTTTATTACCTTAATATCTGTATATACCTAATTAGGTACTAACCATGCCACGCATTTCATGAACTTCATCCTAGGGCAATGTAACTAAATCTGTACCAACGTGAACTATCAACGTAACATTGCCGTGAACTACCAACATACATATATATATATACATCATGAACTGAGAGCAAACATTGGCGGGCCAAAGCAAACAGAATGTGGCTGTAATGTTCCACGATGGATGATGCGCTGTGTTGCTATACGACTCGGTTGTAGTGAGAAGTTATTGAGGGTAACTCGAAATCCATATCGAATTGTCTATTTCTAAGAACGTTAAAACTGCAGATTGTGGAATCAGGTATGCCATCAATGCCGGTATCAGGAAAAAGGCGCCCGTGGCCGACCCAAGAAGCGATGGATTGACATCGCTGAGTTGGATGCGAGAACCAACGACTTATGACACGAGGATGCCGAAGATCGGGCTAAGTGGAGGAGAATGGGTGTAAAGCGGACCCTTGCAGAGGCCGGGATAAGCGCTAGGACGATGATGATGATGTTCAAACTGCCGATTGTCCAATACGTAAAACCTAGTAACACGTGGTCACCACTACCACCCCGATAATTATCGTAACTGGAAACCTGCCGCTACCTATAACCTTCCTCACATTAAACCTAGAAAAGGTTGCTAAAATGTTTTAAAAACACTCTACAGACTACCTATATTTTAGGTTTTATTAACACGCTACCACCACGTGTATTCCCTTTGTCCCCATTGTAGCTGTCCTCACGATGAGGCTAAGGCCATATTGGTATGACCTACCACCATCAACGAGTCGTGAAAAAAATTCTTCCCGCTTCCTCATTTTGAAGTAAAGCCCCAGGCTATGTTGCCAGAGCTAGACTTTTTTATTTGCACAGTTTCTATGTTAGGAAGTTCAACGTTCAAGGTCATTCGGAGTGATGGCATAAGTTTTCGGGATGGGCGTACGTAGGTAAGTATGAAACAAGCAATAAATTGGTAATGGCCCAGAAACCCGGCAAACGTTTGTTCCTAAAGGTTAATGTATTAAGTTTTCTTATTGGTTTTGCGGTGCTTTTTCGTTTCTCTTTCTTTAAGTACTTGTTAATATGTAATTAGGTAGTAAAAAGAACTTGTAATTTTTGGGGTGTACTTAGTTATAGTTGGCTGCCACTATATAGCAATAGATCTTATCTCCATTATGTACATTAGTGCAACACTATACGATGCTCTTACGGTGAGGGACAACATCGTTATGAAACCTGCACATTCATCCGATTGAATGTGTAACCATGATCCAAACTGGTCAGGTTCCCCTGGTATTAGGGTTACGGTTAGGTACCCATGTTAACAGTGTCACGAAGGTCAGACGGCAGTCGCTTCACTGTAATTACGTGATCTGCCAAATCCTGGATCATGGTCTAGCGAACACCGGGGCCCTCGCATGCGAGAGCACAACTAGTTAGGAACCCTAAAAACTGAAAACAACTCTCAAGTTTAAGAGATTTTGTAGTCGACACGAATTCAATCGTACAATTAAACCGATGAGCCCCCAGCCCCTGTGTTTACTTTGGACTATGGTATGGGATCGTTGAAGAGGTATACCAGTGGCCCCCTATAGGTGGGCAACGCATTGATGAGGCTCCTGGTGTAGCTGTTACCATCAGATGTACCGCTTGCTTGTTTGTCTGTCGATTAACATGAAGAAAATATGATTTACGAGTTTGTCCTCCCCGACCCTGTACCGAGAATTTCGTCTCGAGATCCGTTGTCGCTATGACCTGCCTATTATACCAGTGAACCTCAATTTCTGTATAAAAATTGCAATTTTACAGAGAAGTTATTGACCTTAGTCATATGTAAGTATATCATTATGCAGTATTCTTTCTATTCACAACAAAACAGATTTTAGAAATATAATTAGGCGGTTTTCATACTAAAACAGCTGCGATCAGAACAGCCTATGAAAATTATTAAAAATATTATTTGAAACTAAATAAATTGCTAAATCATATTCATAGATTGGACAAGACTACCTACTTTAAAAATTCTTCGTCTTAGAACTTTAAAAAGTTATTTGAATTACAGATCTTATTTCTCTGTTATATTCATTTATAAAAAAAAATCTAATTTATTTTATGTGAAAACCTTTGATCAACTAGAATTGATCTAAGATGAAAACTTCAAAAAATAAATTACCTTATATGGCTTCAGCATCTTTCTCAAGTCACCGCACTCGTTCAGCTTTTCCACCGTGTCAGCGTCCTGAAAATAAAGCAAGAGTAGTTTATTAACAAAATTAATATGGATGAAGGTATATAAGGAGTGCCTAGTGGTAAAGGTATCCGAGCCGCAAGCGAGATGTACCGGGTTCGAATCCCACTGCCGCCATGTACCAATGACACTTTTCTGAGTTATATACATTAGTTGAACACGAATCGATGCTCTTACGGTAAATTCCTTTACTTTTAATTCCAAACTGCATGATGAAACCTGCACATTCGGGCGACTGAATGTGTAACCATGATTAGATGTGGTCAGGTTCCTCTAGTATTAGGGTTACGGAGGTCAGATGGTAGTGGCTCCACTGTAATTACCTAATCTACAGGCCATCGGTGCTCCTTTGTTATGTACCATAATGTACCATTAAAGTGCAGTTGTATCATCATGTCATCTTGACCTGTTTCCTAATACCGGCAGATTTACCTATCCATTTCCTACCTATCCATTTCCTACCTATCCCGTACATATACGTATGTTAATACATTTCCCATTATAAGAAGTTAATTTGCCCACTTATTATCAAATGAACCACTCAATTTCACTGATTTCTGACAACATTCGCCAATATTTCCATATTCTAATGTGAGAACGCATAGAAAGCTGTATATTCATCGGCTGCGCGTACAACAATGCAGTTTCCTACAGAAACATTTTCATTGTTAACTGTTTTCACTTCCATATAGTTGACTTTTACCGTCCACCATAGAGATCGAGAGTACATACGAGCTGAATCCGAAATTACGGAGCTGACAGGTCGGAAACGCCTTGACCAAGTCTAAATTTTTTTTTACGTACGGTAGTCAAACAGGAAAGCAGGACACTGACTATAGACACAGCAGCTAATGCGTTGCCCACCTCTAGAATCCAGGGACACTTGCTCTGGCAGCAAGCCACGGTTCTCCAACCCATGTACTGGAGACCTTACGCATCGGCGGACCTTCCGACTCCATCATCAGACCAGCTCCATGATACCATATTAATGCATTATTATCCAAGTTACAAGTTACAGTAGATTTACCAAATTTCAGCTCAATTAAACACCGGAAAGTTGGTAAAATTAGAATATAAACATCGCAAGTAAAATTAAAGTGACAAACAGTTCAGTTCAGTTCTAGATGGGTATCCAGACGAATTCCTCAGGTTTGGCGTCCTACCATCGATAAAGGTGCTTGCTAACGAACATGTAAGTACCATTTTTGCACGGCCAATCTAATTACATAGAACCTTATTGAGTTAACCTTTATTACACCTACCTAATAAGAAAAAAGAAATTGCTTTACGGATTTAATGAGATATCATTAATCATTACCTATTCTCTTTGATGTTGAACGTAATTAAAGCAATCATTTGTTTTTGCGTTTTGTGTGTCAATGAATATTTCAGATTTCTGTTGATTCTTTCCACGATGGCTGACTGCCAGGCTGTATTAGTATCTCCAAATACGTCTTTTACATTGGTTGTCTTTTACAAAACTACTGATATTTTATTAATTTTCCGTTTTTATTTTTTATGTAACAGTTTATTGGGCACTGGATATACTTCACACGATATGACAAAGTAGTAAATGGCACAACAGGCACTACTTATTTCTAAACGAAATCTCTTCCAGCAGGCCTTACTCAATAATACTTATTACCAAATTTATAATAATACCTATTACCAAATCCACCATGGACTTTTTTGTCAACGAATAAACAACAATGATTTATAAATATTGCAGTATTGTGTGCAACATACATTTCATTTTGACATGTGACAATGGTTAGAAATAAATAAAGGAACTTGAATTTGAACTTTGACGTTCCACATGGCATACCTATCAATAGATAAGTATACTCTATGTATATGTCAAAATCTTCGCTAAGTATGTAAATACCATAGAGAAAAAAATTTCTATACAGAAGCAGAGAGTACATTTAGAGTTTAAATATGAGACAAAATGTCACACATCTCTATAACACACACACTAATGCAAATGCAGGGACGGAATAAGGCAGACCATCATGAGTTATATTTTGCTACGACTTTCTACTCGTAACGAACACAAACAAATCTGACTTGTTGTTCGCTCCAGATGACTATGCAATATTTTTAAGCTTGTCCTTATATATTTTAATATTGACATTATAATAAAAGGAAGGTGTCTAGTGAATCAAAGCCATGCCCTGATACCTACCACCGTCTTTTCGATCTCTCGATCCTACATACCGTGAATCGGCAGTGCTTGTTTTAGCAAAAAGGAGGGTTATGATTTTGACCGGTATTAATGTTTATTTGTTGCCTCATAACTTCTAAACTAAGTAGGTACCTACCTACTTACTTATAGTTAAAAGCGTCTTCATTGTTCACAGGTTGGCCTATGTGACTTCACAAATTTAATATGATGCCCTCTAGAGGACATAGTCATGAAAAAAAAAAATAATGAAAAGGATAGATACATTAATATATTAAACAAGCAGCATATTCTTTATTTTCAGTAAAAATTCATATTATGCTGGTGCAGCAGGTCAGAAGGGACTTGCATCTAATTATTATCTTGTTCTTCAAAATGTTTACAACGCAGCACTTCCAATTTGCAACCCAGACATAACCATGTCTGGTCTTTAGGAAACCTAGAAAAACAATTATTTATGTAAATAAACGTAAATACGCGATTAATCCGTTGTTTCATATAATGTCTGAACATATAAAATGTCATCTAGGTACATTTTTGGTATGGAACCCTGATACATATAAAGTTGTGGACCGCTATTCACAAGATTTGAGTAATAAAATACTATACAATAAATACTAAGTCCGACCCTGTTAGCATCAAAATATTTTTGTACCTATTTAGACACCGAAATATTGCTCAATTTGCCAATAATTTTAAATCTATCTCTAATGGCATGTTGTTTTAAGGTAAAGCATTTCAATTAATGCAAATTCACACTATTTCGATGCATATTTTTGTCACAATTTCTAAAATTTATTTCGGATCGCCGCGACCACGAATGTTTACTTACCGGTGAAAGGATAATCCAGGTGTATTTCCATACTTTGCGCTTTCACATAAATGTGCACTAAATTACACACAAAATTACAATGTTTTAAATGGTTTAATTTAAATTTTATTAGGAAATTATAAAATTTACACCGATGTTTCAAAAAAAACGTCAGGTCGATAGGCCCTCGAGCAATATGTCGAACGTTCAAAACATTGCGCACGTCATTTTCCGTGAACTTATTCCAAGGGATGAATAAACGGGATAGCAAGATTCATAATTATTGTAGAGCGAGCGAACAGGGAATATTTGTGATTTGTGTTTAGTCTGGTATGTCTGTGGTAAATACTTATTTTGACTTCTGTGATTGTAGAGATACATTACCAGAACCTACTTTTAAGTAGTTAATATAGTTTTAAGCTGTCGACAATCAGATGAAAACACTGAATTTTTAATGGATACAAGTATCTCGGTTCTCACATTGTGTTCGCATGTCTATTGTTTGTTGATTCTATTATTCGATAGTTTTTATAAGGCTCGGAGTACACTGAATTCTTTATTTCGTTTTTAATTTGGTAATTGTTGTTGATTCCAGTTGGATGTTATTTGAACTTACCTAGCCATTTCCAAAAAATACACAAACAAATCTATGGTAACTACGGCTTCACCCATATTTTAACACGATAGGTTGTCATCCCCTAACAGTTTATGGACTTGCGCCTCCTCCACATTTGTTCTGCGAAAATCTCAGAATTCACGTGCGAGTTGAAGACCGCAGAAAATCTAACAAAAAAGGCTACTGCTTGGTTGTGGTCTAGGGAGGTAGTATTGGTCTATGTCAAAGCGCCTTGTACGGTCAGCTGCAGAGTGAACTGACCCCCTTCCACACATAATGTAACTACATGGCTCGAGAACTAAATGGGTTGGTGGCGCTAAATTGTACTATATGCTAAACTACCGACCCGCTTCTGCTTCGCATGGGTATTCTGGGCTTTTTAAAAATATAATATGCATTTATTATCCATATAAATCTTTCGAAAGAAATTCTCCAACTGAAAGTGAAACCCGCATCAGAATCCATTTGCATCGGTTAGGAGGAGTCAGCGTAAATACATACCGACAGACAGACTGACAGACAGACGCGGAAAGTGCGTAATCTTAGAGCAGTTTACTATTACGGAGTTATCTTACCCCTCTCACAGCAATTTTTTTTATACTACTAAGGTGGCTAACAAGCTTACGGCCAGCCTGATGGAAAGCAGTCACCGCAGCCTATATACGTTTGCATGATATAACCGTGTGTACGAACAACCTAACACAAATGAAATACGTGGCCTATTCTTCGGAATACATACTGCCTGCCTGTAGCCTGCTTCATAGAAAGCAGTCATCGCAGCCTATGTACGTTTGCGCGTTCTAACCATGTGTACCCGCAGCCTAACACCAATGAAATCCGTGGCCTATTGTTCGGAGTACAAGGAAATTCCTTCCCAAACAAGACAATACGTCGCTATCCATGGAACCATCGACAATCGCCAATTATCACGTGATAAATAATATTTAACCATGCCAATCATCCAGTTGTGAAGGTGAAGTTATTCGTCTAATAAGCGATAATGATGTTAACAACCATGTAAATACAGCTGATTTCTCTATAGTCTAGTTTTTGTTTGATCGCTTTAAAGCATTCCTAGCTGCTGTTGTAGGTTTTGCGCGTTGGTTGGAGATGACATTTTAGAGTAGGGGTTGGAGTAGATATTTGATGAAAAAGCAATTCTATCAATGTACAGTGCAAGAGCATAAATGCATTACCACTTCACGGGATTTGGTGCATCTTTAGCCCAAATCAGTTTGCTAAAAGAACGGACATTAGCTGTCCAACTATATCTAGGCAACAAAACGAATGACTGGTGGCTTAGTGTATAGACAAATATAATAATTTGTTGTTGAAGTTGCCAGAAAACCTTTTTCCATTTAGTTTTTATGAGAATCGTGACCTGGGTTCCATGAGTAGGAAGAAAAACAAGTCAAACTTAACCAATATTCTCTTTTGACAAGCGCATTTTTGTAATCGGGAGAAAATTGAAAACCCCAGGCGGCAAAAACTTGAACTTCGAAACGTTGAATACACAAGATGTTTGCTCACAAACAAAACAACAGCAAACTCGAAATTCCACAATCCACTGGCCTCAATTACAGGCCAGCGACGACACCGCTATCGCGTTTCACAATTAAGTTTTTCCCCTCTAAGCTCTCGGATGTCACTGGCAGATAGAAATGTTAATAAAGACCACCACTTTTCACAACAAACTCTTACCTGCTTTCCTTGCCTGCGCAGACCTGCGACTGGGACCACAAAAAGTCGGACAGTCGGCCATTAATCGCAACTCGCAACCAGTCTATCAGTAAATTAATCAATCTGGCACAAAACAAAATCCTACATAAGATTAATATCGGTTATGTGTGCGTTACGAAATTTAATAGAGGAAGTCGTACATTAGATTCATTCGTACAAATTGGCCGAATATGGCTGCTCAAGCCGGATTTTACATAAAATTAATACGAGTTTAAAGTTAATTAGGTAATCGAATCGTATGCTATACGTTACCACATCTGCGTTACAATATTATTTGTGTCACAATGAAATCGTGTAACAAGTATAACGTTAAATGATATATACAGGATATTATGTTAAACATAAACTATCTAAAATACACGGTAGAGACGCGAAAGTAGATTAAATGCAGTAAAAATGAGAGCGTTAAGAAGTGTGGCGGGAGTATATTTCAAAGATAAATTATGTAATACTGTAATAAGAAAACGTGCTGGAGTTCCAGATTCATCAATATTTTACCACATGATAATAATGTTTGTTGTATTATACTGACTTTCAATAAAATAAAAAATCATCTTTGCGTTAATGTTTCGGTTGTGCTCTCGCGCATGAGGGCCCGGGGTCCGCCTTGACCATGATCCAGGATTTGGCAAATCACGTAACTTTCAATAAAAATATCAACTGAAATGTTTGCGAAAATTTCTAAAGTCGCAAGTCTAGTGCACTGTTATGAGCTCATAATGAGAGCATCGAAGAAAATCTTCTTGGAAAATTATTATGCTAGTCGCCGTGCAATGTGGACCTTAACGTACGGAGATACAGTGTAAAGTCGCTTGGCCAATAATAACGACCGAGTTGTATTAAGCGCATTTTACTTCTTCTAGGTCAATATTGATATTATAAAGTATACATTTAACGTTTAATACTTTAAAGGAAATATTGTTTTTGTGACCCGATGCGCAATATCCGGCACAATATAGATGGGTTATCTATATACATCGTATATAACCAAGTTGTTCTCCGCCGTCTTTCCCTATGTATTTATGTACGCTTAGAGCTTTTAAACTACGCAAGGGATTTTAATGCGGTTTACGACAATAGATAGTGTCATTCAATAGGAAGGTTTGTGAGCAAGAAAAAAAGGGTAGGTAGGGGTAAAGTAGGCGTACGCGAACCAAGGTAGGTAGGGGAACCAAGGAACCAAGGTAACCAGGGTAGGTAGGGGTAAAGTAGGCGTACGCGAGCGCACCCCGTCCCTACGAGGTGTCGCATCCGATGAAACCCGAAAGGCCTTCCCGGCTACAGGTGCTCCCAGGGGATGTTTAGTACGTATGCGCCTAGGTCTTTTTTTTGGCGAGTCGTGTATACCCAGTCCGGCCGGCCGGCTAGTACTCATTAGAGTTCACCTCCTCCCTCCCAACCGCTATACCGGAGGGTGCCCATTTCCTTTGCGTTGGGAGCAAAAAAAAAAATTAAAAAAAAAACCAAGTCGCGCCGGGTTCACTAGTTATTATATTGTTTTGAAGACATATAAATCTTCAAACATGTAGGTAAGGTAGTAGGTAGCTAATTCCTAATATTTTGTTAAGTCTTATCTACAGTACTATATTGTACAGCACCATGATCCAATCTGGTCAGGATCCCCTGGTAGCAGGGCCACGGAGGTCAGATGACAGTCGCTCCACTGTAATTATCTGATCTGCCAAATCCTGGATCATGGTCAAGGCGTGCCCTCGTGCACGAGAGCACAACCGGGACATTAACGCCAAGATGATTTTTTTTATATTGTTCAGTATAATATACCCAATAGCACAGATAAAATAATATGATTACCCATACCAATAGAACGGGTATCGGTACGTCCTATGATTTTATGACTTCTGTACTTTGCAAATTCTGGATGGTTAGCCGCTGAGCCGGGATCCGTATTTACGGAGATACGGATCCGGAAAGAATTACGTGCAGATGAGGTTTTCTTTAGCTGGAGATGGAGGACAGAGGATGGTCGTGGGGTTCTATGATCCCACTATGTAGACTAAAACAACAAAACAACTTTTACGTATATTGTTTAATATTAAACTTTAGAAAGATTGGCTTGTTAATAGCCATAGTAGGTAGATAATATACCTATAACAATATTGTTATTAAAATAAGAAAATAATATAATCTTAGTATTTTTAAGTTTTTAATATTGTAGTGCCCTTCAGGGTCAGCAATAATCATTTAAGTATTGAGTATTAAGTATCGACCTATCAACAATATTGATTGAAATGTTACACGTAGATTCTTACTTTTTTTAACTCTACCTTATAGTAGAAAAGCATGCTAATTAGCCATTAGGCCGCCCATTTGTACACTACGTGACATCGCGGTAGATTGACAGACCAGCACGACTAGCAGAAGCTTTCGCGCGCGATAAGCAACAAAAGGCGCGAAATAGATACTACTATCTCTTTCATCTTAGTATTGAGAGAAGGAAACAAACTCTCTCACGGCGCGAGCTGTGTCGCGGTAACACTTATGCTAGTCGTGCTGGTGTATCTGTTTAAGAGTGTAGGCCATATACAACAAAAGAAATTGCCGTACCTTGTATGTTTCACATCTCTAGAGCAACACGGTGTCTGTATTTATTTTACTAGTTTCCTTTCTGTTACTAAGTAAACACATACTAAATTGCTTGTAACAGGAGCCTCCCACAACATTGCTAAGGTATGTTTCGCTTACGTGATAATTGTCAACAAGATGTTTTACTACTTAGTACTAAACGACGTGTACTCGGTTACTGTTTGTATATGCTTGAAGTTTTATTCCAAAAGGAGGAGGAGAGGCTTTATTTTAAAAGACAAGGTTCCTCTAGAATATTTAAAGGAATAAGCAAGTAACAGAATGTGTTACATAAAAGTTATTTTTGGTTCGCAGGACTTTTTTTATACTACGCAGCGACAAACGAGCAGACAGCTCACCTGATGGTAAGCGGTAACTGTCGCCCATAACATACGATTCATGCATTTAGGTTGCAGGAAAGAAAAATTGAAATTTTTATTAGGGCAGGTGCGTTGTCACTGTGAGGACTAAGATGAAATGCCTCATGCCTGTAATGGCGCGTAATATTAAACAAAAACAATTTACCAATCTAAGCATTTAGTTACGGCCTTTATTGCGTATATAATAATAGATCGCTGATAATAATTATTTATCTAAAAATTTTAATACATAATCCAAATTTCATCACATTAACAATACATACAGTCCACTGCCTGGTACTGGATCGCAGTATTTGGTAAGAAGTATACACTCAAACATTTCCTTAATTATTGAACAGATTTTAATGAAACAAATAAAAGTTCTTAAAATTATGTTGATTAAACTTACTAATCAAGAAAATCGCATCGAAATCACAGACACAGAATCACGACAGACAGACACAGATCCAGACACAGACGTCAAAGTAAACACCTCTTTTTCGTCCGGGCTTAAAAACATTTTTGTAAACAAAGGATCCAGCTTTCAAATATTAAAATAACTTTAGACACAACATCGCGGTGTCTCATAGCATAAACTCATAATCCACATCACATTTCGAGCGAAAGAGCTCCGTCTGGGACCCATCGGCAGGATTTTGACCCCACTCGATTCTTTTGTTTCACAATATGCTGAAATCGGCCTTGCAGACCGGAAAGAATTTGGGATTATCCCGTGAGAGACAGTCCACTAATGGATCCGTTGCGCCAATATACCTGCCGTGGTGGCCGAAATTGGAACTGATATCGTAGATACATATCATACGGAAACAGACTGAAACTAGCGACGCTTAGGAGTTTTTTTTATAACTTTGGGCCACAGTTACGAGGGTATGTATCTGGAGACCATTGAAATTTACAGAATTATACTTGTTTCTGTAGCTACCTTTGTAAATAAATGGTTGCTACCCGGATTTAGTAAGTAACAAGGAACTGTTCAATCAAGCATTGCAATTTCATTTGTACTTTTATGGACACCATACAGATTTATGATAGACATATAGAGAGAAAGAGAGAGAGAGATAGGGAGAGAGTAGAAACCAAGCTGTTTAAAATACCTACTCTAAGATGTTTACAATGCGAGATGCTCAAGGAAAATGAGTCGGAAAGCGGACCCTGGCAGAAGCCGGGACTGACCGCTTGGATGATGATGTCAAAGTACCTACTCTTAAAACGTAAGTTAATAAAAAATACTACTGTATGTTTGTCTAACTAAAATATCTTGGACATATACGAAAACAGCTCGCACGCGTTTGCGACTTGGCTGCCAAGAATTATATAAATGCTAGGTAAATCGTGGGTCCTTTGGGATCTTTAGGGCCGATTTTTCAATATTCAGATAACATTTATCTGCCCGATAAAGTAATATACTAGCAAATTAAAACACACTGTAATTCTACATATTGAAGAAGTAACGACACGATTTCATTTTAGTCACGTAATAACTTATTGCAAAATCACCCCTTAAAAACTGAAAATTATATAAGACATAACATCTACTATATTCACTAAAACCTCCACTTATAAGATCACGCCGCTAATTTATTTTAATTCGATTTCATAAGAAAAATAAGCTTATCTAATAAAAGCGAGTTCCTGTTTATTATGCATTGAAAATTTTATATGAACAGCTGTACTATTAATTATGGTAATAAATGTGATAATGATAAATGTGTTGCGGAAAAGTTAATTGATCACGTCATAGCCCACAAATTAGTTTGATTACGTTCAAAACGGCTTTCACTGGAAATAGGAATAAACTATAATAATATTATTGACGACCCACACTGGGGCCGGAGGCATGAGTTCGTGATAATAATTCCTATTATGGCATTTTTTTAAATAAAATAAACAAATACGTTAATTAAAGACTAATTTACTGGGTATTAACAGTATACAAGCACACGAAGTAGTGAAAAAAAAATTGTATAAATAAATCACAAAATAATATTTATTCCGAGTCAAGTGTTACGTTTGGCTCCAAAAACATATTAATGGCTTCTTTGCTAAAGATGTTTTTCTTAAGACTCACGAATTTCCTTTTTCTGCTGTTTATCACTGGATCCGAGGATACCAACATTCTGTTGAAAATATCTATAAGTGTATCTTTTCTGGAAGTTTTCCGACTAAAAAATTCACGGTAAACTTTAAAATCTTTGTTGCGGCTTTCTAAGGCTTCTTCACTTAGCTGTCCTATTGGCAGGATAGATTTAGAAATTATTTCGTGGCCGTGTATTAAAATTTTGTGAGCAGTGGTACTCATACAGTACCAAGGATATAAAGCAACAAAAAGATGTGCAGTGTCCAAGCAAAACTTTCTAAATTTTTCTTTGTCAATCAAAAATCCACTTGAAATACATTGCAATATTACATGAAACCTTTCAATTAAATTTTTATCGATCCCTGTTATCGAAGCTGAGACACTGCTGTTCTGGAAAAATCGCCTTGCTACATTACCTGTGTTGGTATTGCCATAACCAGGTTTGGGTTTATCAACGACCATGCCAGTTTTCTCTTTAAATTCCTTTTGTATTTTAAGTTGGGTTTCTTTAATTACATGTTCAGTAGCTTTACTCGATCTCCACTCTTTTAGTGGGAGCTTATAGGCGACATGTAGCAAGCATTCAAATAACCGGATCCATGCGTGCAAAACTGACATTCCAAAAGACAAATAATCCTCAACGATCGGTAGCTGCACCATCTTGTCAATGTCATTAAATTGTTTAGACGTAGCATGACAAAGGTAACATCTCATAGCAGATGTAGTCCCACTGAGACTGTTACATAATTTACCGTCTATCATCGAGAGTATCAATTTATGTTTAACGATATATTCATTGTCCTCAATGCAAACTACAGAACTTTTCAAGTTCTGGATTTCCATTTCTATAGAAGATTTTTCTTGATTAATTAAGGAGTCATTTTCTTTTTCAAAAATAACTTTCATTGGCCTGCAAAATCGAGGAGAAGCTGGGCATGTATTTTTCCAAAAAATATTTTTGTCTTTGTCTGTTAGTTCTAGTGGGACTAGACAGGCTATAAATACAAATTTGTCGTCACTTTCACTCTCTTCATAACATTTTTGATGGAACTGGCTGTGGCCTGAGCTTCCATCAAATCCCCACTTTGAAGTTAAAATCAGATCATTATTCGGAGACAAGCTGACAACCTTCTGTGAAGTTAAAATTCGTTGAGCTGTGTGATCAAGTAAATCCTGTGTCCTAACTTCAGCTCTCTTTTCAGTTAATGTTATAGTTTTAGGGTAGCACAATTTCTTCTCCATTTGCAATTTTTTGTAAGATGGGAACATCTCTGTAGCAAAGCTTCTGATAACCTCGTATTGATGGCGAGTGAGCTTAGCCTCAATTAACATCGATAAAGCTTCGAGAGGAGACAATGGTTTGATTTGTATTGTCTCTGGTGTACTTTTAAGCGTATTGGGTAGTTCTGGTTGTGGAACTGTTTTTTTTACAATATTTGTTGCATCTTTATGACCACTGGCTCTAAGACTCATTTGCGCGGCATACAGCAATTCGTTTGCAGAAGTAGTTTCACGGAGTTTAGCAGTTCTTTTACGTTTCATTTGCTCACTACTCGAATCAAAATCGAGTGGAGGACGGCCACTAGATTTTCCTGGAGATACCAGTCCGGAGTAATGTTTAAATACTAAATTTGTACTGAGCCAAGTAGACTCGGTAGACAAAAAAATTGATTTTGTGCGGTTTGATTTTTCCCACTTCATTTTAAATTGCTTTCTAAAGTTGTGCAGTTGTACTTTTAGCTGTTTCCCTTCTGTTGGTGGGCAATTTGTTTGTTTAACCAAAAATGAATACACTTCATCCATCTTCTTATCAAAACTTTTAAACTTGCTCGCGAAAGCAATTTCTGTTAAAGTTTTTCTGTTGCACGTAAAGGATTGTGTTCCAGTCTCTAAAACAAGTTTAAATCATATAAATATTTCGTGTTTTATTGTTGTTTTAATGTTTTACGGCAATTCAATTATTTTATAGGGTTTTTTTCGACAATATATGAGTGTACAACAAAATAAGCAAAAGCTACTTTTTTTTTTAAAATTAATATAAATAGTTCAGGCAACCACATCTCACGTTTCTCAACGGACTATTTATAACTAATACCTCTATTTATAATGTACGTTTACACATTAGGGATGTGGTTGCCTGAACAAAAGATAATTGATGAAACATTTCACGTTCTGGGTAAAAAATAACTATGACTTTCATAAGCTATAGTTTAATTTGTAACTTTTAAAAAGCTGTGTTTATATCGTAAATAAAAAGTAAATACCCTGATCAGATGCCTGCATTTTACCGCTTTCTAATATCACTTATGGTTTTAAAGATATCACAGTTGGGCTCACGAGCAATTTTATCTGTACGATTCGTTAACCGACAAATAGTTGTGACCGTGACAAGTTTAGATGCTTATATTTTAAAAATAAGAAGGTAGTCTTAAAAACTAAGTATGAGACAACATCACACATACCCTCATCTCAAAAAAAACACTAACAACTATGTGCTTACCGTGGATTTCTGAAATGGATTTATTATCACTGCCTCCATATAAGCGGCCCCTTTGTGCGACCGGTGGACGATTGTCAGTGGCCGAGCGGTTACAGTATCCGACTCGTAAGCCAGAGGTCCCGGGTTTGAATCCCGCTCCGGCCATGTACCAATGACTGTTTTCTGAGTTATGTACATTAGTTGAATACTAACCCATGCTCTTACGGTGAGGGAAAACATCGTGATGAAACCTGCACATTCTGGCGACTGGATGTGTAACCATGATCCAATCTGGTCAGGTTCCCCTGGTAGCAGGGTCATGGAGGTCAGATGGCAGTCGCTCCACTGTAATTACCTGACCTGCCAAATCCTGGATCATGGTCAAGGCGGACCCCGGGCTCTCGATCTCGAGAGCACAACCGGGACATTAACGCTAAGATGATTATTAATATTATTGACGACCAAAATGGTTCAGTGGCCGTTGCTATTGGCCGTGTGGTGTCTAACAGAGTAGAATAGCTCCAACCCCTTACACTCGTGGGTGTCGTACAAGGCGACTAATTTTTCGAGGCTATCTAGGCTCTGTAGGCTGGTAAACGGGCAGCAGCGTTTTCCATTGTTATATTTATGACACTGCGGTCTCCAACCGGCCTGCCAAGCATGGAGATTATAACAATAGCCTATCTAAATTTCGTGTCCATCGTCGTTTCAAAAATTCCACAGATATTATTATGCTCAAAGAACTTAGGATTAAAAGCAGATGCAGACGTACGCGATTACTGCGTGCTTTGTCTCAAACGTTTATGCCATTTTGGTTTCCATACTACAGATAGTTTATTTTATTATTTGTAAACAATCGCACAGCGCCCACCTAGCTACCGCGTAGTCGCGTCCCGCCCGCGTAGTCACCGCGTCATCGTTGGCGCCAATATGGTAGGCTGCGCGATTTAGGCGCGATGCCTGTTGGGGCGCTACGCGGTGACTAGGCGGAAGCGACGTGTACGCGATTTGCACGCGCCAAATCGACGGACTATCTATAAATTTGTTTTAAGATCGAATCAGATGCAGTACGTAAGCTTTCTTAGGGATAAGTCCATAGAATATACACTCTCATACATTTTGCCACCTAGAATAAGATACACATTGTCTGAAACGCTACTAAATATATTCCAAAGTGTAAGGAACTGAAAGTGAATATCTAAGAATCTCGATTCAATTCCACAAAAGCTTTCTTAAGCAGTAGCTAATGGCTACAGATATTAAAACAATATTTTAACGTTGGCTCTGTGGAAAGGGGAAATATTTATTGAGAAATATCGATAATGTTGCTTTACTCTCGGAAATACAACAATGAATGTAACAAAATTTTGAACCCACACGGCTGAAATTTGGTACAGATTAGGACAATACCAGCCCGATCTGAGCAATATATAAATCTGCAAAATGAGATCGGCTAGTTGCCGGTAAATTGCCCAGCATTAACCCTAATAACTTTAAACAAAGCCAATAATCCCACAGAAGGTCACATACAAACTCTCATACAAAATAATACATTGAAATCAACTCACCGAACGTAAATAAACTAATAATAGCTTCGAACACCACTCAATGGCTATTTGCCAATAATTACGAACAAATTGGAGATTAATGAACGAGATATTTCAATGTGCCGATTTGACCTCAAATTTTGTACGTGTTGCGCTACTTAGCATGTACCCAACATTAGTTAGGAAATACATACAAAAGAAATTATATTAAAATACACATTAAGCCCCGCTTGATATTAACGTTGTTTTCATATGAAGTTTTTTCTTTAAATGTGTTTGAGGATTTGATGCAAGCCGCCCTTAGAATTGCAATACATTTTTGGTATGACTTAAAGAATAGGTTTTTTTAAGGGCAACGATCAGATAGGAAACGTGATGGAATGCGATCACCGTCGTCTATGTCTATACCTATCTACTCGTATTTATCAACCTAAGGGGAGCGGAAGCGGTACCGGCCTTTTAGACGGAAAGCGGAAGAACCCCAAGTTATACTGCGATCATACTAGATTTTGCATGTAGCTTTTGGATGCCAGCCATCGAGATGATGTGGATGTAATCTAAGTAATAAACTTCATCATTAACAGCTCATTAGAGACTACCACTGTACATGAACCTCCTTTACAATTTAGAGATCTCATATACACGCCTGTGTACTATAGAGGTAGGCTGCGAATAGAGTGGCACAAGGTACGATCCTGGCACACCTCTTTGCCTCTTCCATAATCATATGTGATATTTTTTATCATACATTTACGTTGGTTGATGGTTGGAGATCCCAGTATTTACAATATATAACAGAATACGCTAAATATCTATTTTTTGCCCTTATAATTCTGTGAAGTTCGTCATCAAAAGCCCCCAAAATTCCACTGCTGGCTTTGAGCCTCCTCCACAATGGTGGAGGGATATGCCGTAGTCTCCACGCTTGACAGGCATGAGCAGAATTTTTCCCGCAACATCGAAATTCCTGTCCGAGATGTAACTTCCCCTATCAAATGTTCCATTACGGTCATTTCAAGAACGTCTCTTATTAACTACTAGTGGACCGGCGCGACTTCGGTCGCCAACACCTACTTTACCCCTATCTACCTTTTTTTTCTTACTTATAAACCTTCCTCTTGAATCACTCTATCTATTGTTGAAAACTGCATTAAAATCCGTTGCGTAGTTTAAAAGATCTAAGCGTACATTTAAACAAACGGGAAGCGACTTTATTTTATACTATGTATAGAAATAGATCTAGATAAATCTAGATAGCCACTTGCTAACCTATGGTATTATTACTTTGCACACGTCACAGCATCCTGACTTTGTGTAGTCTAGCAAATTAGGTCTTCATAACTCAAATCCTAAGCCAACATGTGTTGATTATCACATTGTTCCACAGAGCGGGATGGAAAACATGTAAATGGATTCTAGTGTGAGTGAGAGAGGGACGCTGCATGTGCCCAGGCTCAACAGGTGAGGTTGGGATCGCTTAGTATCGATTCGGCTTTATGTAAGGCGGCGGATACACTAACCATGTACGAAATTAGGGTTTAAGCTAGACTGTCTGTGATGGTAATTCTAAATCCAGTCTTTGTGATAAGGCCGGATATTAGCATTACGCCTTACCTAGTTTCGAATAACAACGTAAAATAGAATCTTGTTAGTATTTTTAGATGATAACACAACGTATACGTAACACCAACCCTTTCGTCTTACGACTATTGTCTTTTAGGCAGACCAGTTACGTTACGATCCGTAGACCAGAAAATGGGCAGCAGCGTGTCCTGTTGAGTATTTTCAACATTGTGACCTCAAACCCGCCTCCCACTGGTGGAGATCATGGCAAAATCCTCCACTAATGAGGAGGAAACTTAACCAACGGTGGACGTTACCTGCGGTTAAATAAATAAATAAATTCATCCATTTCAAGGTGAAGTAGTAAGACGGACTTTCAGCGCGCAAGAGCACAACCGGGATCGACGCCAGGATCATGAAAGGATCCCGGTTCGGAAATAGCATACCAAACGAATCGCCATTCTACTCACCTACGATACTATACTATTAGTATAGTACACTGGTCGTAATTAGGTTTGTGTGCACGTAGCCTTTTAGTGCATGGGACAATAAAGGAGGGCTGGCTGGTTACCATTGAGCGCTGGAACGTCTGCCTACTGCGTCCGAGCTATAGGGTTGGCGATGGCATAGATAATGCTAATAAAATAGAATGTCTTTTTATACAACAATGGTGGCAGACAAGTTTACCTGCCGTAATGGTAAGCAGTTACCGCAGCTTTTGCAGCCGTTGGTATCTGGCAGAGTAAGATATAGCACCAATACCTACTAATCACGAGTAGTGTATAGGCAACTAGTGTCTACATCCCTAAGAAGCTGTTGTATTTTGAAATAGATCAATTTACTTTTTTTACTAGATTTGTATTGTCGTGTCTAGGCGCCTTTGATGTAATAAAACTTTTCTGTTCTATTCTATTTACAAACAGTATTTGTCCAAGTAAAGTAGCATTACTATGCGTCCACACAGTATTCGTCTGGTAAGTGAACGTACTGCATTCAATACGAATCTATTTTGACGGACGCATAGTGCCAATTGCATCGCCACTCAATTATTGTCAGTTGGAATGGAATCCTTTGCGTTTGCACATATTGTGTGACCTTATAGATTGCTATTGAAAAATCATTGTTTTCTTCAGCAGTGTTTCCTGTTGTGTATTTCCCGAGATCTCCAACCCGCCTGCCAAGCGTGGATTTTATTATTATTTTTTATACCACTAAGGTGGCAAACAAGTGTACCGCCTGCCTGATGGTTAGCAGTTTGCAATGCCAGGGGCATCATTCACGCGTTGCCGATTCCGTAAAAACCTTTTCATCCCTTTCTTGAAGAACTCTGTTATAAACCCTCTACCAATGTGGAAGGGCTTGCTGTTGATGATGATGAATTTCCTCGCACGCTCATCAAAATGCAACGTAGTAGACCAGTTGGTCTACCACCAACTGTGGTAGTAGTGGTGGGTGGTAGTTAGTTACCAAGTCCAGCGGTAAGGTGGCAACCCTACCTACCATTGTCGAGATAGGCGGGTTTCATGGCATCGCCCGACGCAAGACTACTACTTTATTACCTTAATAGGAAACCTCACAAGTGTACCACTTTAATCATAACTCTACACACAAGCTTTTATGAAAATATTTCCTGTCTTATTGTTTACCCACTTTCCCTCTCAGTGTGGGTTGTTGGGTAATTATTGTCGGTTCTTCGGTTAGATTGCCGTTTTGATCAGCTGTTGTGTATTCATTTGAACATCTTTAATGTTGAGGAAACCTGGTTGGTCGAGTGGTTCCCGGCAGAGAAGTATTTAGCACCAGCCCTGTCATACAAACTAACTAGGTAAAGGTAGATTTTTATTACTACGTTCTTATATCGAAGAAGGGAACGTTTTCTATTGGGTATTTCAACACCGGTTTCCAGCCCCTTGAGTGGAGATGGTGACAAAAACCATTCAAATGCACACAACCATATCTTCATAGTAATTCGTAGAAACGTAGTACGTACTACATTCGTTAGATGAATCTGCGAACACGACATGCTTTCGCAGTGAACTACAACCAAGTCTAGACACCCTTCCCCACCCGGATCCCATAGACAAAAACTATATATCGAATGCCACAAACTACGAGCCTGACCTATTTTGCATCTTCTATACCCGCTTCTGACTTCAAAATACACCACAAAAATGCCTCTGCTATTTGTGCCTGTAATACAATCCCATTATGTTTACATAAACGCGAGAGGCTTAGGCGAATGTGTTCGCATAGAATAGAATTTTTCTCTGCAGCCTAACTCTTGTTGCACTCGAGCTTTCCATTAGCTTTTTCAAAAAGCTCTTGAAAGCTGCTAACGGGCGGAATTCATTCTGCTTCCCACTGAGTCAGAGCTGGAGTCCTTTTGTTTGTCAACTACGAAGTTATGCTGTATATTGTTCATATTTTCCAACTTTTTCTTTAACTTAGCTATATTTTTAAATTTTATTGGTTATTTACTACACCTTGTTAAAATTATTGGGGTATCGTTTTGATTACTTTTACTTTGATAGGTATTTCGAAGTTTTTATATGATCCAGGGTGAATGGGGGAATGTGAACGCACACGAAAAAAGCTAGTGTTTTTTAGAGTTGATAGTAATTTTAATTTTTAATAGTAACAGTAATTTTATGCTGCCCTCAGCGGAGATCATTTATTTGCACCGTTTGGCGTAGAAACGCTTGGGCCTTGAGGTCCAGACGCTTACGCTCTTTTCGAAGAGTTGTCTGAGGGCCTGGTTAACGCTTAGCACGACCAAAAGGCTGGCCAATACCTTGGCCAAAGGATCAGTGTCGCGATACAGCGAGTACAGCTTTTTGGGGACAATTCCTTCTACAAGGGACATAGGTCAAGTTTTTTATTTGAATTTTTTTTATTTAGTTTTTTTTTTGCCTAATTGGTATTAGTGTTATTTAATTCACCTCTGTCATGTGAATATTTCTTTTGTTTAAACCCATTAAAAGATAAAATAATAATAATATGATATTAATATACTGTGGTGAGTCAGATGAAGCGTAACTAGAGAGGAATATATTCCATTTTCCAATTTTCCTAAAACATTCAACCGTTCTAACAATTTAGGTAGGTATAATAAAAACTTTGATGAACAGTTCACTGATATTAAGTTTTCCACAGCTTTATGAATCCAACTCAAAAACAATATGAAGGCGTCAAATATAGGAAAATCCTCATGTTAATACTTGTGTAGATAATGAAAGTTAAATTCAACTTTGAAATATTTTCACAGTCCACGTGTACTGCTCATAATACGTAAAACACCACGGACCATCTCTTAATGCGTGGATTACGAATATTAAATTAAGTTTTAACGAACGCGCGGTTAAAAGTACGGATATGTGTAACATTAGTCGATGTATTGATTTTAATATTTCTAGAAAATGATTATATTTTCAGTAGAGAAGAATGCAATAATCGACCAGTACGGCCATGTACCTATGACTCTTTTCTGAGTTATGTGCATTAGTTGAACATCCAATTTGGCCAGGTTCCCCTGTCAACAGGGTCACGGAAGTCAGGTGGCAGTCGCTCCACAGTAATTACCTGAACTGCCAAACTCTGGTCATCGCGGATCCCGGCGCGCGAGATCACCACCGGGACGTAAAGCCAAGATTATTATTTTTTAAGGTCGTTTAGAATAGAATTGAATGTCGTTTATTTCATACTTCATGCACAAACAGACAACTTAAACTTGTTGCATTAATATGTGTCCCAGGTATCCCAGTACCTAGATAAAATGATTCCTTATCTTAATAATTGTCGAACAATATTTAATCTTACAATAACTCAACAAATTCGAGACAAAAATAATATGCTCCAACTCCCTGAAATGCTGTAGTATGCTATTGGATGCTGCACCTATGTATCTACTTACTTCTGGTACTAACATAAAGCATGTGGTCGGGAATGTAATAAGGCTCAATCTATCAAACTCGAGATGTATGAGGAGATAAATGCGAGGCTAGGGAGTTGTTTCAGGACAGAGCAAAGTGGCGGTCGATAGTCTCTGCCTTTCCCAGCTGTGTGGCAGAGGCGTGAGCTTTATGTATGCATGCTTAAAGGTGACCGGTATATACAGCTTTTGCCCGCGACGTCGTCTGTGTATTTTTTTTTCTCCCCTATGCCATCTACTTCCTTGCCAAATTGTATCCAAATCGCTTCAGCTCAGGCCGGACGTAACATACAGATAGACAGAGATCCGTTAGCATGTAAGTACTTTTATCTAAAAACAATCACTTGTTTTTTTCTTTTGCAGAAATTACAAAACCTGCAATGAAAAGGCAAAGTAAACTGATTGCAAACCCAAAATGGTCACAACGTTTTTTAGAATACATATTCTATATTACTTTTGTGAAGTAAAGCACTCGCTTACTCTGCATTTAATATTTATTTTATTTAATAGTTTATTGTACACAAAACGAACTATTTACTTTAATGTAGAAATTTCTTCCAGCAGGCCTACAGCAAAGAGAATTTGTTGAATTTGTAGAAATGATTAGAAGCAGTTAGGACGTGCACAATCCAATCTAAGAAAACCGATAATTAAGTAAATACGACTTAATAAGGTAAAACTCATACCATACCAATAATAGATATAAATATATACATATATAATACAATATTAGACATATAGAGAAAGAAAATCCTTTTTAATATAGGTTTACGTCCACAGGCTGACTGGTTCTAGGCATCATAATTCTGTTCATAAAACACGGCTCCCGCTAAGCCTACACAAAGTCCTTGATTGCCTAATGCCTTGAATGAGGATTATATTTAGATATTCCAAGGCGCTGTGGATTCCCCTTATCTGGTCAGACCTTGAGACGTAAACATTAAGCTTTTGAAGGCTATTTTTAGAGACATTAAGGTTCTTACGCAGTTAATATGACGGCAGAGACGTAATTCAGAATCTGTAGGGACTGGCAGGTAATAACTACGGATGACTGAGGCGTACGGTAGTGTGCCAGACCAAGTTCCGACAGTGCGCACGCGTGTGTATATTTACAAGGTTGGAGTGTTATCTTCCCTATCATAACTTCGTTATTGTTTTCTAAAGAGGTATGAGATTTTGTGTGTAAATTGACATAAGTATTCTAATTGCATGTTAAAGTTTTAAGAAAGTTATGTCAATCAGTTACTGAGATAATCCAGTTTGATAATCGACCATTTTGCTTTGTTTTATTTTACCAACTGACTGACTGATTCATTGACTCATCAAAATTATGAGACATATAACCTATATACCGTAAAACAAATAGTCTTAGAATTCAATTCAGACACAAACTTTCACTCTAGATGGTGGTGTAGGTATTTTATGATGTTTATTAAATAATAAATATGCTTGGACAAATTCACACAGCGCCATCTAGCCCCAAAGTAAGCAAAGCTAGTGTTATGGGTGTTACATAAATGATAATAATTTTTAATACATACTTATTAAACATATCTACTACACCCAGACCCGTAACTTCGTTATTAGTAAGTAAAATGCCTGCAGACAATATAAAATCCCGATTCAATCAGATTGTTGCAAACTTCTAAAACGCCGTAAAATAAGGTAGATACTATCGCCCTAGTTTCTGGCCGTTCTCAGTAAAAATGTGCAGTTTTCAGAGTGTTTATGCCGCGAATACCTACATACATACACAGCATGTTCCAGTATGCAACGAATAATAAAGTTTCAGATAGGGTAACTCCCAGATGGTAACTATAGTAGGTATTTAACTAGCTACATTTTTGTTTTAGGATTAATTCCCGAATTCCCATCGCACTCCAGCCCGGAACTAAAGCGCTGCGAACCGGAACTATCCGGAATCTAGCCGGAATTTGAAATATAGAGCAAAATGTTCGTGAGGCTTTCACCAATTTACTTTGTGTGGGTGGTAACGATGTATCGACATATTTATAAGCCTTATGTCGTTTGGAATTTTTTAATAAAACAATTAGGTACGATTACTAAAACAGAGGGCTTGTTCGCAATAAAAGTTTGTTTTCAAAATGAGTTATTTCATGTAAGAAGTCCCTGTTGTCTTTAGAAACATTCTACACAGCTGTTACACAGATAGGGCATACTGTCAAATATTAGCAAAGAAATTATGCCGTAGATACTTCAGTGTGACTATCTGTGAAATGAACTACGGCCGCTGGGTTGGGATGCCAGTCTATGGTATCTTTTTACGTTTATAATACGTTTGAATGCGACAGTGGCTACAAATGTAATACATAGCAAGAACTATTCCATATCAGGACTCTGAAGGAGCCTGATTGAGTCTGAAGAGTCTGCCTGGGTGAGTACCACCGTCTTATCTATTTCTACCGCCAAGTGACAATGTTTGCATTGTGGTTCCGGTATGAAGGATAAGGTAGCCAGCGAAATTACAAGTCCTCACAGTGACAACGCATTTTTGTTACCAGCAACCTAAATGTTTGAATTGTAGATGTTACGGGTGACAGTTACCACTTACCGTCAGGTGGGTTGTGTGCTCATTTGTCACAGAATAGCATAATATGGCTAATCCTGGCAATAATTTTTTTTATCGCTATGAAATTTGAACGACTCCTGACGGAGTAAGGAGTTTCTTTCGACATTGTGTTCTTCTGTAAAACATAAGACCTAATTAAACCCGAACAACTCACCCCAACATGCTGTCCATCGACGAACAGCTGCGGTACTAGGATCTGGTCGCTCCTCATCCTGTCCCGTATCTCGTCCTGGTACTCCATGCTCATGAAGACGTCTCTCTCCTCAAACTTCACCAGTAGATTCCTCAGGATCTTCTTTACGAGGACACAGCGCTGGTACGTGCTCCTCACTATGCCCATGGTGGTCGTGTAGATCACGACTTTGCCAGCATCTTTCTCTTTGTAGCTCTGTGGAAGAGGGATAGCTATGGTTTAGGTTTGTATTTTGAGCTCTTGAGTAAGAAAAGTTTTGAAAGAAAGAAAGATAGAAATAATCATTTATTACACATGGACGCCACGACACAATAATTTTACATAATAACATGAAAAGTAAAGAACACTGAGACAATTATTAGGATCCCAGTAGCATTGTTTGTGGGCATTTAGCGTAAGTAGACCTTTCTCAGCATAATGTTGTGGCCGCTCGACGCGAACCATAACGCTGGTTTTCAGTAGGCCCAGTAATGGCCCACCGACACTGCACGTCAACAATACGTTAATAAAATAAAAAAATAATAAAGTCATATAATAAAATAAACCTAAAAAAAATAATTGTCTTCTCTGGCTTCTTGGAGCGATCCTGTTCCCAATAAAGGCTTAGCCATGTAGCTCAGTGTTCCCTACAAGATATAATCTGATATTATATCTCGAAATATAAATTATAAGCCTTCACACAAACATCATAAGACGTCATAAGATGTCTGTGGTTGTGAATCTTCTCTATGGTTGGTCACCACGTCGGGAGCGGTCATCGGGGATGTTTCTTAGAGAATCGCACTCCTTAATAGTGCATCACCTGATGAAGACTTTTGAGTATTATAAAGGTACGCAACAGAGTTACGGAATTAAAAAAATATGTTATTGTTTGAACGGCAATCGTGGAATCTCATTTATATCTCGCAATAAAAGTATTGCACCTAAATTACCCAGGAAACAAAAAATTAAATTTCCTATATTATTTTATTACAGACAAGAGTCCAATTCTTAAATTTATGATGAGATAACGAGGATGAAAATATCACAGTAACTCCATCTGCGGCGATTTTTAGGAACAAAAATCTAAACTCCTAGTTGCACCTTCAGCTGTAGAAGGCATACGCTTTGGTTAGTTTGCCACGAAAATTGTAGATGGCGATGTTTTGAACATTCTCTTATCTAGAGTCTGTACGGAAGTAAACCGTCATAATATGAGGGCGCTAAATTACCAGTAACAACACTGTCAAATACAAATCAAAATGTTAGTTCCCATACATGTTACTTGCCTTTCCGCAAAGACTATCAACTAGAGAATGCTCTAGCAGCGTAGAGTCTAGCTAGTCAGCCCGTATTTAAAATAATTATTAATAATAATCATCATCTTGGCGTTAATGTCCCGGTTGCAATCTCGCGCACGAGGGCCCGGGGTCCGCCTTTACCATGATCCAGGATTTGACAGATCAGGTAATTACAGTGGAGCGACTACCATCTGACCTCCGTGACCCTGATAACAGGGGAACCTGACCAGATTGGATCATGGTTACATGTGTAATCAGGATCCAATCTGGTCCTAATTGTGCAGGTTTCATCACGATGTTTATCCTCACCGTTAGAGCATCGGTTTGTATTCAACTAATGTACTCGTACGTAACTCAGAAAAGAGTCATTGGTACAACCCGGTACCTCTGGGTACGAGTCGGAACCTCTATAACCACTAGGCCTTCGACGTCGTATAGTTAGTAGGTAGGTACTAGTAGGTAATAAATTAGTAACTTTATGTTTATTTTTATACTTTTCACACAGTTGGTATGCATGTAAGCGAAAGGGAGGTGTGAAATAATCGTCGACTGTTTAACGCTTATGCAACTCTTAGGGTCCTATCACACTCACCACAAGTGACCACAACCACACTACAGCACAGCGACAAAGTGGTCAAGCAGTGGTTACGAATAGTGCCGCCACAGCTTCTTGCTGTTGCGTTGTGGTAACCACAAAATGTGGCTGTGATTGCGTTGTTGGACTGAGCGGACGCGACTGTTGGAGGTGTTCCATTTTTTATAGTATGCTTCATCGTCTTAGACGCTTAGTAAGCTATATCAAAATTAGAAATTGTATCCCTGTGCTACGCACTTTATTCTGGAAACGTAATCGATACAACAATTTGCATACTGGAAAATATTGATTTTTTGTAGCCGATTAAAAAAAAAAAATTAAAAAATAATTCGCAAAATTTGCATTGCACGAATTGAATTGCATATCGTTTATGTGTAAATAAACTATAAATATATTTGCATACTGAAAAAAGTCGGTAAAATCAGCGTTTTATTAAATATTTCTAATTTATTTGTAAATACGTTGCACTTGTGATTAATGGATGTAATTTCTTATTTTGGTATAGTCTAATAATCTCGTCGTCTAAAACGTCCTCGCTAAGCATTCTGTAAAAAATAGGACACCTCCAACTGTCGCGCGTCCGCGCAGTCCATGTCGCTGCTTGTTGCGATGTGGTTAGGTACGTTGTGGTAAGTGTCTGCAGGTAGAACTTTTTCTTGTGCACTTCGCTCAGCCTTAACCGTCCTTAGTAGTAAGTTTTATAGCATGCATGTCATCCTTAACGATGGCAAACCATCGCTTCATGGGTCTCGTTTTCCCGTACCGGACCGTGGTTGTGGTACGTGTGATAAGACCCTTATTTAGACAGACACTTGTCGTCTATGTAAACTACAGACAGATTTGCACATTACGATGCTGTGTTGACATTATGCCCAACCCACGTACCAAAAAATTGTAATTTTCTCTTAAACTAACATTCCTTCTTTCCTTGAAGAGTATTCTGAAAGAAACTGACAACGCACACTCTTATTTTTGGTCACACAAGAGGTTTAGCTCGAAGTTTGGGTCAATAAAACAAATTGTGCCAGGTTGGGCACGGGCAGACCAACGATTTGTACCGCTCCTAAACCTCTGATATTGCTACAAAGTGTAATTTTTCTTGAACTCGATGACGTTGGATAACCAACGGTGCCCTTAGAGTCTAGTAGATTTCATCCAGGTAGATTTGCATCTATGTATATTTTTAACGGCGTTTGAGAAACGTGAAGGCTCATTTTTTTAAGGTAACATTTTTTAATGTAATTGTGTAGTTTCGAATAATATGTGATAACTTATTATTAGCAGTGGAAGTAATTGTACGTTTGAATAAATTTTCAGTATCTATCGTATAAGAAAATCTACAATAGCAAAGTAGGTAATAAAAGTTATATAACTTCCTGTATTTGGAACTTTGAACAGAAGTGGCACGTAAGTGTTAACGCTCTAATAAATACGATTTTGGTTTAAATAATGCAGTGTCATTTGAATAAATTAGAGTGACAGGTGATATGTAAACGATGCCCACAAGTTTTGTGCGAATTCGATAAAATATTGCAACCTATTTATTAATTAACTGTTTACGGATAGTGGTCTACTTGGCGTTATTGTTTTGACGACGATGACGTCTGCCATGTAAGAGGTCCTGGGTTCGATTCCCGGCCGGGCAGAAATTGAAATGATGAATTTTAATTTCTGTTACGGGTCTGGGTGTTCTATGTATAATAAGTATGCATTTAAAAGTATTTAAGTAGTTTATCAGTTATCTAGCACCCATAGCACAAGCTTTGCTTAGTTTGGGGCTAGATGGCGCTGTGTGAATTTGTCCACGAATATTTATTTAGGAATATTTTATTGTCCCACCGCACAGCCGCCATATCACACCCGCCTAGTCGCGCCGCACCCGCGTAGACTTTCTGTCCTTGTTTATAAGCTACGACGTATAAAGGGCCCTTAGTCGTGAAGTGACATATAAATAGACGGATCCACTTACGAATTTATGCTGATAATTCTTATCAATGTTCCACGGATGTAAACATATTACTTTTACATGCCTGCCTCATCAATCCGCCAAAAGAAAATAAAACAATTGTGAATTTACACGATGTGATGTTAGCAAATTACCACCTAAAACGCAGCACTAATTAGTATAATATAATGAATTGAAACACAATGGTTGTTTACATCCATGGAATGCTGATCTGATACCAAGGAGTGTAAGGAGGAATCACGATAAACAAAATATCAATTGATACTAAAGAGAATACTATAGCAAAATATTTTCCATAGTGATTTTATTATTATACCTAATTATTTTATCACAAATAGAAAATTATAATATCGATCATAAAGACTCTCCTAAGGAGTCCGCCTAGATGACCACTACAGTCTGCCTCCCAGCAAGAATCCTTGCGTTGTTTTTGTGAGAGTGTTATATCAAAAAGCTTATTCAAAGTCGAAATTGTATGAAAATATTTATCGAAACACGATTTAGTCAGCTTCAGAACAAACACAAAGTTAAAGTAGCTAGCTTATTCAGGTAACAAGTGACGCATGTGCAGTTTATACAGTTATCTTATCACCGCAGTTAATTCACTTGCTGTTCTGCACTTTTTTATAATATTATTGAACCTTACTGCTTGAATCGTATGATCTCCATAACCATATAAGACAAATCAGTCTGGACAGATTTGAGACGTTATTTATTTATTAAAACTTTATGCACTAAAGGTTATGGCAATGTTTGCACTTATCAAAAGGTCTATCCACTCGTCGGCCACCTAACCTGCAAAAGCACGGACGGACGGAAATACTCTCTCAAATCATGAGTGAAGCATAAAAATGGACGCCCATTTGTGTGTGCGTGCTTTGACACACGTCTTTGTCAAGACATCGCGGTCCAAAATCACTCAAAATTGCGACGGATTGCCAGACTTCATGTATATGTGTGAATGTGTAGGCCATGTCTATCAAAATCAATCTAGAAATTGCCATACCTTGCATGCTTCTCTACTGTAGAATGGCGTTCGATTTTTTTCCAGATCCGTGATACCTACACTTAAATACGAATATTCGATGGATCCTGGCTTAGTAGATACATATAAACATCTTAATACGTTATGTAACCTGCAAATGACGAGTCATGACGCAACAGTGGGTGCCAGACTCGCTCATATTGACAGCATTATGACATGTTTGGCATTGTTTGGCTTATTAGCTAACACTCACATATGTTGTTACAGTAATTGATTTATTGGTATATGAACGTGTGGTTTGGCTTCTTGTAGGTCATGATAAAATGTCAATGTAACGTTTATGCAAGCAATTATGGCAATAAATTCTGTGTAATATCGATTACTGGGTTTAGGACAGTTTTGCTATGCTTGTGTTATCTTGACTCTTATGCAAACACTTTTGTTGACACATTTTACGCAATCGTGTTAATACATATTACAATACCTATTGTGTACTGTATTTTTAACGGGCTTTGCCCCAATAATCATTATTTACTGTATTTCGGTGATTCATCAAGCCGAACAGTATTGTATAATAGAAGCCCCTTTATTTAAATTCACAATACCGTCTGTCCATCATAAGTAATTAAATATTTGCGACCTGAGTGGTTCAGCTGGTTTACATGCCGGCCTGCCACGCAGAGCAAAAATTGAAATCATGTATTTTAATATCTGTTACGGGTCCAAATATAATAAGTATGTATTTAAAAAGTATATAAGTAGTTTATCAGTCATCTAACACCCATAACACAAGCTTTGCCTACTTTGGCGCTATATGAATTAGTCCAAGCACATATTCATTTTATTAATATTAACATTACCCAACATTAACACTCCACACAATCCAGTGAGTAGCAAGATTGCTGAGCACAATTAGAGTCGTTGCGACACAAGTTAACTCGAAATCTCGGTGGCAAGTAAATTACGTGAAAGCAAGATGAGCGTGACCCGGGAAGGCACTCCAATCACCCGCGACTGCAGGTTGCAGGGCTGTGACGTAACGGGTACGGTCAGCAGCAGAAACAGAAACCCGTCGGAAAACCACCGACCAAGTACACATAATTACACTGAAATGTATTGATCTACTAGTGGTTGCAGGTTGTGACGTAACGGGTACGGTCAGCAGCAAACACCGACAGAAAACCGTCGGAAAACCACCGACCAAGTACACATAATTATACTGAAATCTATTGATCTACTAATGGTTGCAGGTTGCGACGTAACGGGTATGGTCCGAATTAGCAATATATAACACCGACAGAAAATCGTCGGAAAACCACCGACCAAGTACACATAATTATACTTAAATGCGCAGGTGGGCTAAAAAGTCTACTCTAGGTTTGTTGTCTGACTTTTTGAAAAATAACTTGATCTAGGCAGCAAAAAATTAATAAAATATGGTTATCAATAGAAGGCCTAAGTGTCCTCTTTTTAGATTAAATAACTTTTTGTTAAAAACATGGGATACAAATGATGAAAAGGATTATGTTTCGTAGATTTGTTAGGTAAAATATAAACTTTAGAACAATATTTTGGTTACAAATCCCTATGAATTCCGCGTGAAGTTGTGAAAGTATAAATAAATAAATAAATATGTATGTAGCATAAATGAAAACGGGTGATTAACCGTTCACATCCCAAGTATCCGCTAATCTATTGTTATCAATTGTTCTCGCGACCCACCATTGTGTCGCCGGGACGTGACGGGTTAAGTTATAACCGAAGTTAAGTCAGAAAATCAAAATTCTTTAACTCTTTAACTTTATTTGTTTGATTTTTATTGTTGACCGTACCGAGTCCAGTGCAGTGATAACGACCGGGGCTGGTAGGGTTGTTGCTTTTATTTTTAAATGTGTTGAATGTAAGTAATAAATAAATCATTACTTTATTAATTAATTCGGATGTGGAATGAGCTCCCAGCAACAGTGTTTCCTTTGGACTATGACATGGGCTCGTTCAAGAGGTATATTAGAGGTCTCTTCAGAGGTGAGCAACGCATTGGTGACTCCCCTGGTGTTGCTGATGTCTATAGGCGGCGGTGACCACTTTCCATCAGGTGGCCCACTTGCCTGTTTTTCTGCTGTATAACATAAAATTGTGGTAAAATTAAAATTCCCATTTGTTTATTAATGATTGTAGCTATTTCTTTCTTAAAAAACGGAACTATTCATTTTAAATAGCGAAAATTAGCGCTCTCTCTGTTTAATTATTTTAGCTTGTTCAGACGTTCATAAGTTTGCTATTCGTTAATCGCATATATAATATATATTAAATAAAAAATAATCTTCACAAATAAATACTCGCTCCGAGAACAATTCCTGTGCCAACCCTACACAGCAGTATGCTATTGACACAGCTATGTCACCAGACTCGTGCAAGTTTGTTTTGGTTCTGTTGCTATTGGGGCGTAGGGATGATGGTACATTTAATAGAATTGTAGGGTTATCCGCTAGTGCTACCAATTCTAACGTAATGTTTTTTTTATGCTCCTGTTGACAAATGAGCAGACAGCCCACCTGATGGTAAGTGGTAACTATCGCCCATAACATCTATAGTTCATATATTTAGGTTGCAGGTAACAAAAATGCAGAACCGCAGGTGGTTGTCACTGTAAGGACTAAGATGAAATGCCTCATGTCTGTGTGAATGTAACTACATTCACACACAAATGATTCAAATAAATAAACTTATTTATTTCTTTAAACTTCATAAGTGTTGAGATACAAAGGCGGACATAAAGTTACACAGCTTTATCTTCCAGTCAACCAGAAACCGATTAATAAAATTGAAAAAGTTGCGCCCCAAGGAGCAACATTCACAACCGTTAAATTTATATATCTAAAATTAATTGCATTTAAATAAAGATAAAAATCAATACCATACAGCCAAGAAATTATGATATTGTCGTCAGTCGTTAGAGTGCGCCATCTATGGGAATTTGTAGGAAGCGAGCCTTGAAAATATCTCTTTTAGTATTATGGCCATCAGTTACCGTTTTCTGATAGATACTCATTTATCAATGGATTAAAATAAATTTTTATTGTGTAATTTTTATCAGTCTTGCCGATTTTGTCGGTTTCGGAGCGTCCATCGTCTAATGGTTAAGGGGTCGGGCTTGTGAGCCAGAGGTACCGGATTCAAACCCCAGTGCCTTCATGTACCAATAACTCTATTCGGAGTTATGTACATTAGTTCAACACTAAACTATGCTCTTATGGTTAGGGAAAACTTCGTGATGAAACCTGCATATTTAGGTGACTGAATGTGTAACCATGATTCAATCTGGTCAGGTTCCCCTGTTAAGGTCATGGCGGTCAGATGGCAGCCGTGTCAATGTAATTATCTGATCTGCGAAATCCTAAATCATGGTCAAGGCGGACTCCGGGCCCTCGCACATGAGACATTAACGCCAAGTTGACTACCATCCGTAAACAGCCCATTAATAAATAGGTTGCAATATTTTATCGAATTCACACAAAATTGGTAAGCAAAAGCTGGCAGTCTCTCCACTGTAATTAACTACCTGATCTGCCTGAGAGCACAACCGAAACAATAACGCTAAGATGATTATTTATATTAGTCTTGCCGATTTGTGCCTACGTAAAGCCTTATTTCGCTACTACTATTTACTCTTGCACTACTTACTAGTTCATGTGAAACGTTACCTCTTCCCAAAGGTTGTCTGGGAGAGATCGCTTGAAGCGATAAGGCCGCCTTTGCTCGCATGTACATTATACTGATTCTTGTATATTGTCTTGTAATATGTGTGCAATAAAGAGTTTTTACTTACTTACTTATTTCAGAACGACCGCTGACAATGAGTCTTGATAGATTTAATTCGAGAAAAAAAATCCATTGTTTATAGTGCACCAAGCTTATCTGACCCGGTGACAGCATCGCTATTGTTGAAATTGTTCTATTTTGTTTGATCTCCGAAACTAGCTGAATCAACTTTGAAAATGATTTCAGCAACATTATTCCCGACGTCATGGACACCCACCCAGACAGACAGACAGTCTCACGTATTGCGTAAGCCCCATGGATACCTGGGAAATAGGCACCTCTGCCTGTACCAGGAAAGAGATCTCGCGGGAGACCCATTGACATCGCCGAGTCGGACGCGAGAGCCAACGGCTTACGACGTGAGGATGGCGAAGACCGATCTAAGTGGAAAAAATGTAGGAAAGCGGACCCTGGCAGAAGCCGGGATTAACCGCTACGATGATCATGATAGGATACCAGTCCACTTTTGGCACCAGGAACTTAATAAAATTCCGCAGGATAGTTAACACATACACAAGGTTCATTCGGTTTAGAACTGCATGTTTGAGGAAATCTCCGGTTCTTTTCTTAAAAAGCTTTTAAAATCAAGGCAGATTATTTCTAGCCATGTTAGAACCAAGCGACTACTCGCCTTTACTGTCGCCTTTAATTATGTGAATATTTTATACAATTGTCCTTTACAATTACCAGCCATTGTCAGCTTCTGCGAAACCCGGGAAACGTTACAATGTCACGTAGACATCTATTGCATAGTATATTTACGATAGTATTTATTTTATAAAGCTTTATATTATAGTAGAAGAAAAAGATAATAGGGAAGGTGGAGAATAATGGAAGGAGATATCGTGGTTTGAAAATAGAAGCAGGCATTTTGTAGACATCTATTGCATAGTATAATATTCACGATAGTATTTCTTTTATAAGTCTTTATGTTACAGCAGAAGGAAAAGAGGAAAGAAAAAGGGAGAGATGTATCTATAGAAATAAAATGGTTTAAAAATGGAAGCCGGCATTTCGCGTAGCGTAAGTCATACAGAAGGTTCCTGTGGTAGGTTTATTGGTGGTAGGACTTTGTCTGCCTAAATGGGTAGCTACACCTTTAAAACAATTTCTGCCGCTAAGCAACAATATTTTGATTCTGAGTGCCTCCCGAGTGCGCTCCATACAAACGTAGTTTCATCATATTTTCAATATTACGCTATCAAAGCCAATAAAATTGAGTAGACGTGATTCAGAAACCAATACTGCAATTCTACTGTGTTGGACACAATACGGCCAAGTGCAGCATGACCCATCTCATCATCTTGGCGTAATGACCCAGTTGTGCTGTTGCGCACGAGGCTCTTGGGTCCGCTTTGGCAGATCAGGTCATTACAGTGGAGCTACTGTCACCTGACCTCCGTGACTCTGCTACTAGGGGAACCTGACTAGATTGGATCTTGGTTACACATTTGGTCGCCTAAAGACCTAAGTGCAGCAAAGTGGGTCACTTCTAACAAAAATTCAGCAAAAATAGCGCTCTTCCCTATGGTAAAACAGTGTCACAAATCACCATGACACAGAAAAGGACTAGCTCACCACCTAGGCTCTGCCGGTAAAGCAGTACCATCTGCCTGTAGCTGGTATAAAAGCGAAACTGCCACTTTACAGTACCACTACGGTTATACCGGTTGCTGTTACGCCTAATCAACTCGCCTATGCATTCCGTCTATCATTAGATTAGAGGTCTTTAAACCATCCGATACGATAATAGACATTTGTCGTGGCGGTGTCGTCGCGTAATGCATACTGGTTCGAGGGCTGAGGACTTCGTAAGAATGAACGAATGATTTATTGCTTCAAAATTTAGTTTAGTATTTTGGTATTGTCAAGGAAAATGAAGGATTTGATGCAGAATTGGATATAAATAGTTTGTAATAAGTTTTATATTTATTATGAGAAAGACTCGTTGTATAATAGGTATGTTCAAGTTGATGTTTGTTTGCTTAATAGGTCCTGGTCCAGGTTATGGAATTCTTTGTTATGATTCGCAAAACAGAGTTTTGTAGTTGGTTTTGTGACGAGTATTTGTGTAGGTAGATAATTCAATATGTATACCTATGTATTTAAAAAAATTGTCTTGTTTTACAAAATGTCATATTCCCCAATTATTATATTAGGCAAGAGAAAGCCGCTTGTTAAAATCGTGCTCGGGTTTTCGACATGATTGCTTTATTGAGCAAAATGTATTTAATTACAGTTAAGGTCACCATTTTAAAATTCGTTAAATTGGTCTAAAAATGTTGAATAATGTATTTCAGAAAGGTCATAGCAACATGATCGAATAGCACAAGTATTTGCCTACAAAATAAATGTATTATAATTTTTTTTAGGCAAATCCTCCAAGTAAAATCTAGAGTTACCTAACCTACCTACATTCACTCTAGATAATGGCATCCCTGCTCTATACTAGATCTGAATAAAAAGTAATTACCACGTCGTTAGACCTCACGACAGGACAAGACGTGATCGTGATGTCGTGAATAGTAAATCGACCTTGAAATTGCGGGTCACTTTGCTATGCGTCCGTACAGTTATTCAAATGGGCGTCTTACTCGGGCAAAGCCATGTTGTCATTTATATGAAGACAAATTAACGACCTAGGTTATTTTTTGCTACATACTAAGATGGTAAACAAGCGTAGGTATGGCTCGCTTCATTAGCCAAAAACGACTATTCAAAAATTTAATTCAATTCAAAATTCAAAATTTCTTTATTGATTAGGACATTAAATATCTCTTTCAATCGTCAAAAAGGAAAGTAGGAAGGAAGCACACACACAGTGACACACTGGCCGCCCCATGGCCGCAGCAAACCCACCGCACGCCAACCACGACCGGACCGTGCCCGACACTGCCAGGCAGAGCCGGACCGCGCTTAATATATTATATAGGTATGTCTAGTATAATTAAGAAAAACCACCTAAAACTACAGCAAGAGTAAGCCAGTCCACCAAGGCAGCACCCGTTCACGAGTAGAACGCAGGGCCCAGCCATCGTCCAATTCAACCATATTTGAGGGACAAGAGCGACTAAATGAGATACTAAGACAATACAGTGCCCCAGCTACACATTCAGCCGCCTGAAATTGCAGGTGTTTGATCGAAATGTACTGTGATTGCATTTAGCGATTAAATTAGCGGACTCGAAGCCCAGAAGTTGGTCGCACTGTAAACAAAACACAAAACTAGTGTTTTAGTATCAGTAGTAGAAATAACGAATTAAAAATATACATGTTTATTTATTTGACCTCCATATAATAGTGACCTTGCTCTTCCCAAAGTCGGCATGTCACTCGCCGTCACTTCTCTTTATTTATCGATATTTCATTACCGATACTGGAATCGATTCTGATCCAAATGTCGAGTCAATATGGCACCTTGACCGAGATTCCGTGTATAGTGGAATTGATTTTATTTTTTATAAAACTGTCCTATTAGCAAGTGTTATTGTGGTTAATGTCACGCCTTGTAGCGCCAAATTGTTATTTAAACGTAAAGTTTGATAACAAAAATGCATGCGGTGTTCAATCTATACATAGTAAAAAACAGTAATGACAACCTGGGTGGTTCAGATGGTTAACAAGCCGGTCTGCCATGCTCCGGGCTCGAATCCAGGCTAAGCAGAAATTGAAATTATGAATTTAAATGTCTGTTACGGGTCTGGGTGCATTATGTACAATAAGTATGTATTTAAAAAAATGTATATATTTTGTTTATCAGTTATCCAATACCCATAACACAAGCTATGCGTACTTTGTCCAAAAATATTTAAAACAAAGTCACTTCAAGCCGTCTGTCCCTATGTACTGTAGCGTGTGTGCTCGGGCAGGCCCTAGGTTAGGACGGATCCCAAGACAGGAAGGCGGTTGGAGGCCTCATGTCTGGAGGGGCTTTAGGTTAGATAGGCTTTCAGGTGCGGTTGCTGCTCCCATAGGGTAAGGCAGGAAGGCGTTCGGAGGCTTCATGCCTGGAGGGGCTTTAGGTTAGGTAGGCTTCCGGGTAAGGTTGCTGCTCCCATAGGGCAGCCGGGGCTTTAATTAGTTAAGTAGGTTAGGTTAGGTTCGAACAGGTAGGAAGGAGGTCGGTCAGCTTGGACGGTTCGGAGCAAGCAGAACTTGGGTCTTTGGCCTGTCTCTATGAGCACACATCGCACTGGCTAGGCAGGAATTCAAATAGATTATATTTGAATTAGACGTAAGATGTCTTATGTATTTTTGTATCATTCATTATTGTTGATTCTTCAGTGGACTTTCTTAATTATAACTATAATATCTTCTATCTCGAGCTACGAGTATTTTATTTAAACGCCCCCACGATCCCGAGTGTTACATTTTGGTGGAGGCGCCCGGAGTCCACAATCGCTAATAAATATATTTTCAGAAAAACAAAGAAAAAGAAGTGAATGACAACCGTGTCATATCGAGTCATTTTTTTCCGAGGACAGGAAAAATTCTAGACACAACAACAGAGCAATAAAGGAAAACGGAGAAGCCCAAAAACGATTTAAAGGACCTAAGGAGAAGTGGCTTGAGAGAAAGAAAAGGATAAAAACCGAAGTGGCACCAAGACTGTCGGATTGCGTATCGTTATTTTGATTACTTTAGTATATTTGATGATGAATGAGGAGTTATTTACTGGAATGAACGGAAATGTTCATGCATTTTTATCGCGAATCAAGCGATACTTTATCATCAAACGCCTAGATGAAAATGAGAAGATCGCTACGCTGCCGGCATACCTCGGTGGTCCGGCGGCGGCGTTCATGAATGAATACGAAGAAAGGAATGAGATATTCACATTTGAAGACCTCGTCGTTGCTCTTGAAAACGAGTTCTCGCCCACCACAAATTATGTGGAACAATTTTACTCTCGCCAGCATCTACCGGGCGAGGATATCATGTCTTTTTTTTACAATCTCTCCGAAATAGCCGCGAAAGCGAAAATTGATGATGATAAAATATTCGTCAATAATTTTTTAAAGAAAATCCGCGGTCCCTTTGCCCACAAAATTAATTGTTCCTTGATCACATCCAAGGAACAATTAAAGGCATTAATACGGCAATTGATTATGGTATATGACAAACCAACAGAACAGAATCCTACTGTAAGATTTTCAAGCCTTCCCTCTACCATGGATGCCCATCACAGTGTACCGGTCCATTCCCCCGGTCCAGTTCAGGGGTCACCAGCCTTCCAAACCCCACCGAATGTGTTTAGCGGCACACCTCAAAGGCCAAGGGTACCAAGATACCCACTAAGATCTTATACGCGCCAACAGCAGCTGCCTCAGCAGCAGCCACAACAGGGATATTTTGCTCGGCAACAGCCGTATAGCCGCCAACAGCATCAGCCCCAGCAGCCACAGCAGCAGGGCAGCGCTACACAACATCATGTGAGAGGTGCATTCGCCGAGGAGAACGCACCCATGATGTCGCAGTCATTTTCGAATGATTTTAATACGGTCAGACCATATATTTTGTGTAGATTTGGAAGTAGCCAGGATATTCCTGCGTTAGTCGATACAGGAGCATCTATTTCTTGTGTATCAAAAAGTGTTGTTGATAGAATCGGTTTAAATATGATGAATTGTAATGACATCTATGTCAAAGCCGTAAACGGAGCAAAAATTAACATTTTGGGCAAATGTAGCGAAATAGTTGAGATAGATAATAGGGAGTATGTATTACCTCTGGTGGTAGTAGAACACCTAGGGTGTGAGGTCATCATCGGCCAAGATTTTTTATATCGCCATATGGCAAGTATAGATTTTTCTCAAAAGTGCGTGACGTTGGGAAAGAACCATCACGTAAACTTTGTATTGAGTAGAAATTTATGTAATGACAATGGGAATTTATATCAGGGTTCTCTAGATTCGTTAGGGCACCAGGAGCAATTTGATTATATTTATTGTGCGTCCTTAAACGAAAGGGAAACGTTAATAAATACCGTTATTTCTCCACAGTTTCCAGAGGACAAGCAATTGTCCTGTTTAAGTGATAATTTGCCTGGTCAGGAACGAGAGGAGTCAGGGATCTCGTCAAATCAACTTGTAGATAGATTAGCGTTTGATAGTAGTCGGTCGAGCATTATGACTACGAACGAGAAAACGGGTGATGATGTCCCTATTTGTAGTTCCCCGTGTCGTGTTTCGCAGGTGCAAAGCGAGAGACTGGACACCCAGGCGACGGAGACATTGGAGTTAGATGTAGTTAGGTCATTTAATATAGAACGGGATTTAGATTTGGTTCATTATGCAGGTCGTGATAATGTCGTCGCTGATTGTTGTAGTAAAAATCCTTTAGCGGAAGATAATCCAGCTTCGGTGATGGAATCTGTACCTCCAGACGGGTATGAATTGTCCATCGTATCTAAGAGGGGTGAAAATCAAACTCGTAATAAGGTTTGTGCTAGGCGTGCTGGTACGGCTCGCGAAAACTCGAATAACATAGATAAAGGTTATTTCATACGAGATAATCTCTGGTATAAACGGGCGCGTAATAGAGTCAGGTCACCTGATGGGTGCACTGTATTCCCTTTGATAGTTTTCGCCCACAATAGTAGTGTGAAGGTTTCCCCGTATATGAGAATTTTCGGTTTGGATTTTCGGATTTTTCGTAGGGAACAATTTCATAACACTCACGATTTTCGTGGTAGGTTAATAAGTAATTTTTCTGGACAGAGTCCTTTTCTTTCTTCTGATGTTTCGCCTTCGAAACATTCCCTTAAACAGTTTCATAACACTCCCCATTTTCGTGGTAGGTTAATAAGTAATGCTTCTGGACAGCAGGTGAACACGAATTGGAATAACGCTGAATACTGATGGTCTAAGAATTTGATTTTCAAAGTCTATACATAATCAGATATTTTTGTGCCTATCTTTTGGGATGAATTTCATCACTTTTGGTCAAGCACTTCAAAAGTTCATTGTTTGAGGTAGAGTAGATTGGTTAGAATGGTTAGACGTTATTATATGCGGATATTTTTTTAGTTTGATTTTGGTCATCATCAGATTGGAGCCAGATGTTATAATTTCTGGTAAGGATTTCCTATGGTCCTCAGTGCGGGATCCACTTAGGTGGTCTGGATGATATTTCACTTATGAAAAGTATCAGCCTGTAGGGATATCCCTGTTATGGATGAATTATAGATGGTCCATATATTAATGAAAAGATTTATTTGAATTGGTCTCAATGATATTTAATTGAATATAGTGCATGTTTCTTTCCCTACCTTTTATTTAATAAGTTTTAATATCATATGTCTTGTGTTTTCTATGTGGCGATTACTTCACAATGTCCGAGTTGGTGTGCGGGCCACTTCTGTGTTGAGTGGTGCGCTACACCGATCGTACATGAGAGCCACTTGCGAGGTGTTCCGAATAGGACATCTCTTCGCTGGTGCTGCACCAGCTGAATTGTAATTCGGCTGAAAGAAAATCAGCAAGTTTACTGCAAGCCATATCACTTTTGTAAGAGAATGATTTATAAATATTTAAGGTTCAAAATGAAAGATTTTATAATCTTTATGAATAATAGGGGAAGTTCTTAAGATTTGTCGAATTGTTTCTTCATGTTAGGAAGAAAAGGAATATTTTGTATTCATATATTTGGGTGCAATCGCTTTTTCAGTACATGGATGATCGCTTTGGATGTCATTTGAAGGAATAAACTCGTGGTCCATACCTGATCAAGTGGAGGGGTGATCCAACCGGTTCACCTGTTCACGAGCGCTTGTACGCAATAATTTGCACTCTGAATATGCCGACTTTGGGGCGTTCGATTATTTAGGTAGATGAAATGAGGGAGTATTGATGGTCAAAGGTGGCCTTCAAGGCAGCAGCCATTTTTCCCATAGTGGATATGGCGTGACATTTGTTGTGTCACAGCTGCTATATTGGCAGCGAGACCAGAAATAAGGGTTGAATAGAAGCATAGAGTTGGCATATGAACTGAAGAGGCATCTTGGCGGTACGCTATTTTTGGGTTGACCATAGGGTCACAATATCTCTTTGTTGATCATGGGATCACAGATCCAGTCAGGAATCAATAAATAATTTAGGGAGGTTGTCAATGTCTGGTTCAACCGCAGTCCAATTAATCTTTTGGCTTATCTATATGACAGGTCGGTTCACAGACACGGTCGTGAACCAACCAGTTTCTGAAATGGATGTCTAATATTAAATTAGCATGGGTTCCGTGTATTAACCTGACATTGATATAATATGTTATTGTATGGTAGGAATTGAATGGTTTGATATGGGAATGTGTTTTGTTTTGCAAATTGTAGGAAGTCGTAACATATAGTTTTGCAGCAATCAAGTTTTTTTTGCTCTGACTATAACTTGCTGATTTTCGTTATGTTTGCATGGCTCATACATATTGTTGTATTATTTCTTTTCATAGATTTAGTATTAAGGTAGGTACAGATAAGTTATCATTAAGGATCGAAGGAATGCCATATTGTTTGTTTAATTGGCAATGGACAAGTCAACCGTAGTATGAAGATAGACTATGGTTATTGTGACAATATTTAATTAATGTTAAAGTATTTCTTTTTGAAAATATGGCAATTCTGCGGTGGAGAACATTTATCTTTGTACGTGTATAAGGTTAAGACTTTATAATGTTAAAGAATTATTTCAATTTTACTTTGAAGAAGTAAATATGTCAAGTCAAGCTTTGCAATAGGGTTCTGTAGGCCCTGTGCAGATTGGCATGGTTTTTTACGGGGTTTTGCCCAGCCTTGTTTTTGGGAGCTGGCTCCCAAAAACAAAATCCGTAGCAGGGTTCTTCTGCACAATGCCGGCGTTTATATTCCCCCGTTTAGGTAGAATAATTTAAGACTAGTATGTAGTTATTAATCCAAGGTTAGGATTTAATCATTGTATTCAAGGGGATTAAAAATATAGATAGAGGTTCTTTTAAGAAATTACTAGGTAATTTCTTTATTTGGGGCGTGGGTAGATGTAGCGTGTGTGCTCGGGCAGGCCCTAGGTTAGGACGGATCCCAAGACAGGAAGGCGGTTGGAGGCCTCATGTCTGGAGGGGCTTTAGGTTAGATAGGCTTTCAGGTGCGGTTGCTGCTCCCATAGGGTAAGGCAGGAAGGCGTTCGGAGGCTTCATGCCTGGAGGGGCTTTAGGTTAGGTAGGCTTCCGGGTAAGGTTGCTGCTCCCATAGGGCAGCCGGGGCTTTAATTAGTTAAGTAGGTTAGGTTAGGTTCGAACAGGTAGGAAGGAGGTCGGTCAGCTTGGACGGTTCGGAGCAAGCAGAACTTGGGTCTTTGGCCTGTCTCTATGAGCACACATCGCACTGGCTAGGCAGGAATTCAAATAGATTATATTTGAATTAGACGTAAGATGTCTTATGTATTTTTGTATCATTCATTATTGTTGATTCTTCAGTGGACTTTCTTAATTATAACTATAATATCTTCTATCTCGAGCTACGAGTATTTTATTTAAACGCCCCCACGATCCCGAGTGTTACAGTACCTATGTACGCTTAGATCTTTAAAACTACACAACGGATTTTAATGCGGTTTTCAACAATAGATAGAGTGATTCAAGAGGAAGGTTTATACACAAGAAAAGAAGGGTAGGTAGGGATGAAGTAGGTGTACGCGATCAAAGTCGCACCGGGTCCACACCGACTTTATTTTACTGGTGGTAGTTTTATCCACATAGCCACATCGCAATTTAAAAGAAAATGCAGCACCTAATTGAGGAAAAAGACTGATCCCATAGTACTGGCTGGAGATCTTCTTCTATTTATATACATGTCTAGTCTCAGACCGGTTTCGAAGCAAGGCCGCGGGCGTCGTGACTGGCGACCGGTACAGCTAAGATCCGTTTATCTGTACTCTGTATACTGTTATGCGGATCGACGATTAGTTTGTGTCACGCCTGTGCAGATGACTCCCAGGTAGATGCGGAGTGACGATCGGTAGGTACGTATAGACGAGATGGCGGTCATGTTTGTGGCTGCTTAACGAATAGGTAGTACAAAATTTACATAAATTATTTCGACGCAGTATATCGGAGTACTCGTCAAAAAAGGTACGCGGTAGGAAACCCGGAACATATCCATAAAATGTGTGATAATAACCACGATAGTTTAAAACATTTGATAAAATTATCAGCAATTTCGTGGTAAAATAATTACAATGTCATCATCATCATCTTGGCGTTAATGTCCCAGTTGTACCTACTCTCGCTATCGAGGGCCCGGGGCCGCCTTGACTATTACCCAGGATTGAGCAGGTTACTGTCATTTGACCTCCGTGACCCTGCTACCAAAGGAACCTGACCAGATTGGATCATGGTTATATATTCAATCGCCTGAATGTGCAGGTTTTATCACGATGTTTTCCCTCACCGTAAAAGCATCACCTAGCATTAATAATGTACATAACTCAGAAGAGTCATTGGTACATGGCGGCAGTGGGATTCGAACCCGATACCCCTCGCTGACGAGTCGGATACCTTAACCACTCGGCCACCGACGCTGATGAGAAGCGAGAAAAGAGAGAAAAGTCAGTAATGAGACAAAATATACATGTAACTATTGGACGTCAAAGTCACTTAGTTATATTATCTACATAAATTATTGTTCTAGCAAATCTGTGTTATTGGGTCAAGCTCGTTAATATTGATGACTATAGAGACTATGGTTCATGTCAATCATTCAAATCGACTGCAAACAATGACTTGGTTTATTAATATTTACATACTTGTAACTCTGATTTGTGTAACCACTTAATATATTTACGCAGGAGCGTCGGTGGCCGAGCGGTTAGAGGATCTGACTCGTAAGCGAGAGGTACCGGGGTTTAATCCCGCTGCGGCCATGTAGCAATGACTCTTTTCTGAGTTATGTAACTTAGTTAAATACTAACCGGTGCTCTTACGGTGAAGCAAAACATCGTGATGAAACCTGCACATTCAGACGAGTGAATCCGGTCACCGATCTGGTCAAGTTCCCCTGGTAGAAAGGTCACGGAGGTCAGGTGGTAGTCTGATTATCTAACTGTAATGACCTGTTCTGCCAAATCCTGGATCATGGTCAAGGCGGACCCCGGGCGCGAGGTAACAACCGACACATTAACGCCATGATGACTTCATATATTTACGTATTAAATGCAATGTTGCCAAAGAATTACAAGGTTATTGTATTGAAATATAATATCGCTAAGTCGTTTGAGTAACTCGATACAAATATACAATTGGAAAAGCATAAATCAATGTGTATATTGCCCAATGTTTGTTTTTAGCGCAACCTTTCGTGGCGTTAATTGAATATTTTTAATTGATAATAAATCAATTGCAAAATACACGGTTCCTGACTTCGCACGGGTACCTAACGTCACTAATAGGCAGTAAAAAAGGGAAAAGCATGTTTTTTTTATTATGGTGGTATGGAGAATCTGATATTGTAGATCAGACCGTGATAAGGGACATGGCTACCTCATAATCTGAAAAGCTGGTAGTATAGAACTCTACAGTTGAAAAGTGGACACACACACGTCAGGTGTAGGACTCTGTCAAACCTGAGGAGTCCGCCTGGGTGAGTACCACCGCCTTTTCTATTTCTGCCGCCAAGCAACAATGCTTGCATTGTTGTGTTCCAGTTTGAAGGATAAAGTAGTCAGCGCAATTACATACATGAGGCATTTCATCATAGTCCTCACAGTGACACGCACCTGCGGTTCTGCATTTTTGTCAAGAAAGTCGTTAATGTTATGGGCGACATTAACCGCATACCATCAGGTGGGCTGTCTGCTGGTTTTTCACTACGCAATATAAAAAAAAAGATTAAACTCTACAGTTGAAACGCGGATAAACAAACGTCAGGTTTAACTTCACTGTTAAGACTAAACATGCATTAGATACTTTAATAACTCACACAATCATAAACCTCAATAAAATGGCCACCAATGAATCGCCAGCGGACGTTAAGACAATATTTACAAACAATAGTATGGTAGCGTCCTTCCCACACTTTCAAGATGGCGGTGTTTAGCAAGAAAACGCAAGACCATGCGTGAGCAACACTCCATGGAAATCATTGTGATACTGACATTTACTGTATCTACCACTAACTTATCTGAGCCGTGGCGGAAATTGGAACTAAGTGTTGTTAATTTGAAATTTTATTTTGTTTTCGACAACAGCGTCGCCGTTGCCGGGTAAAGTAACTTTAGATGGGCGGTTTTGAGAAATATTTTTACAATGTTGCTATTTCTGACTGCAATAGCATGGGAGCCGCGAAATGAAATAATTCATTTAATTACATTGACGGTAGAATATACAGTTGCTATAGTAGTGGGCAAATAAGCAACTCTTGTTATTCTTAAAATTACTGATATTCGAAGAAGTCATTTCAAATGCATACCAATAGATTAATTAAATTATATTTGATCGTTCCTTCTTGTTATAATGACGGTATCATTTAAAATGTAATTTGTCAAACTTTGTAATTGGCTCTATAAGTTTGTTTTTATATTAATATACATCCAGATGTAATACTTAGCTGCTAAGTTTTCAATAAATAAATATTATTTACAATACATATTTATTTACATTTTTAGATTAGCATTTTTAATTTTAAAACTAAGTAAGTAGATACTAACTAATCTGTCTCAGGAGAAGATGATCATAATGTTTCAAGGTTGTTTCTTTGTATTGTAACTACCACTAGACCGTCCAATTTATTTATTTATTTATTTAAAAACTTTATTGCACTAAAATTATTACAATTGGCGGACTTAAAGCCATCAGGCTTTATCTACCAGTCAACCAGGAGGCCATGCGTAAGTAAATTTAGCATAATACGAAAGCATAACAATATACATCGAATAGCTCGTAAAACCACGACGATTGAAGTCCAAAGGTCCTTGGTGACAACTATGGACCGGAAGGGCCGCGTGGGCAGGACCAGTGCAAGGTCTAAGGGTCCGATTCTAAGGGTCGTGGGAACCTGTTAAAAGAGGCCTTAAGCGATGGACCTTCCGGCTGTTCATAAATAAACTATTGTCATGGACTTTAAGGCTTCTCCGTTTTATGATTAAAGCTTGGTAAGAGTGTTGAAAGTTGTAATATTACCGCAGGATATGAATACTACGTATAATAGCGTCTGCTTCTTTTTCGTAAAAGGCGGCGGAGACCACATTACTTCACTTGCTACGGTCCTGACAAATCTTACAAGGATACTTGCTAGTCGGTTTAGAACTTTAGAGTACTCTTTATCTTAACCTTACCTTTCTTTATAATGTCCTCGATTTGAAGTAGCTCAATTTTAAGTTCCAAAGATATACCTTGCCATCTACAATACCAGTAGCAACTACGTTTATATATCTATTTTTAAATACATACTTACTTTACATACTATATTCAGACCCGTAACAACTAAATTTCATAATTTCAATTTCTGCTCGACCGGGAATCGAACCCGGTACGTTGCCCGACATGTTAACATACTTAACCACTCAGGTCGTCAAAACTAATACTTGTGCTATTGTGCTAGCTAACTGTTATACTACTTAAATACATATTATAACACTACCTGTAACAAACATTACTCGCAACAATGTTATCAAACAAGCAAGCGGTCGCGTCACGAACTCAACGTGCTTAGACGGCAACAAAGATTGATTGCGCTTTAAAAATAAATTATCATTTTAAAAATTATCAGGTCCGAAATCGGCGGCCTTGTCGCTAACAGCTTTTGATAAATTATCAGCAATGGTCATCTATTGTGTGGACTTGTGTGTTACTGGTTCGGGTAGCGGTGGTCGGAGTGTCAGCAAGAACTAACACAGTAACCACATAATACCCACAGAACTGTTACTGTTCTGTGGTTATAATGGTTACTGTACAATGTATTGGTATTTATTGTACAGTAACCATTAGTATTCGTTGCATTACCGGTAGATTGTAATGTCGACTCCCTTATTTTTTATACAAAAAGCTTGCTGAGCTGGTTAATTGGTGGTAAGTGACGATGCGGCTGAAGATGGAACAGGCCTGTTTAGAAACAGCAGATTCACTAAAAGACGCCTTAAAGGTGTCTAATGACTGAGTGTGTGATTCAGTGTAGCCTCAAGGGTGTGTAGATTACAATGGTCAGGGAACACATTCACATGCCCCAAATGTTTATGCATTTTTTTTTTCAAAGCTAATGTCTTTCTAGCTTATTATATTATTGACGACCTGAATGGTTCAGTTGCTTAACATGCCAGTCGCCACGCAGAGGTCCCGGGTTCAATTGAAATGATGAATTTCAACAGAAATTGAAATGATGAATTTTAATTTCTGTTACGGGTCTGGGTGTAGTATGTATAATAAGTATGTATTCAAAAAATAGTATATAAGTAGTTTATCAGTTATCTAACATCCATAACACAAGCGTTGCTTACTTAAGGGTTAGATGGCGCGGTGTGAATTTGTTCAAGCATATTTATTTATTTATTTGTAAACAAACGCGGAGCTCCCTCATAGTCTCCGCACCCGCACAGGCACCGCATCTTATGCACTCCAATAGGGTAGACTGCACGTTTTCTGTCTGATTGCTACGCGGTGACTATCCGGGTACGACGCGTTTTACGCGGTTACTGTCCGGTTTGTAAACCCTTACCCATCAGTTATTGAAGGCCTACCCAAAAATCGCTTACAGCGCGGGTTTGTTTTATTGAAGCGCATCATACCTATGTATGTATATGTATGTATGTCCAACCCGTGAATTCGCACATTCCCGTGTGCCGCCGTCATTCTTCGTCGGATGATTAATCTAGCTGCATGTTTTTGTGGCCGTATTCGCTATGATTGGTTACCGTTACGAAGACAAGTAATGCTGAGTACCGTTCGGTTCGCCACAAAGCACTTGTGAGGTCCGCTCTTTAAGTATATTTGGGTCTGTTAAGTTTGGCTTAAGTAGATCTAGTAGATTTTATCAGGTGGTAGGACTCTATCAAGCTTAAGTGAGTACCACCGCCTTATCTATTTCTGCCGCCAAGCAACAATGCTTGCGTTGCTGTATTCCGGTTTGAAGGATAAGGTAAAGGCGCAATTACAGGTATGAGGCCTTTCTAGTCCTCAGAGTGACAACGCCCCTGCATTTCTGCTTTTTTATTGTCTGCACCCTAAATGCATGAATCGCTGATGTTATGTGCGACAGCTACCAGGTAGCAGACAAAGAGTTAGTAAAAATAAATTCTAGTTAAAAATAGCGCTCTCCAATCCTACAGAAATATACAGAGAGAGTTGGAGATGAAATTAAAGATCAAAAATGTAAACAAACAACTGTCAATGTCAAAGAGACTATTCAGGGGTATAAACCCATTGGTTATGCATCATGCACACTTTTCAGTGTGCTTTACAATGGCTGGTAAACATTCGAAAACGAAACAAATAGATTTATTCACATTTATTCAATTTTTTTAAAAGTAACTCTGAAACTATTAGTCCAAGAACACTGGCTAGAAAACTCCAATATTAGAAAGAAGTGGCCGCCATTTTCAATCTTATGGTATTTTATGTATTATTATTTGAGAAATTAATTAAATATGTCTTGGTGTCAGTCAATCCGTTACTTTTCAAGCCTTTGCAATAATATAATGTAACAACGAACCAAATGTTTAGAATTTCTCACCATTACCAGTGACATAAATGAAAACTACCCATATTTTATTGAAACAGCACAAATATGTAACAAAAAAAACATTGTTCCCTATTTAATTCAGTAATATATTTTTAAATTTTAAAAATTTAATTTTGAATGTAATAATTTAAATAAATATTTCAATGATTTTAAATAATCCCTTTGGTTATTTTTTTTTATAGTGGCAACCCACTTGTTTACATTTTTATCTTTAATTCGATCTCAAACCTTATCTATATAGATCATGAATTCCTGACACATTTTTTGCCTCTTCCACATTGATACATCTACGCCGCATGAGCGATTTCAAATTCTACTTTACACTTCATTCGTTGAAATATTTTTTAACCGTTTATGCCATGTATATGGATCTCAATTTGTACGATAACGAACTCACTTATCTTATGGAATGCTATTTTACTCGGCTGGTTAGTTACTGGTAATACCAATTGACAGCTCCACATTACCATATCGCGAGCTGCTAATACCTAGTCACGATTGTTACGACTCGATTCGTGAAATTAATTGAATTGTTACAGTCGAACAACCAGTGGGTACGAATGGGAATGTTTTTTTGTTGTTTTCGTACTACTGGGAAATACATTGGGAGTCTGGGAACTGGGAGTCATCAACCAATGGGAGACGCTGATTTTTTTTTAATTTTGAACATTTCTGTGATTTAAAAAATATTAAGAGCGGTTCAAAATGGGGCCCCAGGTGATTTCCGAAACGCTGTAGGTGAACACGGCAAGCCGAGGATAGAGGATCTGTATCCAGCCAACTAATTAAGGCTGATGGTAATGATAACATTGTTGTGTTTGCGCATGTTACTAAAAACATACCAAACATCCATTCATCATTACAAACTTTATTAGTAGGATTGCATTGAAACTATGCAAGGGTTGCCGCTCAAGCTAAAATAATAATCATCTTGGCGTTAATGTCACGGTTGTGCTCTCGGGCATGAGGGCCTGGGGCCTTGACCATGATCCAGAGTTTGGCAGATCAGGTAATTACAGAGAGCGACTGCAATCTGACCTCCGTGACCCTGCTACCAGGGGAACCTGATCAGATTCGATCATGGTTACACATTCAGTAGCTCGAATGTGCAGATTTCATCACGACGTTTTCCCTCACCGTGAGAGCATCGGTTAGCATTCAACTTATGTACATAAGAAAGAGTCATCGGTACATGGCCGCAGTGGTATTCGAAACCGGTACATCTCGCTTACGAGTCGGATACCTTAACCACTGGGCCACCGACGTCCGCTTAAGCTAAAATATCATTTACAAAACCTACAAAAATTAATAGCCAGTCATCGCCAGTGTAACAAGTGCACCCAAGCATGAAGTAGAGAGTCATTACCTATATACTAGGAAGCATTGTTTTTTATCTAAGATCAAAGTTAAATATCTTCTTCGATATCTTAATTTTGCATCAGCTGATCTGTCATTAAGCCGGGATTCCGACACGCTATTGCATGAGTAAAATTAATTGACACTAATTGCAGTAAGTGGTTAGTTAAATGTAGATTACAGTAGCGGTTGTCTGATGGATATCTTTTATGTTTTGGTTAGAATAAAATTCTAGAGGTATTTTAGATTCTAAAAATCTCCTATACTTTTCACAGAGACTGCTTGTGAAGTTATCTATTTATTTATTTAACAGTTTATAGTGTACAATAACAGGTATACAATATTGTAACAAACAACACAACAGGTACAGCTTATTTTATTAAAAATATCTTACAGCAGACCTACGGAAGGCAGGGGCAAAATAAAACAGGCAGACATCGTGCACTACCTAATACTAAAAAAATACTACTAATAGGTACTACAATAGAAACTATAATATACATAATTATATAATATACATAGCTAAATACATACATACATTTTGCCAAAGATCAAACAGTCAGCCTGTTGGAAAATGATAACTGACACACAAAGCATCCTGCCCCCATGAGCCCCTCTTAAACTTTCTTAACCCAAAACACTGCCAACCCTATCCACAACCAAACAACAACAAAGATACGCCAATAAAATCAGCAAACTGTACGTCCAATAAATTGGAATTCCAGTCAATATTTCACGTCACTGCCTTGCATTAGTTGCGGCAGACAGATAGTGTGCCGAGTTATGGTAAACTCTCGGCTTGCCTTGGTCGCGGCCTACAACGCGCCTACGGTAACGATGGGATCGAGACGCAGACTGCGACGCAGAATGGACGGCGTATTTTGTTCGGTAAGAGAATATGCTGTAGATAAATTATAGAATAAATATATCTTTTTGATAGTTTCTTTAGTTATTCTACTGACTGATTATTGTGTAATTGTCATATTACAACATATTAAAGTAAAGCATTAAGGGGCAAAAAAGGTGTATAGTGTCTGAATATTTTAGATTATCCCTGTGGCAAGACGGTGCCATATAAGCTAAAAATATTGACACCCTTTTTGCCCCTTAACATTTTCCTTTTGTATGTTTTACGGACATTTATTAAACATATTTATGTAAATTTAAACGTTCAATGTAATAAATATAAGGTTCAATGTAGTAAATATTTGTTTATTTGCAGGTTCAATTATAACGACGTCTTTTACTGGGAATTAATACTACATATTTCACTTCTTCTCAATCTAAAACAATACAACAACATTTATTTGCCGGCCATTGACCATAGTAACACAGAGTAGTTCCATAGACTATCAAATAACTAAATAGTGGACCATGTGTTACACCATGTCTAAATTATAAAGACTCCCTACACATTACTAAGGATATCCACAATATTTTTAATTATTATTTACCTACAAGTAAAACAGTGAGTTTAATTAAGTTAGTTTAAGGGTCTGGGTGTTCTATATATAATAAGTATGTATTTAAAAATATTTAAGTAGTTTATCAGTTATCTAGCACCCATAGCACAAGCTTTGCTTAGTTTGGGGCTAGATGGCGCTGTGTGAATTTGTCCACGAATATTTATTATTTTTTTTATTTATTTAATTAAACATGACTTCTAAATAGCGGATGCCATATCTATTTCCGCATACGTCCGCGTTTCATTGAACAGGTGTCCAAGTAAATCAAGTTATCTGGTCCAATGGCATTCTTGTGGCGAACGGCACATCTGCATATTGATATCATCTTAGCCTCAACGGTGACATTAGCGGTCTTAGGTTATTAAATTGTGATGATACCTGTTTTAATTAAGTTAAAACGGAGGAAAATACTGCTGCCAAAGATTAATAATATCTTGGAGACAGACCTTATTTATTCAATTAACAGTGTATTGTACACTTAATAGCATACAGAAATCTTCTATCATTTTGGTTGACTATTGTTCACAGCAGTACATTGGACCGGAATATGGACCGATTCTGATGCATTGAAGCCCAGATCAAGCCATTACTCGCATAAAATTTCTTCCTAAAAAAGCTTGGTGTTACTCGCTTATGGCATCTTCTGCAAGAGTCCGTTTTTTCCTTCTAAACTTCGCCCGGTCTTCAGTAAATCGTATCTGACTCAGCGAAGTCAATAAAGTAAAATCTTCAAGCCCCTCGGAGTCTCTTTCCTGATATCGGCAGGTTTAGGCACACAAGGCTAAGTCTAAGCGAACGAACCAAGGGTAAAGCCATTGGAAATAAGAAGAATAATAAAAAATGGAATATTGTTTTCCATTCCCATGAACGATGGAATGTTTTTTTGTTTGTTTAAATCTTTGACCACGCCCTCTACGCAGCTTTAAAATTTAGGTTGAACTTTCTCGATGTGGTTTTTGAGGTTTCCACCTGTTTTCTTTCACATTTCACGCGGTTTTGTTTCGAGGTTATATCTGTTGAAGTTTTTAGAAAACAAACACGTTTTCAAGGTCGAGAGCATAAAATTTATGGTTCTAACCAGGCGTGTATCTAGTCATTCTAATCTCATAATAAGAGTTTTAATAGTGAAATAAAAACGTATAACGCCGAATTATTTCTTAATTCTTTAAAATTATTTAGCGAATTTTTTATGAATGAAGTACCAGTACTTGGCCAGCTAAGCTATCTAGAAGACAACTAAAACATAATACAAAATCTAGTAATTAGTAGCTCAAAGATGTATTGAAGACTTATACATCATTATGCAATTCATCAAAACACATCAACCACCAACCTACTTACGCTTAAATATTCATTTATAAGTACCTCAAGAACACAAACCCTGGAACACTGGCTCGTTTTGCCTTTTGTATCTTTGAATGTAAAATTTTTTTATTTTTCTTTATTGAGAAGGACAATAAATCTCTTTCAATCGTCAAAGAGTAAAGGGTTGGAAAGTAGGAAGGAAACACAGTGGCCGCTCCAGGACCGAAGCACACCCAGCTCATGCTAACAACGGCTGTTGATAGTTCTATTCTCTTTTGACCGCAACATTGTTTTCTTTCGAATCCTCATAGCTTTGTACTTAATTTGGTTTGAAGTTTGTGTCTCTTGTTCGTCTACCGTGTTATTGCGTTTACGTATTGGGTCATTGTGTGGTCGCAGTAACAGTAGATGGTTATTGGAAGCAAAAACTATGAAGCAAGTGTGGGAAAGCTGAGGCTTTTTAGCCTAGGCTTCGTCATTTTCAGTTCGGCACAAACCTCTTCTTCTACCGGGTGTCGTACAATTTACTGGCCTAATAGTTAGTTGGTTTTATATTATCTTTTAGTTATCTTCCAGATAACTTAGCCAGTACTTTATTCAATAAAATTCGCTCCTTAATTTAGAGGAATTAAGCAATAAAAGACCTAGACGCGTTATTCGGCTCTCTAGGTTTTTACATCAATGCCTCTTTTCACTATTAAAATTCTTATCTTAAAAATCTTCATGATTGGCAGGCAGTTTGGAAATCAAAAATTCTCATCAGAAAATGTTGTTGCCCAAAGTCTGATTTGTCATATTTATTGTTGTCTAATTTAAATAAATAAAAAAAATCTAGGTCTCAGGTTTGCTTCTGTTGGAGTTAGGTTTAATCTGTCAAGATTATAATCAACACTTTACTGTATCCGATGAAGATGATCTAATCACCAGCGTAAGCGCTGTAAATGTTACGACCTACATACTCTGATAATCTGTAATTATAACATGGCTCTTTCTACCGTAGTACCTTTCAATGTCAAGGTAGTAGGTTCATTACAAAACATTACATTAACAGAGAGGTAGTGGCAAAACTGTGACTTATGTAATTTTTGTAATCCTTATTTCTTAATTGTTGGAACATGGTTAGATTGGAACAAAATAATTGATTGAGGTAGAAACAAAATATTTATTTAATATGTTATGATAGATTTTATTGAGAACATTGTTTTGAAATATTGCATTGTGTTTGTGGGAATGGCGATTTTTATTTAGTACTCTCAAATAATTGAACCTGTCGGTATCAGGAAAGAGGCCCCGTGGCCGACCCAAGAAGCGATGGATTGATGAGAGCCAATGGCTTACGACGCGAGCATGCCGAAGACCGAGCAAAGTGGAGGAGAATGAGTAGTAGGAAAACGGACTCTGGCAGAGGCCGGGACCAGCGCTAGGACGATGACTCTGAAATCATTGTCAGGGTAACAGCAATAGCATTTTTAATTAACAAAATCTTATCCCTGACCTAAATAAGGTTTACGTCTACTTCAGAAGCTCAGGTCAAAACATATTTGTATACTATATTGAGTATATCTTAAATCACAAACCAAATGCATACCAAATGGATACTTACATCTAAGCATACATAGGTTAGTCTGTAGAATTCCACGATGCCGCACTTTCACCGAAATTTCATAATGTTTACGCAATTTGTAGAATTTATAAAACAAAATTAATTAATTTAGCTCTTGAATGGCGGTTACATAAAAACATTAGATTGTCCATCTGTTCGTCGTAGACTCGTGGAATAAATCATAAAAACGAGGCAAGGCGATGCCATTAAGAAGTATTAAAGGGATCTGAATCTTTATCTCAGTAAAAATAGATTTTAGTAATCAAACTGGGTCCAAACACTATTTAAACTCAACTGATCGTTCACAAACTGTTTATTAGCATTAAATATCTCTATACAATCACTTGCGTTCTGGTCCACTAGTTAAAGGTTCCAATATTGTTATACTGACTACAGAACAAAGCACTGCGGTCTCTAACACAGGACGGTGTTATTGCTTTAATATAAACTTAGCCGAATTCGATGAATTCGGAGGAACGATAGACGCCATGAATGCTCGCCTTAGTCTAATAAGTACCTTTACGTAGCTGGGGCACTACAGAGGCCCGGTATGTAACCATTAACCTTACAGTATGGACTGCGAATAAAATTAATATTACTCTAATAATTTATATACAGTTTATTTAGTTGTAATAGCATCATTTAAAACAACGCACTACCTTGAAACGGGAGACCACGAGACGACGTAGGGTACGTTTCACGATAAAATTGATAGTAAAATAAGGAAAAGAACAAAGTACCCTAAACAGTCGAGAAGAGAAAGACCTGGCATACCTTTATCAGGTCTTTAGGAAGTGGAACAATATGGTCTCTACCGACCTCTGAGGACAAGGCTAGGACGTTCTGCAGCTGTCATGATGATGATGATGACAACGACGCAACCCTATTGTCTGTTGTCATTTAAAAGAAGCGTCGGTGGTCTAACAGTTGAGGGATTACGAGTCGGATGTACCGGATATACCCCGAGATACCGGGTACCTCAGTGCCGCCATGTACCAATGACTTTTTTCTGAGATATGTATACGTAAGTTGAACACTTACGGTGAGGGTAAATATCGTGATGAAACCAGCACATTCAGGCGACTGAATGTGTAACCATGATCAATCTGGTCAGGTACCCCTGTTAACAGGGTCAAGGAGGTCAGATGACAGTCGCTCCACTGTAATTACCTGCAGCCCGGTCGCCTAACTTGAATTGAATGTCGCCATCTCGACATGTCATTACAGCGGAGCTGCCTTGCTGCGATTGGTAGAGATTGCTTTGCGATCCTATTGCTTAAAGATGGCGACGTTCAATTCGAGTTAGGCGGTGCTAAGCCTGATCCGCCAAAACCTGGGTCATGGTTAAGGCGAACCCCGCGCAATCCTACTAATATTATAAATGCGAACGTTTGTAAGGGTGGATGGATAGATGGATGTTTGTTACTCCTTCACGAAAATACTTCCGAATATGAAAGGCAGCAATATGCTTGGATAAATTCACACAGCGCCATCTAACCCCAAAGTAATTGTAAGCAAAGCTTGTGTAATGGGTGTTAGATAACTAATAAACTAATATCCTTTTTTTTAAACGTTTATAACCTTATATAAACTTATTATACATACCCTAGAATAGCTATAATTTATTCCGAAATTCAATGTGATTCCTGTGGGAACGAGCCCGGAAAGTAGATAATAACCAAATTCTATGCGGACGAAGTCGCGGGCAAACGCTCGTAAACGATAAAGCAAGAATCAAGTTTGAAAATTAAAATATCTAACGAAGCTCGATTAAGTCACAAGCTAAATTCAACGCATGCGTATTAAAACGCACGTCGTAAGAACCACGCACGCATCCACAACGCATACGCAATACGCTAAAAAATATTCACTTGCACGCATACTGGCACGCACGTAGTCTTCAGAAATTGGCGCCTATTTCATACCTTTCCTTCTCAGAATCTTAGGTAGGATTCATTTACGATTTCTTCGAAATTAAGGGATTATTTCCGCTGAACAATAATGAAGATAATAAAAGCCTTTGAACATATGAACGACAAATTCCGGCTAACTAAGTCCTCAACATTGCCCCCCGGAATTGTTCCACGAAAAAAAGAAAGACAAATTTTATGTTGGTTTACTCCTACAACTTCTTTAGTATTCTTAGACATATAAGGCATCGTGGTGTATAGTACACCTATTGGTATAGATCAGCCAATTATACAAGTTAAACTTTATGTCATAGTTTATATCGCCAATTGTCGTTATTGGGTTTATTCGATGCCTTCTTATAAACTACGCAATTAGGGTATACGATTAACATGATTTTAACGAATTGATAATCAGCGAATCATTCTTAGTTCAAATGAAAATGGAAAGTCAGCTAAGAATGATCATATAAATAATATATTCTATGCACCGGATACAGCTTTAGTTCAATAAAAAATGGCAGGTAAACCATGAATTATGTAAAAACTAAATCATATTGGAAGTGCTGCTTAGAAGTTACGCCCTGACTTGAAAACAAGGAAGCGTGCACTTGACAACGCCTATGAATAATTCCTCCGATTAAACAGAAAAACGTGAGCGCTCTGTTGTTACATGCTGATTCTTTATTAGATTAACGCCTACCTCGCCTTAGCAGTTATCCCATAATTTTATGCTACCTTTTCCGCCATTTCGTTTTAACACGCTCCGTCTATGCAAATTTTTATATTTCGCTTTTGTATATCGTCAGTCATTTATAATACTCGTACAGGGTATACTTCCGCAAGGCAGCGATTTGAATTCTGTTTTCTTTTTGTGGTACTCTTTTTATTTTAATTGGTTGTATATTTTTCATTAGGTTATTAGGTTCCTTTTTTAACGTAGTTCTAGTTAAGGTATGATTGTCGTATTGTATGTCGTACAGTTGAATAAAATATCTGGTTTTATCTAACCCCTGTCATTACTGTTATAATAATTTTTGTAATGTGTTTTATGAGGAAGCTCTCGTTTATTAAATTGACTTTCACAATTTACTTAACATTTTATACAACTTTTCTCACGCTATTCTTGTTTTACTTATTGACTGAATACATTCTTGTATATATTCTTCCTTGCGCAAATAATATTCACTCTTCTTCTGTATTACGTCCATTACTTTAAATAAGTAGTCTGAATTGTTTATAAATCATTTGCAATTTCACTTATTTTTAATTTGTACCTACTATAATTTTCATAGCCATTACCTTGTCGTACAGAAGAGAAATCGTCAAGAGGCATAAATATTACGGACTCCTTCTGTGGGCGATACCTACCTACCCGTAGAATGTAGTCATATATATGCAAATTAATTTTTTATACACACCGACCAACAAACGAAAGCGCTATGCAATAAAAGTACCTGTACGAAAAGTCAAGGCCTTCTTGTGTAAGTTCGTAAGTACTTATAAACCAATTATTGGTACGAGAAAATTGTTTTACACGATGTTCTGTAATTTTACAGGCAAGACTTTTATTCGGACCCATTGAAAAACGTGGAAACGAATTACATACTCTTTAAAATACCTATAGAGTGATGGCATTCGTATGATCATGGCTAAACAGACTTTATCGTCAGCCGAAAATGTCAGAAATTTCTACTTGACTAAAATAAACCATCGGCATAGAAGAAACATATGTTTTATTTTGATGGTTGTTGTTGTTGTCACCAATTACTGAGTGATTGATGATTAGGCTTATGTGTGCTTATGCTCATCACATATGGGATTGTGGCCACAGTTTATAGGCACGAGAATCTTTCTCACAAATTAGAGGAAATTATGAACTAAACCATAGGGCTTTTCACGCACGTCCACACACATATCTACTCAAATTATACTGAAATTAGGTTAAGTAAATGGTAGTATCAGAAAGAAGAAATCCATTAACTCCAGCCCCCGTGGTACGATCACCTTGCCACATTTTCCACGGAAGGATTGCCCGTGCTGACAAATTGCTGCACCGGAACAGACAAAGAGTTTCCAGACAATGTATTGAGAGTCAATGAAGCGTCGAAGTGAATGTGAACGTAAAACTTAGACAACCAGAGTACCGCCAAGGTTATAATCGAAAACACACGGAAGGTATGCGACTCAGGGAAGTGAGCCAAGCGTGGCGTTAGCAACGAACTTATATACATTATTAATTATGGTATTCATTACTCTACCCATTAATGTGGAACCAGTGATAATGATGAATTACCAATTCGTGATCTTGTTATTGTAATAGGAAGTGTTTTTTAGGTTTCTCTCAATCAAGTAATCTCCGGTCTATTATATATTTGACCTATGTAATCCACAAAGTGTACATTGTACATAACAGCAAATTTATAAATAGTAGTAACAATTGACATACCTATAGGCAATAATTAAAGTTAAAATTTAAACCGTAGGATGTATTTTGGTTAGGTACAAGACGCCTAATAGTCGATTTCCAGTCTAAACTCCTATTACTGAGATCAAACTACTCTATTCTAAAAAAGGAACTAGCGGATTTGAGCATGACCAATTCTATTAAGAACCACTTTCATAACGCTGGCTCATGAATGAAACGGTATTGTTTATTCCGTGTTTCTAACTAAGAAACTAACCTAAAAGAGCGTACCGCGATCTCGATTGCCATTTTTCACGGAAGAACAACTTCTGTCGATACTTATCTGAAACATACGCTCGGACAAATATGGTCGGACAACGCGGCGCTTACAGAAAAACACATTGTATCGGCTATATCGGGTTTAGTTTTTACCGTAGTCATTAATTACGGAAAAAATGCAGCACTTTGCACGGAGCGGGTGGAATGCGACAAATAATCTCGGTATTAGTGGTGTTCTTACCTCTAATATAATACGAGTGCGGTTTACAGTGAGTGATGAAATCGTCGGCGGTGCGAATGGCGGGAATTCGAGAGACGAGACCAGTCTTGTAACCGTTATGGGGACGTTGCATAATACAGCTGATGGTCAGCTGATTGAACTGTTGCGCTCGGAAAGTGTTGAGTTTTTAAATTTGATTAACGTCCCGATAGAAATCATGCAGTTACTTTTGTTGTTGGTTGAATTAAGTGTGTTGTTAACGCGTTTTTAGTTTTTAGCAAGTGGAACAATGTGGTCTCTGCAGATGTCTAAAGTAAGGGAAAAGAAACGACTTTGTATGTATTTTTACCATTTTACTGTTACTTCAAATGTGATAAAAGAGAGTATGTATGTACTCGTATTCATTGAACGTGCTGTTGACAATAGTGCATTATATTTTTTCCTAGCTACGTCACTTTCTCTGTCGCATCAACACCACCTTTCTTCATACGATGCTTGGAAAACTGGAAGAGCGTATCACTTCCGACATACATAGTAACGTGAGACCTTCGCTAAAGGAAATGCCAATTTTACTCTAATTAGCACACGCTTGCAGAGAAAAGCGGAAGGCGGTTAGAAAACTGCACTTAAAACCAGATACCTAAGATTTTTTTCCTACAGCAAATTGTGAGCCCTTCTATATTTACTCCAACCATGTGAAACATTATCATTGTTTCTAAAATCGCAATTACCGGACAAATGGCCGCTTAGAAACTGTGCTAGCCCATGTTTTTACTCAAAAATTATGCCACAATGTCTCATTAGAATTACAATTGGCATTGTTATCAAGCATTTAAAATTTCCAGAGCAACGTTCATACACCATACGTCCGTTCATAATTCTGAATTGTAATTAACAACTTGTGTCAATTGTTTTGTTTACCGGCGGTACCTGTTCCTTGAGACTATTGTTCTCGGCAACGCGCCGTGAAGGTTCAATATTCAATATCATTTCCATCGTCAACATATCTCGGTCATTTCGACTGAGACTTGTAATATACGTCTGTGTACGTGCCCGCTACAAACACTTTCGAATACATTTAACCGCGGCCTTTATAGCCACGAACGTGTATAACGAGACGGTAGTTGACACAAAAACTAGTCGACCAGATTAAATAGTGAGACAGTTACAATTACCTTTGTCGTGTTCTGTATTTGCAGGAACGTTGCGATGCCGGCGCGCACGCGGTTCTTCACGCCCCGAATCGTGCCCTTGGAGCTCTTTATCGTCGACGGCGCTTCCTCGCTCTTGTAGTCCTTCACACCGGCGAAGAATTCCACCTCATTATCACACTCACTTTTAACACCAACACTGACACTTTTAACCGAATTATCTTCCTCGAACTGCTTCTCGTTCAGATGGAAGTCGTAAAACTTGTCCGTATCAAAGTAATGGCTGCTATAACACATTTGCTCTTGTTTCACTCTGTCCTGTTTCTTCCTCTCCTCGTAAGTGCTCTCGCTAATCAGCGGCGTTTTGCTGCACAAATTCGCGGGTAATGACTGTGTGTCGTCATTACTTTTTGCCTCACTATTAAACTGCGAAACTAGACGGAACGAAGTGAGCTGTGCGCTTTCTTTTGATATATTAGCATTTTCATTAATATTCTGGTTTGTTTCCTCATGTCGCTGGTCGCCATTCGACTCACTTTCCGTTTCGATAGTGTTGAGTTTTGCGGAGCGGTCTCTAATGTCTTGGAGGAGGCCTTGTGGTAGAAAGCTACTGTCTTTACTGTTCGCTTTGATGTCAAACGACGGCATCTGCGGGGCGACAGGTGGCTCCGCGATTTGTTTCTTTTCTTTTTTGCTCGCATCTTCACCGTGACTTTCGTCGGCGTGCGCGCTTCCGTTCAACTCGCTGCTGTTCAGCGAATCGCAAGATATGTTGGAGTCATTGTCTTCATAATCCAGTTCACTCAGGTTGCTCCTCGTCGAACTAATTAGCGTTACCGAGACCGCTTTCTTTGAAGAGCTCGATTTGGTGGTTTTCTTCTTCGGCAACGGCGGGGGCGTGCCGTCGAGGTCGCTGCACGTGCCCGAGTCTAAAGTATCGCTCGGTGAGCACTGTCCACTCGACATCACCATATTCATCGAATTCACATACGAATTGCAATAAATATACGGCGGCTTATCAGGCTTCGATAACTCCTCATGTTCAATAATCTTCGGCTTCTCGTCGACATTTAGCCTAACGAAGCTACTGTTCTTTTTGCATATGTCGTTTATTTTGAATGGGTCGAAGTCGACGTCACTTTTCAAGTGGACGCTGGATATTTTTGGGGCTTTAGGTTTGTCAGCGTCCGTGTTGATCCTGATTGTGACCACGTGTGGTCCGTTCGGGGCGTCCGCGGCGGGCGTGCTCGCGGGTCGCTCTGGCTGGGTCGCCGCTACGAATACCGTTGCTGATGGACTCTTGGAATTAAGGACGAGCGAGTGCATCGAACTCAATGCCTCTTTCCGGGTCTCTCCATTGAACCCGTTTACCTTCTCGTCGGAGGTGATTTGGGTGAAGGTGGCGGCGCCTCGTTGCTTCGCCTTGGGCGGCAGCGGGGGGATATACTCCACGGTGGGGCGGGGGGTCACGTCTTCCATCATTGTCTTGTGCTAATAAACTGGCATAATTAGCTAACGGTGCCGCTCTAGCGATGCCAGTCAGGTCCGTTCAGATCCTATATGGCATAATGGTTCCGGTGGCCGACCGAGTGTAGGTCAATAATCCTCAGTGCACTTTTTCTAACACGTGACCGCGCTCGCATCTGTAAAGAGAAACAGCATTTCGTTAGTCATTTGTTGCAATAAGTCTGGCGAATTGAACAGACAACTTTTTAAGATGCCTTAATTGGAGCTAATTGGTTTAATTAGCTATACAATTTGGAAACTTTTCTACTTGAATTTAGATGAACTAAGACTACTGCGTTTAGGCATTATGCAGTTGCAATGTAGGTTAGAAAAAACGAAGAACTATCATTATCTTGCTATAATAATATGGCCAGTTATTAGTATGAACAGAATTAGTTCTCCTGGAGAGCTTTTCCCTGGAGATTACAATATGGAGTTCTTCAAGAAAGGGGTTAAAAGGTTTTTACGGGATCGGCAACGCGTGGGTGATGCACCTGGTTTTGCAAACGTCCATAAGCTGCGCTGACTGCTTACCATCAGGCAGGCCGTAAGCTTGTATGCCACCTTAGTGGTATAAAATTAGTTAGTTCTAGCCAAAAATATGCAAGTACCTATTTCACCTAACAACGCATAGGACTAATACTTATTTGCCAAATTACGTATTACGCATGCAAGAAATTGCTTCGCGTTTTTGTCAACATTCTAATACCCAGCAATTTGAACCTTACGCAACACTGTCCCCGTCACAACATTATTGTGTACCACAGCATTAGCTATTTGAAACAATATTAACTGTAACGCAAGTTGTCGTTACATAAAAAGTCACCTACACACTAAATATGTAGTAATTTATACAAATGCATCGTCATTATTTGAACAGCCCACATACGTACAGTTAACCACAAGAGTCGGCATAATTTGGATATGCGCTACAAGTGTACGTTCATTGAAGTATCGTTGCCAAATGTATCTTGAACATTCACCTTTAGTAAATTGGTTTGTACTTTATAACCAAGGATTAAGGGCTATATTTGCGTTCTATAAGCTTTTGATCCGCAAATGATGTACGTATCGTGGTACATCAAGTGAAAAATGTCGAGCACCTCCGAACGCCCACTGTACAAGTATTGCAAGACTATGAAGTATTGGGAGTAGGACTTTAATGATACATACGTGTTAACAGATATCGTGTAGCAATGACAGTATTGTAATGATGTGTTTACTCAACAGTTTTTACAACTTCTTACAGAAACATGCAGTTGGTCGCTTGATCTATATGACACTTTATATACCTGGTCTATCTATTTATTGCAAGATTGCTGTTCTAATGAAATCCAAGTAATTAATTTAAACTATGATAAATACAATGATGGGCGATCTGCTGCCACGAAGCAGCACTGGCAAGATTGCCATGCAATGTTAGGCGATAGGAATGAAAGACACTGATTGTGGTCAGATGTATATTGGCTAATATTACAATAAGGTGCAAGCGTATATATACTAAAGAGGGGTGAGGGGAGTGCACACACTACAATATAGAGGTAGTAAAACTTACGACCACAAAACCTAATGAAGTAAAACATAATAACAAAGTAAAGAACATCGCGCCCTCATTCCCAAGCGCAAGAACCGATGCCATTTTCACGGATGGTGCGACGGACGGACTTTACGATTTTGCAATCGTACTCGGCGACAGCATTGCGTTAGATTTCTGACCCGTGTCCTAACTATTATGTCACTACGTAGATCTGTCTGTCACACCAACTGTCACAGATCAGTTAAAAGCCTTTGTTCGTTAATGCGGCATGATTGAAACCAATTGAGTGGATCGCGAATTGTTGCTTGCAAGTTGAGGTGGTTTATCGGAACAAATACGAGTTTTTGTGCTATGTTGGTCAATGGATAACAATGATTAAGTAACCTACAATGTGAACGGGCAATGCCTCACCACCGTTCCCATTGTCGCAAGTCCTGTTTAGCCAGAAAGTACAGCAGCGACACAAATAGCCACGGAGTTATGACAACTATGTATGTCCGAGAAGCTAATACTTTCATGGAACTCGCCACAAATATAATTAAGAAGTAAAAAGAGCAGTATGTTTAAAATATAATACTGATTACGACTTCTCTCTACAAAAGCGGAGACAGCGAAAAATACAATAGATAGGGCATAGGCATGCTACATCTTCGACCTGATCGTCGCTTTCCATCAGGTGAGTTGAGGTGAAATGCAAGCCTATTGATAATAAAAAATGCAAATGTCAGAAATCGGGAGAAAATGCAGCTCAGCTTATGCCTAGCATTGTGTTGCTAGGAGTCATTACGTCATTTTGACAAAACCGCATAGGTCTTCAAGTTGGCTATTGTTGCCAAAAAGTCAGCTATTTGCAGTAATCGTGTACTGAAATTGTTCACATTTTTCGACGCAGTCTTCTTTCTTGTAATAGAGGAATCGAATCTTAAAAACACTGTCTGCCGCTATCTAACCATCTTCATGAAAAGTTAAAACCTGCATGAGTTAGCGAATAAAATTGTTCAAGTATAAATCTAGGATGTAACACACATATTACATACATTATTAATGATTTACTGCATTTAAAATGCAAATAACCAAGTATTCTTCTGCTTGCACTAGAAGTTTCAGAAGTGAAAGTTCTAATTAGATTTTGGTATTGCAATTGTGTCAGAGACGTATTAGGAAACAGTTTTAAACAACAAATAGCCGAAGAAACATTACTAAATCCCACACACGGTCAAATAGAAACAAATGTTTCTTCAATTACACATAATTGATTACAAGAACAGCGAAAGATTTCATAACAAGCGATTAACTAGCAAGCAACAAGGCGAATCTCACACTTCGCGTCTACGTATCAATTAACAGAACCCAATATCCTCTATAAATCAACCAACTGACAGACAGACATACCAATCATCACTCTATTAATAGAGTACTTAAGTACTCTCGTTGCAACGCAACAATTCCTCGGGCAAAACATATAAACATTACTGCTCTTAGCGTGCGCGTCGTCGGTTAAAACACTTTCCCTCAAGTATCGAGACAAATCGAATTTTCTAATGAATTATTTCTCATCGAGCAGTTTGTTCACGGTCCGTTGTCATTACGTTTATCGATAGTAATGAATCGAATGAATCGAGATTGTTGCGATGATGGCCATCGTCAACGGCCTGTGTGTCTCTGATAATGTGATGACTGACTGTATTCATTACAAGATTTCTGATAGGTATAGGTATGGAATGAAATATATTATTTGCATAAAGAATTTGTCTAAGAATGTTATCTTTAATCTATTCTCATTGGTTAGGTAACGTAGAAATGTCATGTTCATAACATTATTAATCTAAGCGGAAGATATCAAAATAGACCGACCAGTTCTATCACAACTATTCTACCGTCATTTAAGTACTATGCTAGCGTACTCTACTTCTTGAGCCAGATACATTTTTACAATTTGGTATCCCACATTTTAACTCCATTCAAAAGTTATAATTTAACCACATTAAAGTACCTATAATGTAGGTAACGTACCTACCTAACCCACTGAACGGTTCCGGTAGCGTTATTACGATTAAAATACAGTTGGCAATATGAGATCGATCTCTCTCTGGTATCGCCGATAGCAACTTGGCATCTGCCTTGGGCGACACTTAATAAGGTTTGTGTTCCGGCGCATCAGTCGGTTGATAAATCATCATACTTCTAGCCACTTGGTGGGCAGTGAAATTTGTCTAATGACTGTTTTGGTCGCGGGTCGTGGATAAGGAAAGATTGATGGGCCATTTTAATACCGTTGATCGATTTTGGTATAGACAATAAAGGAGTATATATGTATAATATCTCGTTGATATTGCTTACTTCGAGGCGATTAAACTTTGCTTCCGTAGTTTTTTCAGGCATACTTTACGCCCGTGACCCTGGAGTTACTGAATCGAACACTTAAGAATCTTACCAGCCTTCTTGGGCACTATGCATCGTGGGGAAGCTCTGGAGGAGCTGTATTATTTGTAAATATGATTTTTAGGTTTAATATTATGATATTTATACTGTAATAATACGTAGACGTTTTTTAAAATATAAATGTAAGAATCAAAGCAAAATTAAATACTCAAATTCAATCGAACCCGTAATAACATGTATATTAAATATAAACTCGTTAAGAAGCGCATCTCCTTGCTATTAAACTAGAAAGTGCAATAATGAATAGACTTTATGAACGGACGCACTTTAGAGAAAACAAATTAAAATATATTATTGGCACTGGATTACTGAAAACACTTTACGACAAATTCCAAGACTATGTTGGTGACAATGTTAGAAGTTAATTACAAGAAAATTCATAGCGTCTTAAATCACACGAAATTATGTTTTAGGACTATAAATGGAAAGCAAAATTCACCTTTAACCTTCTAGAAATTTAATTGGCAATTACACACAAATAATGTCATCGTTAACGCTACTACCAAGACTGTCACTTTCATTTCGCGTCGTTTCAAGCCCCTAAAAACAATGGCAGCAATTTCCCAATTAGACTGACAAACAAACATAAATATGAACGAACATACACGTTATTACTGTCATTATAGTAGCTACTGTTACGTGTGACATGTGAAGTTGGATCTTACCATTCAAATGAATGTACGATGAAAAAGTAGGTAGCTCAATAAGTAATGCAATTTATGAAGAATCTTCAAGAAGAAAGTCTTGGTAGCCATATTAAGCATATTTGTAGCATTCAGATGTTGTAGACAATGTGATTACGAGTGGTTTGGCTTAGAGAAATGAGTACCTACGACTGAAAACTGAATGGAATGGGAGACCTGTTCGAACGCTAGAACAAGAACACAGCATAAACAACGACAGGAGCGCCATAACCTGTCAGCAGACTTAAATGGCCTCGGGTATAAGGGCTTAATTAAGAAGAAAGATTAATGAGGATGACATAAATCGACGGACTTCATTTTCTGGTTTAGTCATCTTTTTATATTTCGATAGCTTTTCAAGTACTTCTTCTAAAACGATTCTTATAATACTGAATTCGCCTATGCCTACGATAAGTCGGAACAAGATCAGGTGTTAATATCGCAACGCACCAAAACAAGTCAGAGATTAAGAAGTTATAGTAACAGTAGTGGAACAACCTTGCCGAACTATTGTCGATCGTTGTGACAATAACAATGTTTACGTAACAGTAACGACAGGCCGACGGCCGCCTGGCACTTTCTCTGGCAGGTGCCTCTAGGGCCAATTCGCTTCAACAGCGTTAATGGGTTATTAGCCATCTTACGGTAGTTGTGTGCACTTAAGGATTTGCATGTTTTTTTGCAACTGAGTGAACAGATTATCTGATGGAACGTGGTGATTGTCACTCATAACACCAACGACACTTAGATTGCGTAGGTAACAGCAATGCAGACAGAGGAGAAGCTGGTATATCTCAAGGCTGTGATAATGCTGGTGACCTTATCCTTCAAACCGGAATGCAACGCGTGCCTTACCGTTATTGTTTGATGATACGTATACATAAGGTGGCATATATCCAGGCAGACTTCACAGGTAGACAAAGTGACTATGATCTAGGCATTGGTAGATCAGGTAATTAAAGTAAAGTAAAGTAAAATATGTTTATTCCATTCACACACGGCAATTACAGCAGAGGGACTGCCATCTGACCTCCGGACCAGAGTGAATCATAGTTACACATTCAGTTAAAACTTCAAGTATGAATCATTTAAAATGTAATTTACGCAAACATGCAGTCACATCGTCGGTTTGCGTAATATTTAATCGATTGAAACTTTAAGTTTTACCATGACTTTAAAATTATTAAACAGGTTCTTTGTCCACAGACCCAATTCACGTCACAATTGTCATATGGTCTATGGACAGTGAACCACTTAAAGATATGTTGGTACATTCGTGCTCCCATAATTAAAAGTTTTAATTTAATTAATTGGAAATGTTATACAATCGATAGATTGATCGTGTAAACTCAGGATTTCACCTTATGCATCTGAATTATCTGCTAACAATTATCACCAATAACAAGTCATGAATAGAAACTAGTTCTCTAATCTATCGTTACAACATTTGCAACAAAGTCAAAGAAAAAACCCCGAACACGCTTCATGTCACACAATGCCAATTTGTATGTAAATTTTGTATGTTAAAGTGTATTTGGCGTCACGATATCAGAAAACAATATGCTGGCTGAAAAAGTGACATGTTTATTATCATTTTCCTTGCGGTTTGTGACGGATCAATTATAAAATGCAGTTTCAGTAATTATGTTAAGTATCTAGTCTATTCTAGTACGGTAGCTATCTTGTCAAAATATCTATTTGTAATTTATATTACTAACGTCAGTTAAATCACTAATCGTATTGTATGCTTTTATGTCAACTACTTTATCATGGGTCTACTAATTATTATACTGGTCTAGTTTTTGTCAATATGTCTTCAGATTCTCGCGAAAGCCCAAAGCTGCTTTGGTGGTAAATTAATCTTTTTCTCCTTGAATATTGAATGAAACCTATTATTTCTTTTCAATTTGGGCTCCATGGAAAACGAAGTAGAAGCTAGAATGAGCGAAGTATGTACGAAGTCTAATTGCATATTTACCAAGAAACTTAACTTCTCACCAAAATAGCTTATCACCAATTCAGCTATTCCTAGAAGGCAATCATTAAAATTACGTCATACCGCGAAAATTTCGCTAAAATATTCTCTAAACGGTGGTCGGTCGCTTAGAAACTGCAAATTGTCTCTAATTCTATTTAATTTGTTATAAAATATTCAGAGCGTGTTCTTTACGATTTATTTACTCAGTATGGTACAGAATTTATGTGCACTTTAGATGTTTAAGCAGTTAATTGAGGAAGTTGCATTTAAAATCTTATTTTCAGTTAAATGTTAAGGCTGAGGAGTGCTTGTAGTTTATTTTTGAAAAGGTGACTTGTATTCTGTAAAATTACATAAAGCTAATTAGTAGTAATAATTATTCATGTTTAACCATTATTTGCATTACAATAATGTTTCACCAGTTTTCTCATACAATTCGAAATTTTGATATTTTACAAATACCAAATGAGATTCAGTTACTTCTCTGGGATCCGTGACTCTGCTTGATAATAAGTACCTAAATCAATATAAAATGTATACATGTAATTATCTATGTCTGCCGCCAAGCAACAATGTTTGCATTGTCGTGTTCCGGTTTGAAGGATAAGGCAGCCAGCGAAATTACAGGCATGAGCCATTTCATCTTAGTCCTCATAGCCACAACGCACCTGCGGTTTGGAATTAGTGTTACTTGCAACCTAAAATTGTAGATGTTATGGGTGACAATTACCACTTACCATCAAGTGGGCTGTTTGCTCATTTGTCACTTAGTAGCATAAAAAAATTATTGCTATGGTTTACAAAGCATAAATCCTAACGTTAAATCTAAACTGTTTAGATTCCATTCGGATTATCTCCCTCAATTCCAACTATTATTTGCAAATAAACAAAACATTGCAAACCATCTATTGAGCCATTAACACATGAAATGTCAAGTGCATTACAAAATCTTATCACAACGTGCTTAGCTTTTTCAACACGTCTGACTAGCCCACAAAACCTTGGGATTCCATCAAATATGGTCACGTTATATGAGCACTTGAGTGGATTGCGATTTAATAAGACCAGAATAAATCGGAGAGCACGCGTGGTGAGTGGCGGACATTGAATTGGGGCATATGGTAAGGTTGTTTCGTTGGCAGTGTACTTTAAATACTTTGTCATCGCATAAAAGCCAGGAAAGATCAGAGGGATGCAGATCATTCTATCCTTAGAGATTATAATTATAATATCGGTAATTATCAATCGAGATCAACTGTTACAGCTTTTACGTTGACTAATTTATTTAGATTTCGGGTTCATAGACAATTTAGAGACCTAGGATCTTCCCGTGGGAACTTTCTGTTGATTTTGTGCGTCTAGAGCATGGAGGTCTATAGTTCCTAAGTTGCCTTACTGAACCAAAAGGCCGTTTACTAAACAGGGGGAACGTTTGCGTTGGAGTTTAAAGTTAAGTAAAGTAACATAAATTTATTACACTCACACACCTTGGTACAAGAAAAATAACATAAAATAATAATAATGAATTATTTTACGAACGACGAGATTTCTTTTAGAGATAAGTAGTGCCTGTTGTGTCGTAACTAATCTGTACTTTCTGTATTTGTTATCTTGTGTACAATAAACTGTTAAATAAATAAATAGCTACATCGTTACCTGTGCTACGGAGAAGTGCAATGGGGCCACACTCAGCCAATTCCGATTTCATCCACCGGTTGTATCTCGACACTACAAAAACCATCATGCATAACAGAGCCAGCAACGACAACATTGAAAATCCCAGTTCCCCCACAAATTTAAATACCTACTACCTACTAAAACACACGACCACCGAAAACGTTAAATACCTAAGCGCATAAGTTATGTGTGATTAGTGTTATGAGAATCACAGCGGTGGCCTTTCAAATTATCCCGGCCCGGCATTAAGGCGGGTCTAAAAGTCACGCAGTCAAGGCCGCAAGGAGGATGCGCGGGCGCATCGCTGTGCCAAGTTAGCGCTTTCGGTGCTGGATGTAGCTGTTTGATGTTTGGCTGTGTTTTGTACTTTTACGAAAAAAAATTAGTAATCTAGCACTAGGTATTTGTAGCGCATATTCTTTTTTGTAGGTCTAGCCCCCGTTTCATCATCAGCCTGCCCTTATTCCAGTCATTTGGTGTTGGCACAGTATGTTTTCTTTCTTCATTCATCCCTATCCGCTGTCATCTCTACGCTCACTTCTCGCTCAATGATATCCCTCATCACACAATCCATCTATCTTTTCTTTGGTCTTCCCCTTCCTGTGTATCCATCCATATTCATATTCAATACGAACGTTTTTCATGCAAAATTCAGAAATCTGTCGCTTTTTCTAAGGTATTTGAAGATCATTTTCTGTATTTTTACGTCTACCACCCTTTTACGAACGGTTTTAAAACAATATTCAGAAATGTAGCGCTTTTTCTAAGGTATTTGAAGCGCATTTTGAAGAGTTGGTAGCACTCACACCGGGTACCGATACCAACTATGTGCTAAATAGAGGTGCGTCTATTATAAACGAGTTTCTAAGAGGTCAAGTGTGATTATTTTGCGGTATTTGCTTGGGACTGTATTGAAATATTCATATTTATTTATAACACATACAATACCGATGGTTTTGTAGGTAGTGTAATCTGCAGTTATTATTAATAAGACGCATCTAAATGGGCAATATTTTTATAGCAATATGATTGCAATGTTGACACTCTATCACGGCAAACTTATGTTACAAATGCGGCTGGAACAACAGTAGAAAAATGTCTGGCAATGCCTGTAACTGTGTTGTAGCCTCATAATGCAGTAAAAGTAATTAATTCGTAAAATGTTTATGGTGGTCTTTTGTTATTCTTCTTATCGAGTCGATGGACTTAACCTCTTACACTATTATAAATGGCTTATTTGTTAGTAGGTTTCCGACTTTATACCTACTTGTAAACAGTGTTTAGTGAATACTTAAAACTAATTTGTTGGAGAAAATAAAAAAAAAGATATCTAAACATTGCACTATATTTTAGTGCATCAGTTTTCTTGTGAAGAGGGATAGACTGTCATCGATCCGCTTTTCTCACAAACAAGAATGTACCTCAGATTTTGTTAAGACAACACTTCGTTTTTGGTACAGCATGGGCCATTATCAGTAAAAGCTTTTAACATACCTCAAGTCTGTTTTTAAAGTAACCTACACTCTACAGTTATGTTTGGGCTTTGTACTAGATTTTTCCCCGTTAAAACACAAATTCAATGGAATGGAAGATGTGCAGTCATTTTTTATAATTAAGCATTTCTGTTTGAATTGATGTGTAAATGAATAGAACTCATGGTATTTCATACATGTGCATCCTATGGTTGTGGAAAGAACTTCCTCGATAATGCAATATGGAATTCTAAGAGGAGTGTCCCCCGACCGCGCTCCATACAAACTTAGTCTGATCATTATTACGCTATCAAAGCCAATGAAATTTTGTAGACGGGATGCAGGAACCAATATCTATGCGTGTAGTTTGTCAGGATTTCTGTAAAATATATCGTTTCAAAGTTACACGGGTCTTACTGGAGCGCGCTCGGGGCACACAAGCCTTAAAGATTGAAATGTTTTTTACTGGATCTGGAATGCGGGTTTAAGCTCAGATGGTGATACCCAAACGTTCACTGGCTATGGTAATCACTTACCATCAGGCGAGCTGTATGCTTGTTTTTCACCTTACTGGTATTAAAAAAACAAAAGATGTTGACTAGGAGGTACTATGTAAGTAAGTGGTGGCTAAGTAGGGCTAAGTAAGCATCATCTTTTCGAGAACTATTGCAGTACAGCGTAGGTACAACATACGAAGTACAAAGGAGAAGCAAGAAATTCCTAAATGATAAAAACAATTTTATATCCGAAAGTATAAAAGTTCCACTACAAGGCGAAACTCTCGTACAATCTAACTGAACAACTTTTAACTAACCTTCTTCTAGAGTCGTAAACTAGCCTAGACCACCTCCGAGCAATCTAGACTTTCCCGTACGATCTGAATTTCCATTAAAGACAGGCAGCAACGGATGGACAGACGGAATGACCGGTTTCCATATAGGGAACCCATTTGCAGGTCTCTAGAGGCACGCGCCTCGTCAGCCTACCCAGGTATTTGTGTTAATTATAAACAGCTTAGTCTTTTACGATGGGACTGGATCGCGGTTCGCAGTTGAGAATAACTTACATGTATATGCTTTACTATATTACTTGAACACTAACGTATGCTCTTACGGACCGGGCAAATATGCTTCGTAATGAAACCTTCACACTTAGACTGGTATCTGCCAAAGCCTGGATCACGGTTAAGGCGGACCCCAGGTATAGGTAATATTAGTTTGTGTCCCTAAAGAAATAGTGATAGCTAATATCCTACCTATCATCAATTACCAAATATGTTTTCTTTTATTTATTTTTATATCACTAAGGTGGCAAACAAGCTTACGGCCTGCCTGATGGTAAGCAGTTGCCGCAGCCAATGGACGTTTGCATATTATTGTAATATCGAATAATGACCCCGGGTATAGAACCGAAAAACATTTCGATAAGCAATAATTTATATAAAATGTTTTTTGAAACAGCAAACCATTGGGACCATCGGCCGCGTTCACACATACATATTTATGAAACGTGTTTTTTTCTTCTTAATGACTGTAAGATACAGTTTTTTCCCGTTCCTTGGAGCTGTTCAAAACACGCCTCGTAAACAAGATACTAAATCCGATTTATTATATCAATAAAGTATGCGGTAACATTATAAACGTTAGATAATATATAATTAGGTGTATTTATAGATTATGTATTTTTTTATATAATGAGAAAGTCGTTTAAGTAGGTACCTAAACGATAGTTATTTTCTTTAATAAGCAGTATATCGATTAAAAAGCTATGGAAATATTTTATTACTTTTTACCGACTTTGCAATTTGCAGCGTCAGCACCTACCTACATCTTGAAAGTTTATTAAAATTATAATGTGTCATATTGAGTTGTGACAATCCTTTATCTACAAAAATAATAATGTTATAAAATCTTATTATCAATTTTTTATATCATATAAAACAAAGTCGCTTCCCGCAGATCTTTTTATCTACGCTACGGATTGGAATATGGTTTTCAACAATAAATTGAGTGACTCAAGAGGAAGGTTTATAAGCAAGAAAAAAAGTAGGTGTACGCGAACGAAGTTGCGCCGAGTCCACTATTTGATTTATAAGTAACATTTTCAAAATTATAGCTAGGAACCTACAAAACTAAATTGGGCTAACTTTATTACATCATTCGAAATTAAAGTCGAGAAATGTCAATTGCGGTCATAATTTAATACCAGTCATCGGAAATGATGTGAAATTTAAGTTAATTTAGGCGAGTTCTCGAATTTACATAACTTAAACCTGCGCCGGCGTTTTGTAACATACGGTGAAAAATTATCATTCAACAAGATTATTTAAAAGATAAACTCTCGAGAGTTAATAAGTGCCTACTTATTTCAATTACTAGAAGATGCGTTTTCAACATGATAATGGAAGCGAGAATGTCTGAATATTATGTATTTTGCGATAAAAGCAAACATAAAAAGATACATACAATTATTATAATTTTGTAGATATTTATGTCAAAATTAATAAATTTAATGCACAATGTGAAAATTATGGCTAAAGGGTTTTAATAATCGTATGAAATATTAGCTATAGATATTTCAACTCAGTTGAAATATCTATTAATTAATTATTCCTCTTGAATCACTTGTATTAAGGTTTACCCACAGATAGGGCCGCGCGCACAACTGAGTTGAAATATCTATACTATGTTTATTAATTCTGTCTCTGTATTCAGACACGTTACTATGAAGTCTCACCGTGCACGCGAACGCACAGGGTCCATGACCCGTCCGTAAATTGACCAATCATAGTTTTACGAGCATATCTGTGGCTCCGTGTATGTGCGGAGGTGTGTGTCTGCCTGTGGCATCGTAGCTCCTGAACAATAGACCGATTTCGATGCAGTTTTCTTTATTTGATAGCCAGTTTAATTGAGATAGATTTTCATTAAAATCGGTTTTGCAGTTTACTAATGCATTATCGATGTAATACTCACTTCTTATGAATGTTTTATTCATAGATACCTACTCTATGTAATAGCTAATATATTTGATAAGCAACCTGAAGGAGAATTACATAATGGTATTTCTACAAAGTTGCCCAAGCACATGCCTTATAGCATACAAGGTATAAATTGTACACAATTATGTGGCAACCCTTTATGCCTTAACCGCCATGTCAAGGTCCTATTTACAACTTGATGCAAAACGATTTAAACATGAGGTTAGACATTGTTGACGCACTTGACGAATATTAATTGCCTTCAAAGAATTTGTTGAAAATTACGTCCCTAAAGTACCAGGTAGGTACTTATTTATACGAATTTTCGAGATTCGTTAGGAATTCTTTTAGATACCACTGACGTGGCAGCCTACGATCCGCCTAATGGTAATCAGTAACCGTAGCTCATGGACGCTTGCAATATTAGGGAGAGGATTATTTTTATGTTACTCAGTGATAAGCGAGCAGACAGCCCACCTGGTGGTAAGTGGTAACTGCCGCCCATAACATCTACGATTGTTACATTTACATTGTAGGTAACAAAAATACAAAACCGCAGGTGCGTCTTCACTGTGAGGACTAAGATGAAATACCTCATGCCTGTTTTTTCGCTGGCTACTTTATCCTTCAAACCGGAACACAACAATGCAAGCATTGTTGCTTGGCGGCAGAAATAGATACGGCAGCTATTCTACTCTGCCGGACACCACACGGCCGCTGAGCAGCTTCAAAATAAAACTTTTATAAACACCTGTACAGTGTAGACTCGACCCTACTTACTACCTGCATCGGAGGCATCTCGAATCGAAATGCTATCTATTGACTCAGAGCGTTCCCCGAAACACTTTAAGAGCATTATCTCTTGCATAAGGGTGTGCCCACCTGGCATTGTTGAATTGGCGTGTGGTGCAAGTTATGGGCGGCGCGAATGTAGTATTTTAGTTACGTTATTACGATTAACCAATACATTTATGATTTTGTAGAATGATTCGAATTTACATGTTACAAATTCTCGACAGGTAAGATAACAGTAAAATATTTTATTATCAATTATTAGAATGAAGTACAAATAAATTTAGCAAGGTATTTCATTACTTTCATGATTATTATACTAATACATACATACTACATCGAATATAAATACGTTGCATAACTTTTTGTAATCTAGTGTAGAAGGTTGGCTAGCTATTCCATAATACTCGGGTAAAGAATGAAGTTTCACTCCAGAACTAACAAATAAATAAGGTAGTTACATATACATATATACAATGAATATGTCGATAAAATAGTGTATCTATTTACTTAGGGAAGAGTGAGTTTTCCTGACACTGTTGCTGGTTTACAACACCATTCGTTCACAAATCCATCTTTGACGCGACCACAGTCGCTCTCTTGACCGCTCCCGTTCCCGCTGTCTTCAGTGCGTCAGCACCACGATAACAAGTCGGTCAGTTGGTTCGAAAGCCCGCGCGTCAACCACAGTCGCGCCCGTCATCGCTTCCACTCCCGCTGTCTCCTGTGCTGCAGCACCACCATAACAAGTCAGTCAGTGTCGGTTGAAAGCCCGTGTGTCAACCACAGTCTCCTCGTCTCCCACTCCCGCTGTCTCCAGTGCCTCAGCATCATTGTAACAAGTCGGTCAGTGTCGAAAGCCCGCGCATCAACCACTGCTTCCGTTCCCGCTCCCGCTATCTCCTTTCCCTCAGCCCCCCCGTAGCAAGTCGGTCAGTGTCGACGAAAGCCCGCGCGTGAGTCGGCGGTTAATGCGGTACACTTGTCAACGGATACTTTCAACTGCGCCTGCGCACAATTTGTGTTAAGAATTATGGTCGCGAGGTGGTTTCTCTTGTGTTAGGTGTGGATTAGGACTGGCTGTATTGGGTTAGGCTTTCATCATCACAGCCCGTAACAGTCCACTGTAGGACTAAGGGCCTCTCCCATGAAAGGGGAGGTTATTGCCATAATCCCCACGCTTGGCAGGCGGGTTGGAGATCGCAGTGTTCAAATATAATAATGGAAAATGCTGCTGCCCATTTTCCAGACTACGGAGACTCTTTATCTTTTGCCTCGATAACATTAGTCGCCTTGTACGACACCCATGAGTGTAAGGGGTTGGTGCTATTCTACTCTGCCGGACACCACACGGCCAAGGTTAGGCTTTACCACTCGCCTTATGGGATGGTAGTTGACCTGGCCTATTGTGACAGGCATAGTTGGTGGTACCGGTGGTATCAACTCGGTCATCGGATGCTTCTAACGGATTGTTGAGGTTTGCGGATTGTTGAGGCTTATTTTATTGTCACCCTGTGTCTGTCAGTTGACCTGTGTCACCAGTGGAACACTTTGTGAAACTTTTAGTGAATTTTGTACAACTGATTCGTATCTACCACTTTTTGCCTTTTCGTTGAGTATATAATCATACAATGATGTCCTTAAAACAATTGAGAATATACTTCATAATGATCAATAAAACTTTTGTTATTACTAGCCGTATAAACAAAAAATATCCTTCACACATGGCTGAGTACGGTGTCCCTACTACTTATTAATCTTTCTTTTTTCTAAGCTGCCAGTATCCTATAACAATTTGTTATAGAGTAGGGAGGTGGTTAGTTATTATGCGCGGGCGCAGGTAGCTGTCGTTTCCGGTCTAACCGTTGCGGGAAGTTAAAAAATATAGCTGGAGGTACTTTTGAAGGAGAACACATACTATAGGGTTAACCGTAATGTTATTACTATGAAAGAAGGTTGGTTGTTAGTACTGTGTCTTGTAGTTTGTGATAAGAATATTCGTATAGACCACTATGTTTAAATCAACTTTTACTACTTTCCATCAGGTGGCCCACTTGCCTGTTTGCCTCCAGTATGATATAAAAAAAAAATTAACGGCGAAAATGCGTATTTTTTTTATGCTACTTAATAACGAACTCGCAGACATCCCACCTGATGGTAAGTAGTAACTGTTGCCAATAACATTTACAATTCCTACATTTAGGTTGCAGGTAACAAAAATGCAGAACCACAGATGCGTTGTCACTGTGAGGACTAAGATGAAATGCCTCATGCCTATAATTTGGCTTCCTTATCCTTATCTTACTTTATCCTAAGGCGTCTACGAATTAAATTAAACCAATAAGTAGGTACTATACAAGTATAAAACAATCGCTTGATATGCAAAAAGAAAATAACTATATATCTGTAAGTATAAAATATAATAGGCAGAGAAACTATCATCAAGATCACAAGAGCATCTTCCCACGAGAATTAAGTTGTGCAAAAAGAAATTCGATATTTTATTGGAACAGCTGATGTTTATTGCTGTTACAAAAAAGTATATGTATAACGTTTAACCAATTAGAACATGCATATTTAGTTTTTAATTATATTTATTATGCTTAGAAATAGTTCCGGCTTATTGCTTTATATTAACTACTAATTTATTATGTGGGTATTATACTATGTATTATATTATGTAGTGTACAAAAACTTATCTGACAGTAATTGTCTCACCATAACAGCTGGACAAAAAAACTCATTTTTGCTTGTATATTTATACTTTACCTACTTCTTATCTTTAAACACCGCAAGTGGCCATTAAAAAACGAATTTTTAACAAGGAAAAAAATTCCATCACCTTTATTGCAACGTGAATTGCCTAAACTTATACAACAGACCCATCCGAAATTTCGGAAACTTTATATTGTAATGTGAAAGTAATTTTATGATCCATAAAGGGCAATCAATTGTCTTACAGGTCGATAACCTTACGCTATACGTATTAAAAGTAATCACACAAAAAGAGCTAGTTTTGTTGAAAAACCTTGCGTGTCAATGCCCAATGCATACGATTCGATTTCGTAACATATCGATATTGGACTTTCACCGAAAACCGAGTAGGAATCGGAATCGAGAGTAGGGTTACACAACAGTTCACGGCATGCGTGTTAACAGTATTAATTCGCCAAATGATGCTGGGCTAGGTCTAATATACACCTCATAAGTTTGATAATTAAATACGAGGCCCTTTAGGCTCTTCATTACGTGTGGTATGTAAAACGAGGCCGTGGACACGTAATATTGGATTGGATTGAGGCGAAACTATAGCAAGAATCGAATTAATAGCTATATTAATGTATTGACTAGCCATTCCCAGCGGCTTTTACCCGCGTGCAGTTCGGATATCTGTAAACATTCAACTTGCCCGATATTAGTTCCTATAGGTAGAGGACCTCGACATTTTGATACACACTCGCGAAGACCTTCAAGCAGACGGTTCTTAATTTTAGGTATTAACATCATCGTAATCAATGAATAAAGAGTGCTGGACTCTAAATGGAGGGTGTTACAATAAATAAATGACCAGAAAATGCTGCCCAATTAAGACAAAAACACTCTGGAGGACGCCCGTTTTCTGACAGACATCACACCTAGTATTTATGATTTTCTTAATGAAAAAAGTACAATCTCGAATTCGAAAGTTTATAGCCACAAATAAGAAAAATTTACTCAACTATCTTAGACAAACGTTTATTGGCGAAGTTAATACAGATTGATAGCCACAAACAAGAAAAAATTACTCAACCATCTTTGACAATCGTATATTGGCGAAGTTAATACAGATTGATGGCTAGAGAAATGTCGAATTTGTGATGTCAGAGTGCGAATAGTTTAAAGTACTATATATTAGTTATACTATAGTATTAGTATTACTATATATTAATAGTTTAAAATCTATAGGCTATAGGCTATACTTATTTTAAAGGCAGTACTATATTTTAAAAGAAGAGTAAGATATGACAATGTTGATGAATGAGGAAGAAGCAAAAGAGGTTTGTCCGACCATTTGTCTCTGTCTATCTCTACGCCACTCTATCGCAATATACGTGAAAACAAATATTGCACAATAAAAAATAACTGTATCTGTCCACCTGCCTAATTTAATATATTTAAAGGTGCTCAAAATGGCGTGGATGCGCTTATAAAAGCATATGCAAGCAAGCATGGAATAAACAACAGCTGTTCTATATGTTGTATAGAAACAATATTTTTGTTCAATACACAAAGTACAACACCATACTTTTGACTTACATTCATTATTCAATAGTATGTACAGCATAAACTGTTAACAAGTCATCGCCTGCGAAAAACATGGTATTAAACAAGTTGAAACAAATCCTAGTATGAACATTGTTACTTTGAGGTGCCTCACCGCCTTTAGAGTAGAATAATCACGCTGTCAGTCTGTCTGTCTATCACAACAGACTCACGAACCGTCAAGGCCGACACACAAGTCGTGTGTTGTTGTGTATGTGGGTACTATGGTTGCCAACCCTACTATATAATATAGTATCCTACTGTTTTCGGTGTCCACCTAGTATTATTTTAAAATTTAAATATAGTAGGTGAAACTACTATATTTTATCAGCAAAGTCGCTTATCAGTATCACTTACCGTAAAACGGAATGTGTCCTGAATTTAAATGTTTTCAGAAATAACTCAATTAAACACTATTCTGGACCAGCTACTACTAGAACTAGCTAGAACTACTTACTGAAGATAAATTTTATACTAAATTTATTTTATCAAAAATATATATTTTTAATGGATTCCCTTTCTACTATATTTTTATGGCTACTAAATACGAAAATACTATATTTGGTCTTAAAAAAGTTGGCAGCCCTAGTGCGTATGTAGAAATACCGCTTTGTTTTTCTATGGTAATATAAAGCTTTTTTAAATGTTACGAATGTGCAAGGAAGTTAAAACACAAACGGTGAAGGATGTTGGGAGCTTTATTGTATTGAACGAATGTACTGATTGGTGCAAAAAACCGTTGAAGTTGTTTACTGACCGGTAATAACCACGTGATTACTAATATTATTTATTTATTTATTGCGATATCACGATATTATTCGTTGTGTTTTACGAATTCGCAAGGAACGTAATAAAACATGACAGGCACCGTATCCGCTCCCCTTAGGTTGCAGATGTCCTGGACGATGGTGACCACTTTCCATCAGGACCGTCCATCCGTGAGCCCCCCTAGGCAATATAAAAAAAAAACAAAATGCACAACTGCTTACTTATTTTTGGATCAGTTTTTGATACTACTGGAATAATAGACTCCGACATTCCTTTTGATATAATAATAGTTTTGGACCTTCTCTTCCACTGTCTAAAAGGATTAAAGGAGGAGGACAAGAATTTGACGTCCTGTGTGGTTCAATTAGTTAACATGCCGGTCGCCACGCAGAGGTCCCGGGTTCGATTCCCGGCCACGCAGAAATTGAAATAATGAATTTTAATTTCTATTACGGGTCTGGGTGTATTGTGTATAATAAGTAGGCATGTATTTAAAAATATTTTTTTTGTTATCTAACACCCATACCACAAGCATTGCTTAATTTGGGGCTAGGTGGCACTGTGTGAATTTGTCCAAGCATATTATATTACTATTTATTCTTCATGAAACTTTGCTTCAGAAGCCGTTCAGCAGATCTGCGTAACCAATCCAACGTCAACGCCTTCTGGTGAATGACCTGCAGTGAATGAGTGTACGATCTCGTACCCCTTAACTAGCTTTCATCTTTACCGTGAAGCCAACACAAAACCAGCTCTCTAGATATTTCACTTTATTCATTAAATATTTATGTGCAAACTGCCCATTCGAGAAGGTAATGCAGAAGAAATTGTACGGTTGTGCAGTTAGTAATTAATGTCAAGTATGATATAAGATTCATGCGAAGTTCATCGACGCTGCATTTATTGCGTTTTATATTATTAGATGCAGGTTTTGTAAATATGTCTGTTATAATAACTATATGGCCATTGACTTAAAAATAAAACTGCTCGACAATGAGAATAATATTTTTTAATTAAGTAGAAACTACTCGTTATTGCCTCCCCCGCTCGCTAAAGCTCCTTTCGGCTTGTCTAAGGTTAGCTGGAAGAGATTCCGTTGTGTAATAAGCTCGCCTTTGCTTTGTAAGTGTTTTCTTTTGTAATCTACTGTTTTATTGCAATATACATACGTACAAAGACTATAAAACACAATGAAAGAAAACTACACAAATCATTGTGCAAAACACAAAAATTAGGTAAATGCACGTTTAGGTAGATACGTTATTTTGTTGACTAGGTATCATATAACGAAGTTATGTCACACGAACGTTGCTTTCAGATACTTTTCCTTCAATTCATCGTCGGACTCTATTACAGCTAACTGACTAACAGCCGACTAAGTGATGACTAAGAATCTTGCAAATCTCCAAATCTGATCGTTGCAATTACGTTTTCGAAATCGGAATCCGGTGAAACGTATGGATTGGCACCGAACGGACTTAACAGTCTGTTCCATGAACTTTCATCTCAACACATCGACTAGTGATCTTTTGAAACTGATTTTCAATTATCATACCGGTTTATTACCTGCAAGTGAGCGTTTAAGGTCAGCGTAATTTTACAGGTGAAATGAGTTGTTTGTATTTCTTATGTAATATTGAAGGGGACTTAGCTGTCCTGTGGGTTTTTACCGGCTGTGAAATGGGGAATGTTCTTAGGAACTTTTTGTTCCTGTGTTATTGACTATCACAGTGGAGAACTGAATTTGACATATGATACCACTCTAAATTGGTATGCGCTATAGCCAGTGGCTAACGTAGATGACGTTGTGTAGAATTATCTAATGTCATATTCAGTTACCAATTCAGATCGTGTGGTGTCTGGCAAAGTAGAATAGCACCAACCCCTTACACTCATGGGTGTCGTACAAGGCGACTAATGTTTTCGAGGCAAAAGATCAAGAGTCTCGGTAGTCTGGAAAATAGGCAGCAGTATTTTCCATTGTTATTTATTTAACACTGCGATCTCCAACCCGCCTGCCAAGCGTGGAGATTATATCAATAACCTCCCCTTTCGTGGGAGAGGCCCTAAGTCCTGCAGTGGACTGTTACGGGCTGTGATGATGATGAATAGCCCCGCTGGTGTCCAGAGCATAATTCCGCCATCACACCACCTCAGGTCAAGTTGTCTGCCGCATATTACAAAATAATTTAACACATGTACCGAATCGATGTAACTCTCTTTGATCTCGTAATATATATTGATTTAACGTAAGCGATAATCCGTCGGCCAAGCATGGAGATTATGGCAATAACCTCCCTTTTTGTGGGAGAGGCTCTTAGTCCTGCAGTGGTCTGTTATGGGCTGTGATGATGATGACAGTGCCAATCGCCACTGTGAAACCTTAGTAACGTTTCAGAATACCGATGTTTATCCTCCTGCTGTGTTAGGTATATTAGGAAAACACCCAAGCTTATGCATCTATCACAAACCCAGTACGAATAGCTACTGCATCTAGACCCAACAACCAGAAACGTCACGGTCCGTCAAGCTGCGACTTTTCTTTTATTTATTGCCCGAGCTCAGTTCTAGTGAAAGTGGTACATTTGTCATTTCCAAGTTTGTTTACGTGACGTGTTTGTCGAATGCGGGACGGATTTTAGTATTGCCTCATTTGGATGCCACGCGTTTGATCGCCTGCGCAAATTAAAATTTTCCACTGTTTTGCGCTCGCTTTTACCTTCCATTTTGTCCACAACTGAAGGATATAAAAAAAAAATGTTCATATGCCCTTCCTCATAAACGAAGCAAACCGGCAGACATCTACACCTTTATGATTACTAATGCTTATCCTTACATCGTTTAAAATATAGTCGTTTTAGGCGTCTGTCTGCCTGTTTATCCGGTAACTCCTCCTAACCCACGCAACGGATTTAGAAGCGGTGTTCACTATCAGTTAGAGAATTTCTTCCGGAAAAACTAGAAAAACTGAGAAAAACCTGCGCTACCGGGGCGACTCCCTTATTAAGAATAAATTATGAAGTGCCCTGCACTGTCGGTCCATGATGATATTTAAAAATTTAATATCGATTTTGATGATTTCGATCAATTAAAAATGCTTTGTCAATTATTTAAATGCTGAACGTAAGTAAGAACGTAAGAGAAAAATATTCTGTCAGCAGTCGACGAACTACTTACTTATTGAAATAATTTAAAATTTTCTCCGATAAGTATCCAATTTCGCAGACGTACCTACTATTACATAACAAATTAATACGACAAACAATAAAAAAAAGTCGTGGACAATTCACACAACGCCATTTAGCCTCAAAGCAAGCAAAGCTTGTGTGCTAGATAACTGATAAACTACTTATATACTTTTAAATACATACTTATTATACATAAAACACCTGAGTGTTATAACACCCGTTAGGCTCGTAACAGAAATTAAAATTAATCATTTAAATTTCTGCTCGGCCGGGAATTGAACCTCTGCGTGGCAGCCCAGCTATGTTAACCAACAGAACAACTCAGGTCGTTGTAAAATACTTATAATTTTATTACAATAATCGTATAGAAGCAATGTATCTTTAAATATATCCTAGGCCTACTATCAACATCGTCTACAATCTTCATCATCGTCATACGTGGGTTATCAGATGCGAGTATAATCTATCGATACATCACAATCGATGCTCCAACATTTCTCTTTTAAGATATTCTTAGAATACGTTATTGGTCGTCTCTCAGCGAGTATATAACTGTAATGTGACCGGCTTTCTAGTTCGAGTTTTACGTTTGGCGAAGATGTTATTATTGTTATCGATGTTGACTACCTATCTGCAAAATTTTAGCGTGGGAGGAATATTTGCTGCGGCCCATTTTAGAAGTCATTGCTTTCTTTAAAAAATAAAGTTTTTCTTCTCCTTTAAAAAAGTACCTAATACAATATTCCAATTTACTGCATTTAACACGTACACACGCGACGACCTGAGTGGTTCACTTGGCCGGTCTGCCACGCTGAGGGCCCGGATTCGATTCCCGGCCGAGCAGAAATTGAAATGATGTATTTTAATTTCTGTTACGAGTCTGTGTGTAGTATGTGTAATAAGTATGTATTTAAAAAAAGTGCATAAATAGTTTATCAGTTTTTTAATACCAATAACACAAGCTTTGCTTACTTTGAGGCTAGATGGCGCTGTGAATTTATCCAAGCATTTTACATACATCACATTTTACATCACACTTTACATCTTATCTTGATTCATGTTAACTACATTATTTTTTATGTTATATCTTTTTACATCGAGGTTACAATAAACGAAAATATTCCTCATCTAGTGCAACAAAGTAGCTCACGAACTTTAAGAAATAAAAGCAAATCGCACAATATTCCACTTTAAACTGGTTATTTATACCGGCTCGAAGGACCAAAAGAAAGTCCTGAAGGCTAAGGTTGGTGACCTGCGCCGGCGCAGCTCCCACGGTCAGCTCCTGCTCGTATTACAATGGCTTTGTTCAACTATTTGTATTTATAATCGGTCTTACTGCCGTATTACGTTTGCATAAACATTTGTCGGCTATACGTAAAAATTTTTTCGAGTAGAGAATCAGTGTTTTGATAATTATCATAAAATATTATTGGTGATGGAATGGGTGGACCAATATTTTTATACGTTGACAAGAATACCTTATTTAAAAAAACAATTATCATAAACAGCTCGATATAACATTTATTTTCAAATTATTGTTTTCAGCAGACGACGTCCTACATATCTATAGCAAGCAAGTTATTAGGAGATTATTATATCACCCTATAACAAACTACTTGCCTACTTGAAGGAAATATCAGGTACATGTTACCTATAACATACATAATATAAAAAAAAAAGGAACTGCGTGTACGTTCTCATTGTGAAGACCATTGTGAGTTGAGAATGAATGAATTAACTTTATTGCATCAGCATACAAAAAATCTAAAAAAATCTCCCGCTCACCGCCACAGGTAACATACAGAGAGAAGGTGGTACTACAGACGGACTTTTCAATATTGGCAGAATACTGCAACGAGTCAAATTTAATTTTTCAATACACAATATATCTCACTTTGTTCATGTATGAGGTAAGTACAGCATAACCTCAATCCATTTAGACCCTTTTGACGATAGCAGCAAGAATTGAAATCGTTCGTCGACTATATCATCGAATTAGAAGAGTTCTGTAAGCATGATTAATCGGAATTCTTTCATAGTTCTCCCTCATATATGATCATCACTACACGCAGCCAACTGATCTCGTAGGCAATAATCATCGACGACGTTTGACTGATTGGCAGAATAATTCTAATGTTTCGCGTGACTTTGAATTCTTACCTAGATTGAAAAATATACAATAGAGTGGCTATACCCTATACCTATTAGCGACTTTTGTGTTTCTTACATACACATTTTTATTTTCGGTAAAAAATTAAAAAAATATTGGTTGAAAAATTGGTTTGCCACTGCAGGGCAAAGGCCTCCCGCCTTTGCCCTGCAGTGGGACAGAAATGGCTAAAAATAAAATAAATAAAATAAATTGGTACTAACAATACAATTATGTAGATTCAAAATTATATGACAGTTACAAAAATACCCTAAATTCTAAATTGTTGTTAGCTGCATTGTACCTTGTTGCCTACTTAAATGAAGAATCTCTAAAATCAAATATTTAATGATTTAGACATCCTATGGGTACCTATATTATTAATATTGGTGAAAAAATAATGTCTTGTCATGTATGTAATCTGTGAGTGGTTTACAAATTGCGAAAATCTAAAATGTCGTTCAATGAGAACCTTTGATGTTGAGAAAATATTGTTCGTAATTCTGATTCTCCAATCCGTCCACCTTGACTAGCAAACAGCTCGTGCCGCGAAAGAGCGTTCGTTTCCTTCTCTCAATATCAAGATGAAAGAGATAGCAGCATCTATGTCTTATTGCTCGCGAGAACACACTTGTGCTAGCCAGCTAGCGTGTCAAAATCAAGTTTCTGTTAATGATAACGTCATTACCCCGATGCAAGTCCTTGGCTCCGTCCAAAATTTCGGAATTACTCCACTCTAATGCAGGTAAGCGTCGAAACACAACAAAGCCATGTAATCAACCGAGACCGGTGAAAATTTCGTAGTATTCACGCGTCGTTTGCGACATTGTCGGGACGTACAGCCGTAACAACCCATAATGGTTGTTTAAAGCTGTAACGTGCATGACAACGATGACTGGGAGGGCCGACATTGGTATATTTCAAAGTACGATCGAAGAGCGATTTGATTTTTCGGACCGTGTCAGGCTCGTCCGATCGCGAGATGAATATAATCGAATTGTAAATCCTCTCCATTTTTTATGCTATTCAGTGTCAAACGAGCAGACAGATCACCTGATGGAAGTGGTAATTACCGCCCATAATATTTATAATTCATACATTTAGGTTGCAGGTAACAATAATGCAGAACGGCAGGTGCGTTATCACTGTGAGGACTAAGATGAAAGCCCTCATGCCTGTTAGAGTTAACATAATTATTATCAGTTTAGAATCGTCCTCTGATGGATTCAATCTCAGAAATGAACTATCAAAATATAGCGCATCTGTGGAAAACGGTAAGAACAGAGAAAACAAACACTGCATGAGGTAGCCACTTTACAAGAGCATAAAGTGCATTGCCACTTTACAAGAGCATAAAGTGCATTGCCACTTTAAGATTTTCCTTTGCAGCTATAGTTACAAACAGGGTATTTGTTTAATCAAACAAAAATCAGATTTCTATAATAATTTGGTTCTAGCTGTCCTTTATATGCTCAAAGACATCGTCCTTGACCCCCAAGATATGTTTTATTTAAAAATTAAATATTATTTCATGAATGCTATAAAACCTTAAAACAATTACACAGAAATATTGTCATGGTGGTCGTGCACATCCGAGTTCTTTAAGAGTTTTCTATAGTCCAACAAGTTCAAGTCGTCATAATTGTGGCAAGAAAACAAACTAATTTTGATAGTACTATACTGATCTGTATTTATACGCACTCGGCTGGGATGCCCATAGCATTTTCAACTAATCCAAGTTGCAAGTAATAAAAGTGACGAACTGCAGGTGCATTGCCTCATGCCCATAATAATTGCACTGGCTACATCATTAAATTCAAGTAATAAAACAAAATTTACAACCTGAACACAATGTTTACAACGTGAGACTGTTGTATGTACCTACTTATATAATTACATATATCATGAGCAAACCAAATGAAAATCAACTTACCACAGATGCCACAAACTATACCACAAAAATAGCTAGAGTTAACATTTCAATTAATATATTTCAATTGTGTTTTCCCCTGTTATACCTCCCTTGTTGACCCAATGTCCTTGAAATTGTCCTCCTGGTTTTGTACTCGCCAAACGGGTTCTGGGCAGTTCTGACACCACAGCGGCTTAACTTCGTGGTCCGTGATTTGTGATACTTACTCCAGGAAAGAGTTTAGTTATAAAATGTGACTTGCACTTTGATTCTAAAGTGTTAATGTGAATAAGAAAGGAGATAAACAACTTTGTTAGTTATTGTGTTGTTCAGTATTTTTGATATTTGAAAAAAGGTGTGCCGCAGGGTACAGTAATAGAATCAAATGGTGTCCGAAAATAAATTTATGTTTAAAATTTGCCTAAATAATATACTGTTCTGATCAACAACAGAAGTTTAGACCTGGGGTCTAAAAAGGTTACTTTAGCGTTTATTAAAATGCTTCATAGTAATTTGTCACAAACTTATATACAGCTTCGCTGTCAATGTCAACACATGCCAATTCAAAATGGCGTCACTTAGTTTCAGTATTGGCTACTGGATCAGATAAGTTTGTGGCACTGTAATATGAAACATAATATGAAACGCTAATGTGGACGTTTTAGACCTACTGGCCTGTACTTGTTATCCAGATTTCTTGTTTGGTGCTCATCCACCATCTTTGTATCATACTCTTCAGATGTGCAAACTAGATAATTGGACTCGTGAAGCGAGAGAGATTGTGTCATTCGTCTCTGTCCAACTTACAAATGATTTGAAAGCAATAAAACATTGAGGTGTTAAATTCTTGCTGCTCATATTATCGTGATAGCATTTGGGATTTTGAATCTTATAACATTGAGATACGGTCGAAAGTCTGGTGTACAACAATATTTAAATAACCTGATCAATAGGTATTTTACGATGTAACTATTGAATTATGTAAACTAACATCCGAATGCGAATTGTGTTAAAAACCCAAGTGGAGACGATTCTCTTGCCTTTGGCTTTTTAAAGCAGTTATGCGACCTACATGGTTCAAACATTTAGACGACTTAACAACTCCTCGTTGATTTGGCCTTGCAACTTTAACAACTACATTACAATTCTTTTTAATAAGAAGATTATTATTGAAAATATTTGGTAACTAGTGGACCCAGCGCGACTTGATTCGCGTACACCTACTATACTTGCTTATAAACCTTCCTCATGAACCACTCAATCTGTTGTTGAAAACCGCATTAAAATCCGTTGTGTAGTTTTAAAGATTTAAGCGTACATAGGGATAGACGGCGGGAAGCGACTTTGTTTTATGCTATGTGTAGATATAGAGACAAATGTATCAAAGCCTAGAAAAGGACTTGGAACGAATCTCTTGCACGCTCCTAAATATAACTTGCTTTTATTTGGCCTTTTTGTTCCCTAACCTTTAAAGGAAGAACCCAGAGTCCAAGATTGGTCGATACCTTTTATAAATTACGTTAGCAATACAGCCCGCCTCACACCAAGTAAGAAATAGCACAATTAAGTTTAATTACGTAAAGTTTAAGTGTGTGAGGGCAGTTTTATTATGCAGCCGTTCGATAAAACAACAATATAGTTACTTCACATAACTAAACAACTAAGTATCAAATACCTTTTATTATTAGCTTAGGTATCTAATTTACTATTGCACTCGGATTACAGATATTTATATTTAAATACTTAGATAACCTAATTTATGTGTGTTTTTCTACCTACTTTCCTATCCCTCTGAATAACTGAATATCATGTAACTAGACTCAAGACACCTGTACTTTATAATCTACTATCAGGAAACACATCTGAAGTTGATCATCTACTAAAGTCTACATAAAATACAAACTTAACGTCCATTATCGTCTGCACACCAGGGATGTTACGGAGCTTCGGTTCCGATTACGATATGTCGGAACTTCCGATTGATATCACACTTCCGGTTCCGACTTCGGTTAATATACTATTCATTCGGTAGATGAAATCGGAGGTCGATCAAAGATTCAAAGCGCAACGGGTGGCTGCGCGCGGTCGGGAACAGGTTTAAGGTTGAAGTTGTCTGGAAGTGATCACTCTAGTGATAAGACCGCCCTTTGTACTGCTTACTATTATATATTTTATCCCATGAGTGAATCCTGTAGTGTACAAATCAAGAGCTTTTGTTTTGTATTGTAACTAGTAACAGACGCACCGAATTGGCTGGACCCGACCAACCGTCAGTTGCAGTCGATAATAATCCTTACTATGTACAAAATAAAGTCGGTTTTGAATTAATTCGGATACGTTGGCGGGCCGACCTTGGTCGACGTCCGACCACGTCCTCCGCACCCAAAAGCGACTTTATTTTATACTGCGTTAAGATTAGTATCAACTGCAACTGACTGCTGGTCGGCTCCAGCCAAAACGGAACGTCTGTTACTAGTTCCCACCCCGCGCTTCCCCGGGCTTCCTGTCGATTCATTTACTCTTTTACTTTTTTTCTTCATCTCTCTTTTACTTCCGATACAGTTCTGGAGACGTGATACGGGCGAACGCTTCATCCTTATGTTGTGGATCTTCCAGCTATCCGCACCAGCCGCTTGAGGTCAATCTTTATAATGCGTACGACTAAGGTACGGAACGCGTTACCTGCGTGTGTTCCCTGTTCCATTATAATCTGGATGCCTTCAAGGCTAGAGTGAATAGGGTGTTTTTAGACTGGCATGCTCCATCATCGGCTGCATCGTCACTTACCACCAGGTGAGATGGCGGTCAAATGCTTGGTCTGACCAAATATAAAAAAAAAATTCGATAATCCAAATTTGAAACCGATTCCGTTTCCGAAGAAACCACTTCCGTTACATCCCTACTGCACACTCTCATCTACTAATTCCCTAATCTGAATATTAACAATTCAGCCAACAAACTAAAACGTGCAGTTAAACCCTTCAACTCCTCGAGGCACAAACGAGTGCCGCTTTGTCGTCGGAGAACAACAGAGAGTCTCATGCCAGTGTTAACAACGTTGCTAAACGTGTTGATGAACTCGGCATCATTGTTTATGCACAGACAGACTTCACCTGTGGCCGTGAAGCTATATTTCACACTAGGTACGTAGTTATAGATGCTTTTAATAGTTATACTGGCTCGGGTTTTGTCGCCTGTGAGATGTTTCTATGAGGAGGTTTTTGGAGAGAATAGGGCTTTTGACAGGAAGACAAGCAATGTTGAACAAGATTCTGGGTAAAGTAGAAAATATTAAATAACATGTCGTACAAGGATCGAAATTATGCATGATTTATTGAAATAACGGTTCCTACATACGCTAGTATTAGTAAGTCTATGGTGCTACAAGCAATTTTTCATAGATTCGTAATATTAATACCTGCTTATCAAGTACATATTTTATTTCTGCCGACCGACGTCAATATAAGATTATGTCAACTAATCACATTCTGCGAAAGTTCGTTGGATATTTTTCCGCGCAAACACCATTGAACAGATTTTGATGAAATTCTACAGTGTGGTAGCCTATACCGCAGAATAACAAATACCTAAGCTATAACTTATCCCAGAATTCAATGAGGTTTCCGCAAGGATGAGTCCTAAAGGTATCACATACATTACACACTTGTTTTTTGTATGTCAATCGGTAGAGAAACAAGCAAGCGGGTTATCTGATGGAAAGTGGTCACCGTTGCCATGGAAAGTGGTCACCGCTGCCTATGCACATTATCAACACCTACCCATTTCCGCCCGGAACGCAATAACCAAATTTGACGCGGACGGATCGCGGGCAAAAGCTAGTTTTTTTATGCTACACAGCGACAAACAAGTATACAACCCACATGATGGTAAGTCCGATACATGCATTTAGGTTACAGGCAACAAAAATGCAGAACGCCCTACCTTGCTTTTTTATGTTATCATCATCATCATCACAGCCCGTAACAGTCCACTGCAGGACTTAGGGCCTCTCCCACGAAAGGGGAGGTTATTGCCATAATCTCCACGCTTGGCAGGCGGGTTGGAGACCCAGTGTTTAAATATAACAATGGAAAATGCTGCTGCTCATTTTCCAGACTACGTAGACTCTTGATCTGTTGCCTCGAAAACATTAGTCGCCTTGTACGACACCCATGAATGTAAGGGGTTGGTGCTATTCTACTCTGCCGGACACCACACGGTCACATAGTTTTATGTTATACTACAGACAAACAGGCAAGCGGGCCACCTGATGAAAAGTAGTCACTACCACCTATGGACATCAGCAACACCAGGGGAGTTACCAATGCATAGCCCACCTCTGAAGAGACCTCTAATATTTCTCTTGAGCCATTCCATGTCAAAGTCCAAAGGAAGCACTGTGGCTTATCCTTCAAACATATACTTACATAACTTTAGCCTGGAAAACCAAAGAAGACCCAGTTCAATGCCCATGTAAGTAATCTAGATCACAAGATACTGGTTTCAGATCATAAGTATAAGAGTTACACAAACGGAACTGATGGTTAAAAGTATCACATTGGAACCAGTTTTATTTGCATTAGTGAAACTAAATCCATTAAATACACTAAAATGTTTTCCTTATACCAACCAGTGCTATGAAGACGTAAGTATATGCATTTGTCTAATCGCCCGTAAGAGATGCTGTATAAATAATTTTTATCGCATTTGGTAAGATTCGTTTTAAATGGTAATGTTTGTGGCTGTGGAAATTTTTGTGGTATACTTGGGTTTTTTTTTTTTTTTTTTTTTATTTCTTCAGGAAACAAACAGTGGATACTATCCGGTATTCACCATAGCTTACCCATTCTGAATCGATAAGTGTAACCTTGTTCAATATGTTTGTTATAAGGTATCATAGAACAGTACCTATTAGGTACCTACTGCATTTTATAACACAATCACAGTCCGATCCTTAAGGAAAAAGATTTTTTTTTGTTTAGTACAAAAAAATATTTTTTTCCTTATGAGACATTTTTAAGCGGTGATGCTGTTTATCTTTTGGCTTTTATAGAAGCGTCTTTAGACCAAAACAACGCAAGGCAATGGTGATACCTCTGGGTGTTGCTGATGTCTATGTTGGATATGTTTTCCCTGGAGAGTACAACATGGAGTTCTTCAAGAAAGGGGTGAAAAGGTTTTTACGGGGTCGGCAAAGCGTGGGTGATACCCCTTGTATTGCAAACGTCCATAGGCTGCGGTGACTGCTCACTATCAGACAGGCCGTAAGCTTGTTTGCCACCTTAGTGGTAAATAAAAAACCTGGCTTATCTATTTTTCGCGCAATTGTTCTGGTTTTTGGTAACAAAAGCTTATCTGGCATGTACTAAAAATTTGCATCAAGCAAGTTTCACACATTCGAAGATAAGTCGGAGCGGCGTTTACGAGCCGCTCTCACGAGCGATCATCTCGTTCGAAAGTAGTATAACTGCATTATTTGAATAATATTTTGTACTTTATAAGAAATGCGCTTTTGCCGCCTACCGTGGAATGCGCTGAGGAAGTATCAAGCCTACTTTCAGTGTGATCATCATTGGTGATATCGCAACTGTTCTTGCGTTAATACATTTGACTAAATCTAGAAGCAAAAAGCTTGAGAGCAAATGAAAGTGGAATGTGTTGCTCATAAAATAGGGTTCATTTTTGTACTACACCGTTTGAAAAGCGGAGCGACGCGTAACATACTATAAGTGTTTTACTTACATATGTAACCGATTGTGATTTTTTTCTTGTATGTTCTCTTATTATGAACTAGAATAAGTATATTTAAGTATAATGTTCATCTCAAGTTAGCAATGTCTGGTTTGTACCTAATTATTTAATGAGTATCATCCTACAGTTTTTATTTCATTTTTATGTAACTACACCTCTAAACGTTTTAGTCTCATAACTATAGGTACTAACGGGTCCGACTCGTAAGCGAGAAGCACCGGATTCGATCCCCAGTGCCGCAATGTACCAATAATCTGTTTGTTTCTGAGTTATGTACATTAGTTGAACACTAACCGATGCTCTTACGGTCATCAAACCTGCACATGCGGGCGACTGAATGTGTAACCATGACCCAATCTGGGCAGGTTCCCCTATTGACAGGGTCACAGTGGCCAGATGGCAGTCGAACACCTGTAATTACCTGATCTGCCAAATCCTGGAGCATGGTCAAGGCGGACCCTGGGCCCTCGCACGCGAAAGGATCACCGGGATATCGACGCGAAGATGATTATTTATCCATTTATAATGTTGATGACGTAATCAGATGTTTTTATATAAATAAATGTTCAATTGCACCTGCAGAATAGTTAACATGATATGTCATGCGATATGGGGGAAGTAACACAACATTGTTGTGTGGTTAGGGACGTATGTATGTGTGTGGCACGTCAAGCATAACGCTGTTAATCGACCATCCATAGTTTTAATAATGCCACGTAGGTTATTTCCGCCCTATGACTTAGCATCGATGGATTCCTTACAGTTAAGTGGTGTGTGTTGCTACTACTAAATTAACAGAACAACGTAAACACCGTTTCCTATCGATACTATAATAATCTTGGCGTGAATGTCCCGATTGTGCTCTCGCGCACGAGGGCCCGGGGTCCGCCTTGACCATGATAAAGGATTTGGCAAATTAGGTAATTACAGTGGATCGACTGCCATTTGACCTCCGTGACTTGCTACCAGGGGAATCTGACCATATTGGATAATGGTTACACATTCAGTCATGGGTTATTGTCGATACTATTTACTATAATATACAGCTAAAAAGTTTGTTTCTGAAACTACTGAGCGAGTGAGTTGAAACCGATTACGAAAATTATTTCACTATTTATTTTTATGTAAGAGACACGATTTCTGCATAATTTGTCCCAAATAGTTACGCAATTATGGTTTGTGTACTATCAACAAAAAGCTTATTTTATTATTTGTAAACATACGCGCAGCCCCCGCATAGTCACCGCACAGTAATCGTGTCGCACCCGCGTCGTGTGCGCGCCAATAGGGTAGGCTGCACGTTTTGTGTCCGGTTGCTACGCGGTGCCAGCGGGCACTACGCGTATGCGTTTTCTGTTCGGTTTGCATGCGGCGACGTACAAACGGGCCCTTAGAAAGTTATATGATTTCCGAGTAATATAGGGAATAACAGGATCCCGCGTCGAATGTTAGCAGAGTTTCGGGCTAAATGCAGGTGAAAACGGCTGTGGATCGCTATTCATAATATTTGCATGGAAGGTATCCCAATGTTCATTTGACAATATCAACAGCAGTCTGTGCAGTTGTCGTTGTTGTTGGCATTGACATGTCATTTCAAATAATTTCAAAATGTTCCAATTTTTTCCTCGTTCTCGTTTTTGTCACCGGGTTAACTAAGTTTGCGGCACTGTATTAAGAAACTTGTCTAAGAGGTCTCACAGTGCGCGCGGACGCACATGGTTCCAACTGACAATACTTGAGTGACGAACGGCACTACACGTCCGTCAAAATAAACGAATTTGACTAATAATTATTAGTGACTATTGTATTATAGTACATAATGAACGCAGTGCGGTAATATTATTATTATGTACATTTATTATTTCTGAAAACAGGTGCCACCTCGACTACAACTTAACTTTAATCTATTCTGAATTCAATTTTGTATATCCCATTCGATAAATGTAACACACATAACGCAACATCGATATTAAAGGCTGAATTAAGAATTGCAAATTCCATGACGTCAGAAGGTAACCCACAAAATATGGTGGTAATATGGAGCATACCATCAATTATGCAAATGTTAGGCCTACTTATTTAAGAACCTGTATAGATGACCTTAGGGATAAGGAGATAAACATCTTCGCGTTACTTCTTAATAAATGATAATTTGTGTTAATTGACGTTATTTTTATACTATAATGTGGAAAGTTTTATTGCGTTATTTGTCAATAAATATAATCTAAAGAATGTGGATCTTAGAATATGGTATATATTAATTGAAGAAATCATGGTGGTATTGCTTATAGTAGTATGAGGATAAAATGTTAACTATGATTTATTGTTAAAGTCCTCAAAATGTAAATAAACTAGTTTTGATTAATAACTGGTCATTAATTACAAATGACAATGAGTAATTGTTATGTTACTGAATAAAAAAATCAAAGTAGCGATTCCAGTCTTAAATTTGTATGTTATTGACAGGTAGACGAAGCTCGTAACAATATGTCAAACTTTTGACAATGAAGACAACGAAGACAAATTAATTCAAAGTCGCGTTTATGACGTTCAAAATTAGAACGTTACTGATGTGAAGTTTGTATCTTTACAACAATAAAAGATACTGCAAGCAACAATAGTGTGAATGCGATGAAATATCCAAAGAAAAAAAACACAAATGGTACATTAAGTTAATTAGTGACAAATCTTACCGGAGAACACGTGAGAAAACATCCGACCTTCCAACAAGAAATGTGCACACGTTCTATAAAGACACACAGTTTCTTACTTCTCTCAATGTCACAAAAATATTACAGAACACAACACTAACGGAACACACTGTATATGCAAAAAATGAATGGTCGCGAAAAGAAATCAAACGATCGAACGTGATTGGACGCTCGGTGAACGTTCGAATTTCAAATGGACCAATCGTGGCGGTGCGCACGCGCACGTCTGACGGCGACAAGTGACGCGGGCTGACTGAAGCGGTTTTCTCAAATGACTGGCTGGTGAGCCTTCTCTGTCCACATTATAAAGTTGACGGTTCTTTACACAATCAAAACTGAACCTTATAACACTACTATAGAGTACATTAACCTTTAGTCACATAATGTTATATACGTCGTTTCATCTGTCAAAGTGTGAATTGCCACATCAGTCGCCTTCACATGCGCGGGAGTGGATTTTTTTGCGAGACTCGTTTTGGATTATTTTCCTCTGGTATTTTTCGAAAGGATCTCAAAAGTCGCCAAAATATTCTGCTTCAGGATAGAAGGACGTATGATAATAAGGCCGTTATGGTTATCATCTCGCCGCCTTTAACTATTTCTTAGTAAAATAATATACAAATAACAAGGCGCATCGCGTTGATGTCTTTTGTATCGAAGACAAGAATCGAGGATTTTCAGTACAACTTAGTATTAATATTCTGTGGTACAACGGAATATGTGCTTAAACATCCCAGTGGTAATGACATGTAAAAGAATGTTGGGAGTTTTAAGGGAGCTCGACTGATAAGCAATAGTTTTAATAACTATTATTGTTTATTGTTTATCACCTACAGTAACAGTATTCAAACATTTTATCTCATAAAGTCACCGGGCACATCAATGTGATCCAAATCTAGTATAAGATGAACTAGCATGGCTATGGACGTCGTAGCAATGTTTAGATCCTTTTATAATGGATTTATAGGGGTTGCATGGTAGACCTGAGTGGTTTAAGTACAGAAAGTAATATAGGTGGTGTTATTGATTAATTAAAACTGAACTAATACCTGTAAAAACTGCACGTGATTGTGGTACTTACATGGGTGATATCTCTTTTCCCTGGAAGTTTACTGAGTTCTGTCCATAATTAAAGTAATAAAAAACTAAACTTATGATTTAAGCTTCAATTTTAGGGCCAAATGGTTTTTAATGGATATGCCAACTAGACGCGTCATCATTTAGGACTTTTACTGAAAGTATTTGTAACTTACTGAACATAAAAGAGATCGAAGTAAATTTATTTTTCATGTATATGACCTTAACCTCAAATAACACTCGAATCCTCTACGAAACTTGTCCAGTGTAATAAGCAAAAATAGATTCAACCAAAATCACTAAAATGGGTACCACTAGAGGGTTAAAATACTGCAAACATTGTTGGGTTTGATGATGAGGTTGCGACGATAACAACTAGTACTGTATGTTATTTACTAAAACGCTTTGTTTATTGATGAATGATGAGCTAAGATGTATTCAAAACCCATGATGTCATCCTTTGGCATAACATTTTTTCTTATGCGTTATTGACCTTATCGACTACTTGATACTTTTTTCAATACATTGCTGCCTTCATTTACATACTGAACCACAAATATTAGGAGGCCAGCCTTGTATTGAATATTTTGAGGAATCACTGAGTTGCCGTTGTTGATAAAAATAAACAACTGACGACCGCTTTGACCGACGAATTTATAAAAAAGGAACATACGTAAATTATCTTGTTTATCGTGTATGGAAAATAACACTCATTTTTGCGGTTACATTTTAGCAGACCTCAGGGTTTTGAACCTTCTGAAAGGTCGTTGGGTGAAATATTTACAAATTTGGACCCTCTTTTTAAATTTTTATAAAATAACGGTTACGACTTTCTCGTCCAATATGCCGCTGTGTCTCAAGATGAAAGTCTTTGACCAGTGTGTTGGCAGTACTGACTCTAACCTGACCTCATAAGAAGGCTCAGGATCACTCAACGAGCGATGAAGAGAGCTATGCTCGGAGTGAAGTTATCCGTAGCAGAACTAAGGTCAACGACATAGGCTCCAGAATTTCAAATCGGAAATGACAGTGGGCAGGCCGCATAGCTCGCAGAATCGATGACCGATGAAGCGTCGGTCCTCGAATGGCAACGAATTCGCAGCGTCGACGATCCCTTACTAGATGGACGGACGACCTTGTAAAGGTCGTAAAGAGCCGAAAGATACAAGGCGTAAGATACATTAGGTACTAAGATACAAGGCACAAAGTCGATAGGTGTGGGTGGAAGGTTTGGGAAGAGGCCTGGACAGTCATGGATGTGCTGTTGCTGAGATGATGATTATCACGGAGGTGATGACAGCACCCATATTCTGCTATGCTACATACGTGGGATACACTGAACGTTATGCGAAAATCATTAATAAAACAATTTACATTTAAAGTAATATATCGACGTGTTCTGCATTATATTTTAAACACTATTTTATCCAGTCAAACCATTTTTGAAAATATGAGACCCATTTACATAGAGATAGACATGAGACATAACTATGTGCGGCATGGGTCACTTGTTCTACCTTTTCAGAAGCCAAAAATGACTATGTCTTGTTCGCGGTGTGCACCGAAGCATTGTCATGGTGCTATAGGATGCTACTTCTTGATCGTTTTACCCATATTTTTGTTTAGACACTGGGCCAACAAATTGTGACGTACCATTTAGTATTAACTGTCTATTGTTCTTCAAGTTTGATTGTGCAGACAAAACTCGTCCGGTAGAAAAAAAAGGCAATAATTTTTTTGCCTACGCTTCTCACCTGTCTCAATGTTGTTGGTTTATCTGTCGCCTTCGAACACCCATAAAGAAGACTTTTGCTTTCTTTCCGGTGTATAACAAGAAGTTCATGTTTAATCTCCTGTCACAAAGTCAGACACAGCATTTGAACGTTCGTGATCGTACATTAACAAAAATGTTTTAGTTTACACCAATTGTGTAAATAAATTACGGTTTTTGTTCTAGGGTGAGTTCATGAGAAATCCAGCGGCAACAAAGTTTTAAATGTTGATGTAAGATTTATTGCATTTGGTTCATACAAATTCCCAAATTTCCTCGAATATCCTCATAGGCGATACGCCGGTTTTCTCCAGTTAGTTGCCTGACAATAGGCATATTTTCCTCAGTGATGGTGATGGGATCCTTCCCTTCCAAAAGCATTTGGAAGACAGTGCGATCTTGCAGAGACATAAATTAATAAAAATGGAATTAACCCGAAAAGATTGTAGGCCGACGTTTTGTGATTTCTACAATATATTATATAATATATTTAATATATAATATTTATATAATACAATCTTTTCGGGTTAATTCCATTTTTATTAATTTATTTTATTACGGTATTAACTTTAATGTTAATAACATTCGAAATTCAAACATTTATGAGCGGTCAGGAGCGCAGAACTTTCAGTGAGCTCTATAGTCCGGCAGATACTCGTATGTAAAAAATTGCGCATTTAATTATAGAAGCATACAATTTGGACCATATATACTACATATATAAAGGTTTAAATTTGGATATGAGGCCATCCTAAATTTTGCCTTTTTCAGTAATGGCGGACATTTAAAATTTAGTTAAAAAAAAATATAGACACATTTTGTTCATAATATATTACTAGTGAACCCGGCGCAACTTCGTTCGCGTACACCTACTTTACCCCTACCTACCCTTTTTTTACTTACTTATTTTATTTTATTTTATTTTATTTGGAAGACCAACAGCTATCCAACAACATAATATAAACTTATAAACCTTCCTCATGAATCACTCTATCTATTGGTGAAAACCGCATTAAAATTCGTTGCGTAGTTTAAAACATCTAAGCGTACATAGATACAGACTGCGGGAAGACGCTTTGTTTTATACTATATACCTATATATAGACTTAGATACTTCAATTATAACATAATTTGCTTAAATAAAATTAAAGTACGGTAACATGAAAGTGTAGGTGAAGTGAAAAAAGTGAGAATGGTTACTAACTAACTTTAAATCGTTATAGATCCTATACGGTTATACGGTTATGAAAAATAGTGTGAGAAACCTAATGATTTTCCAATACCTATTCAACGATACACCACATGACATAGTTTGTCGACATTCATTTTTTTATTTTTCACAAAATGGCGGCTTGTAGTCGCCAAATTGAATTTTAATCAATTTCAAGTTATCATTAACACTCGCAAGATTAGGACAAATCGATAGACGTAAGAACCATCTAAATCGGCCAACGCGTTTAGTCTCTACAGGGCTACAAAGGAACAAATACATACATACGTAGACTGATAAACACATTACCCTTCTCTGCGTCGAGCAGTCGGTTAAGAACAAAGGTCCGTACTACCTGTCATTGAATAAATGTATAATTATGTCATGCACACATAGTTAAAACAAATAATAATCGTCAAATAACAATAAAACATTGGTGTATAACAGTATTCAGAGGCCGCCATTTTGAATGTCCACCATTACTGCTATAGGGGAAATCAAAAATGGCCTCATATCCAAAATCAACCCTCTACATATGTAGTATACGTGTACCAAGTTTTATGCTTCTATAATTAAATGCGCAATTCTTACAAAAATTGTCACGAATCTTACTAAGAATTTTACTAAGAATAAGACAAACATTACGTAGCTGGCTGACGTCAAACTTTCGGTCCCACATCATTACCCTCGTCAGTTTATATCGAGGTTAATTTATACTCCCATCCTAAGTTCCAACCTTTTCATGGATGCCCCTATGTCTAGAATTTGTACAGAGTTACGTGACTATACATATTTTAAGATTTTTAAGACTCATTACTGCGGAATAAACATAAAATCTATCAATATATCGTGTTTATATATAGTTTTAATGTTTAAATCGTATATTTTTTTCTTCTTGTTATATTGTAAGCATTAGCATTTTCGGTAGTTTATATTATTATGATATGTATACTGTTGGTATGTCTAAATACTTACTTACTTTGCTGGCTCAGCGACCCAAAGTGGAAGCCTCCGACACGAGAATTCGTCATTGGTCCGCTAATGTCTAAGTAAATAAATAAAATAAAATTACGTGTCTTGTTGATCAAGTACTCTAGCTCAGTACGGTCGAGACTCGGAAGTGGTCAACAACAGTCTCTATTTTAATCGTTAATACAGTTATTTTATTAGAACATTTCGGTGTGGACTCATAAACTATTCAAATGAGATCTGTAGGTGAAATTTGATGACCGCTAAATGGAATTTGACATTTTAGGGCCACAGCGTCAGTTCGATGGCGCTTCGATTTTTTGCGAAAGGATACGTTTTACAAGCCTTTATTTAAGTTGCACTATGTAAGTTGTCTGTCAAAATTTTCAAACTATTTTTCGACCATTTGTTGGTATCCGATTGAGCTGAAATTTGGAATACCTATGTAACTTGGATGACAATGCAATAATATGGTACCATGGAGCTAGCCTGATGATGGACTCGGAAGGTGGTCATAGGAATTAATGAACGCAATAAGATAACCCCATTGTGTTTGGGCTCTTGGGAATGCTCTTGATGAGTAGGTACTATACCGCGCGATAAAAGCTTGTTGTGAAAAATTATTTCTCAGTGGCTTCTTGTGCAAACCTCCATCTGCGTGTCGCAACACCGCCGAATCGCTTTACCTGTCCCGGCTGCACTACACCGCAACAGTGCAGGATGTGGAATACGACAGGAAAGCCAGGAACTATGTCGTTAGGGTCCAGTCTTTGCCGTCGAGCCATGAATGCACTTTCGACTCGTTCATTGCACTGGTTAACAAAGGATTTGGACGCCCTCATGAAGGCAGAGTATTGACCGAAGGGTGTAGTGTATCGTCCATTCCGCGGATAATGAGGTTCCCAAAATTTTTGTACAAACAATCAAAAATTTTCATTTTCATTTAATTACTTATATATTATTATATATGTGTAAAATAAAACAAAACGGCGAATTTTTATTATAAATCGAGTAACAAAAAAGTTGTGAGGCTTTAAAGTTGCTATAGCAAGAATAATTTCGTTAGGAGTGCGAATTCGTGCGTGACGTCACCAGGCTGCAGCCCGGCCGCCACTATGGCGCTGCCCATACACTCGCACTCTTGGTGACTATATCTTTAGAATAGCAGTAGCTTAACACTTGAACTTTTCACAGAGTATGTGTTACTATGGCCTCTGAATTACGTCTACAAAATTTCATTGCTATTGATTGCTTGATATGGAAAATATATTAACTTTGTTTGTATGTAGCGCTCTCCTCATAGATCCCCAGTGGAATCCTATTCGGATGCGAATGAAACCCTCGTAACTGTCATTTTGTAAGATTGAAGAAAATTCCTCTATTTGGAAATACGTCTTTAGCATATCAATTGTCAAACAATCTGAAGGGTCGAAATCAACACTGCGTATTATTTTATTTTATTGTATTTGGATGTCTCACAGCTTACACCAATAAGATAAGTACAATAGCATAATTTCCATCAGCCATTTACGAGACACCACAGATAAATTTCACTAATTGACTATAAAGAGGTCTAGTACATTGAAATGTTTAGTTTAGGTAGGTACTTATGATAGGTAGGTATGATTGTTATTAGAGAAAAGAATATTTCCTCGATAGATTTATGTATGCATATTTGTATTATGTAGCCCTTTACACCTAATCTTATTTATTTATTTATTTATTAGTTCAATACACAGTTTAACAGCAGTTAAATTCATTTAAAACACAAGCACATAATCTTATATTCTTTTTGTTTCCATTTAGGTATTTTAAGTGAAGATGAGCCAAAACCAAAATCATGGGGCAATACCATCGTTTTCTCGAGTACCCATGTGCTAGCGTTGTAAAAATCAAACCTCCAATCAAAGACTTCTATATGCTAGCGTATATACTAAATATATAAATCAATGCCCTTAATTTAAACTTTTGAAGACAATAGCGCTGAGAAGTTGAGTGTGACGTCACCAGTGGGGGACCCTGTTTCGCGTTGGGGCCGCCTAACAAATGGAGGGAATTAATAATAATAATAAAATCCCTAGACAATGCGATTTCAATTCTATAATATATAACATTCCCATTCAGTGTTAGTGACTCACAGTTGATACATTTCACGTTACATCACAGATCAGATTCCATAAATACACTAATTATAAAATAGATAATATTGAATATGTCTATACGTCTAACAGTCCAGTGCTGGATTTGAGCCTCCTCCACGCAGTAGATGGTATTGCTGTAGTCACACACTTAGCAGACTGGATAGAGATCGCAGTGTTGAAAGTCTATACACATCATCTCATGGTTACACATTCAGTCGCTTGTACAGGTTTCCTCACGATGTTTTCCCTTACCGGAACCTCACTTGCAAGTAAGTAAGTATATATTCAGAGAAGAGCATAGATCTATCAACTTAAACAGTAAACATCAGACTACTAAGTCTGTGATTATTATTTACAATCGGTAGGGCATAGCAATATGAGTAAATAAACGGTGGAACGTTTCCAAAAACAGCTCCAAACCTGCTATCAAGAGGCGCGCGCGCAGCCCGAGGTCGCCTGACGACATTCCTCTACTCCGATTATTTTTAGGCATTCGCCAATAACATGGACGGAGTGTCTGCGATTTAAACCCTTGAATGTCTTGTGTGAGATCAACTTTGAACCAGAGTAGGGGTGTTTGAGCGAAGATATGTATCCGAAATGAATGCTGCTCGAGGTAGAAACAGGACTATTTCCATGACACCTTCTGATGCCAGATTGTACTAAATTTAGGCGACTCTTAAGAGCCAACTTATGCATTTAGGTGTCGCAAAATTGGGAGACAGATACCGAGTTTAGCTTTCACTTCATGATGGTGTCAGTTTGCAATGCTTCTTCTTGTTAGGAATATTATAACTCAATTACTTAAGCGTCTTTCCCATTCTTGAAGCGTTGGTGGCCGAGTAGTTAAGGTATCCAGCTCGGAAGTGAGAGATACTGGGTTCGAATCCCACTGCAGCCTAATGGCTATTTGGAGTTAATGTATATAACTCAGAAAAGAGTCAGTGGTTAATACCACTTATATTAATATTTTTCTGAGTTATGTACAATAGTTGAATGCTAACCGATGCTCTTACGACGAAGGAAAACATCGTGATAGAACCTACACATTCAGGCGACGTTATCGAACTAAATTTAGTAACGAGTTACTATCAGGATCTACACAAAAGTGAACTGAACTGCATGCTAGCTGTAAACTTGCAGGCTGCAGTTTTTTCGCAGTTATATTGAAGTTGATTTAACTGCGATGCGACTGCACACTTGCAGTTTTACAGCAACCGCAAACTTTGTGCAATTCAAATGCATTAAGCCTGTTTAGATACTGGAATTCGCTGACTGTGTGATCGCCTAACCTTAGAAGTCAGAATGAATAGGCTATTTTTAGATAAGCTTCCACTATATTCTACTGCGTCATCGTGCCTCCTGGTGAGATGGCAGTGAAATGACTGTATACCTAGCATGTACTTATTTAATATTCTGGCTCGGCGACCCGAAGAGGATCTTGGACTCCAATAAAGATTCGCCATTGCTCTTGCTTGATTTACTCCCTATTAGTTATGGTGTTGAAAGCACGAAGAGTTCGCGTAGGTTTTTCAATACAATAGTTTATAAAAATGTTAATATTAAGTTGGTATTATATCAGGTGGTAGGACTCTTGTCAAGTTTGACGAGAGTCCTACTCGAGAAAGCGTGCTATTCAGTCCGCCTGGGTGAGTAGCACCGCCTTATATATTTCTGTCGCCAAGCAACAATGCTTGCATTGCAGTGTTCTGGTTTGAAGGATAAGGTAGCCAGCGCAATTACAGGCATGAGACATTTACAGTAACAACGCACCTGTGGTTCTGTATTTTTGTTTCCTGCAACGTAAATGTACTTACCACGTACTAACAGGTGAGCTGACTGCTCGTTTGTCGCTGAGTAGCATAAAAAATAGGTATAAATGTTGCTGCTCAAAGAAGCCGTTAACTGTTTCTTTCATTCTTAAAGAAGTTACTTGTGATTTTATTTTATTTCAAAGCGATAATCATAGGAGTTGAATGAAAATGCGCAGTAGACAGTGTAATATTTTATTTTAAGTACACATATCACAATGAAGAGGAAATAATATTTCTCTACATGTATTAATATCAATATTACGAAACGACAGAACGAAATAAAAATAAATTATTGGAATGACTAGAACAATTTTACACCTTGTCATGAGATAAATAGTAAAAATAAACTTTTAAGACACTATTAACTGAATTTATATCTTTTAGTATATATGTTTTTAATTTATTTAATGAATTATTAGTGCAATTATTTAGTAACTACACAAATCTATACCTACTAACATTTAATTAATAGACCGATTTAAATAAATATAATTCGTTATTTATGTTAGCGTTTATAACAAAAATAATTTCAAATTTTTATAGGCCATAGTTTCATGAAGGACCACCAAAAAAATCATCATTTTCATTGTAATGATAAGAAAATACATCTACTACTTACTATTGTTAAAGCAAGTATACATACATATTTCTTTAAATTCACCTAGCATAAGTAAATCTTATAAATAACTACTAGCGGAGAAAAATAAGTAGACACCTATATAATATATAAATAGTATAAAACAAAGTCGCATCCCGCCGTCTGTGTCTATGTACGCCTAGATCTTTTAAACTACGCAACGGATTTTAATGCGGTTTTCAGCAATAGATAGAGTGATTTAAGAGGAAGGTTCATAAGCAAGGAAAAAGGCTTAAAGGGTACACTAAAGTAATATTATGTGCCTATTACAATTTATACACGATTTGTAAACTACGCAAAATGTGACAAGTGATATAATGTGTGCCTACCGGTACTCGCTGTTGAATTAGTTTCTGTGTCTGTGAGTAACACTACATTCCTATAAAGGCATTGAATTTCATAATTTTGCATTAAAATAACTTCACCTAAATAAACTTAAAACTGGAAAACGCATTTCATAAATGAGACTGAGTTAGTTTTACTGAGAAAAAAAAACGTAAACGAATACTTTTACGTGATACGATCAGAGAAATACTTACAAAATCGAAATTCGTGAAGCATGTGGTGGATAATATTTTTTAAACGTGTACAAATACAATTGTTAGAGATATTCACACCTTATATCTAGGCCGTTAAGGTTTAAAACACAACGATAATTTTTAAAGGAGTATAAAACATTTATAGTTGTATCTTCAACGCAATAGTTTGTAAAATAGGTATAGCTTGTTATGTATGACCCCGCCTGTCTCTGTATCCGCTAACTCCTCCTAAACTGACGGATTTGATGCGGTTTTCAACACCAGCTATTTATATGTAGGTGCACATGCTCATAATAATATATGACAATAAAGAACGCTGTAGGAGGCACCGCAGTGCGCATACCTACTGGACATGGTGTTATTTTACTAACTCAGATTACAACTGAAAGCATTATTCGACCTTCGCAGATCCAGAAATGGTACTTTGACAACTGTCACAGGAGTATCAAGCGATTTTTTAAATTACAGTGCCACGTTCTGGCATAGTTGGTCTAAGAGTGCCACCAATAAATTTACATATCCTTAAATGTCTGCTTGTACTAAAATGACATGCCATGACATTTTAGTTCAAGTCTACTAAGTTGGTGGCACTGTACGAACTATACTACAGTGCTACAAACTTTTCTGACACGGTGACGGGCTGCGCTGTTTTTGTTATTGAAATGTCAGTTCAAATACATTTAAAAATGAAGTGCCCTTATTTTTTCATAGTTCCAGTTTTGGCCACCGGGTCAGATAAGTTTATGGCACCGTGGATTCTTTCTGATGTCATGACATCGCCTCTTCCTCTCATCTCTTTAAGCTTTGGTCTTCTTTCTGGTGAGGAACCAGGTCTGCATGGGCTCAGCCTTCCCTTTCATGGAGACATGGCCGCGGTACGTCAGCTCAAATTGGTCGTCGTGGTTGTCCTCGCGCATCAAGTAACTGGAATGAAGGTAAGAGAAATTACTAAGTAAACTTTTTCTCAAAACACTTCCATCGATGTAAAAAACCACCAATCGCCAAAAATGTTTATTTACATTAGTAATCTCTTTGCTGATCGACTGTAGAGCGACTGTCATCTGACCTCTGTGACCTTTGGAACCTATTGGATCATGGTTACACATTCATTTGCCTGAGTGTGCAGGTTTCCTCACGATGTTTTACCTCACCGTACGAGCATCAGTAAGCGTTCAACTAATGTTGGCACATCGTTCAAGTAGACGATCGGGTTTTCATTGTCCAAGCTTTAACAATTAATACTAAAAACGTTAAGAATATAGGTACCGTGTTTAGCTAAATTGCACTCAAAATAAGTAAACCCATGTCTACGTAAAGCGAAGGGAAGCACGGTCCTACTAAGGTTTCCCAACTACACCACCAAGGGTAAGAGGATTAGGCACTTGTAAGTTTTCTTACAAAAACGTGAGTAGACACCTGATTTCCGACTATTCGGATACCAACTATGAACAAGTAAACAGCTGGTGTCACAAAAATACACCAAAAAGTTTCGATGCCTCTAAATATTATGACAGAAACTGGCCATTGATTATGACAGTGTCGTAAAAAAATTTACATGTCAAACATATTTTTTTCGTAAAATTTTGTTATTTTGCAAGCGAAACATTATTTATTTCAACTGTTTTTATAGTGACTAATGGTAAATTATTAGTGTCAGTGAACATGGATTCCTACATGGATCTTTATTTTGAAGAAGTTTTCAATAATTTGGACAGGGACTGTTTGAATGGGAGGTTCAAAAGGAAAGAGCTTGTTGAATATTTCAGCACTGTGATTGCAGGCTGCGCTAAAGGTATGCCTTTATTTATAACTACGCTTTAGCGTAATATTAATATAAATAAATAAATAAGCTTCATTCGTTTCGTTTTAGTTTTTTTATTTCGTTCAATATGCAAGGATATTATGCGTTTAGGTCATTACTATGAGGTAAGGTGCGATAAAATAGTTTTGCGTTTTGAATAATTATAGCTTTTGGGTCATTTTGCGTTGAGATAATTTGTCTTTTGTATCTGTTACTTACGAACATTTATTTTTATTTTTATTTTACAATTTTGATTAATTATGTACCTGAGCATATGTGTTTTTTAGTTAGTTACTTTACATTTTATATACATTAGTTGTGCGTAATTTTGATGAATTATGTACTTAGGTATAAATATAGCTTGACTGGAATGACAAAGTCGCTGTAAAATGTTCTTCCTACGATAACTCCAACCCACTATGCCGCCAGCCAACCGTGGAGATTGTGATAAAACCGTCCACTATTGTGAAGGAAGCTCAACTCCAGCAGTAGGCTGTTACAGTTCTAAATATATCCTCAAATATGGAGAAATGTGTCAGTTCTGGCTAGTGATTTTACGATTAAACAGTAAAAAGTCGAAACAAACCTTGTAAATGACAACATCTGTATTTCCAGGTGAAGACAAATCCGACACGACGACCTGCAAAAACTTCGTGACCTGCGCACTGCGGTACCACAACAGCTGCAAAGCCTCAAATGGCGGCGTTTGTCTCATGGGGAAATACCATAATCTGCTATATATCGCCATGAAGCTGGCGTTTGACTGGAGTGTCCAAGACAACGGGGTTATAGCATCCCTCCTGGACGAAATATATGGGTGTGAGGGAACTTTCGAAAGGATATTTCTGGGTGAGATATTTTTCTTTTGTATACATATATGGCCAGGGTTTTCGATGCCAATCATATCAAGAGCACATCAATTACGTGTAATTCACTTTTGAATTGAGGCTCTTCACAACCTAGGACACTACCTACCTACCTAGTGTGGCGTATTGCCATAATGTGGGGTATCGACATTTTGTTGCCTGCGACCTAAATGTATGAATCGCCGGTGTTACGGGCGACAGTTACCGCTTACTATCAGGCGCAATGTCTGCTTGTTTGTCACTAGTAGTATAAAAATAATTATATGCTTAGGTTGGAGATTGCAATATTGAAAATATTCAACAGTACCTACTGCCTAAATACATATATCTCCTAGTAATATTCTAAATGCGAAAGTTTATACAATGGATGAATAGCATTTTCACGATTTTATACCTTCACACAAAAAGCGACCGAACGGCGTTTGATGAAACTTTACAAAATTGTAGTATCAAAGTACCTATATCAAAATAATACATAGCCTATAATTTATCCCGAAATTCAATGTAATGTCAATTACAAGCGGGCGCCTGCAGGCAGTAGCTAATTCCTACCATGACCACGAATATAACAAACCGTCAAGGCTATAAAGCGAATAGCTATTAATCATAATTAGGCGCAAATGTTGCCACTGAAGATATAATTACAGTTGTCGTCTTAAAACTACGAATTCATCTCCCGCGAACATGTTTTGAATGCCAAATTCCAATCACGTGTCAAGGTCCTCTGTTAAGTATTGGTTTGCGGTAATAACATGTTTACCATTGCAGGTGCCATATTCGGCACGTCAGCACCATATTTCTTGGCCGGCTGGAAGTCAGACTTCACTGACAAAGAAGAGAATGTACATGCGCTTGTGTTCTTCTTGGATCACGCTACAAATGCTAACCTTGAGTATCATGAACAGAATAAAGTGCACCGTTTTATAGATGTGCCGCTGGAAAGTTGTGGGAGCGCATCTCCTGTAAGAGTCGTTATTCAGATGGGAGCAGCAGAAATGCTGATGATACTCCTCAGATTTGGAGCGAGGATCACAGCCGATAGTGTATCTACTAACCCCATCGAGTCAGTTTTAGATAGACTGAAAGAGTACAACAGGAAATATCCATACGAATTAGTGACTTGTCTCAAATTGATCCTGAGAGCTGTACCGAGGATTAATTTCTCAGTTGATGAAGCAAAATATAAGCATTTAGAGCTACCAGAAGGATACAATTATCAAAGGAAAATGGCGCTGGAGAATTATGGAGAGATCCTGGAGGACCATTTGATACCTTCTACCAGATGCAGCTTGAAACCAGTTGAACTAAAACACCTTTGCAGGTGTAACATAAGACACAGGTTATGGGAAAACTTTGAATTGCCGTTTGGTATTCAAAAATTGCCAGTGCCACAAGCATTGAAAAAGTATTTGGACTTGACGGAAGATTGAAAAAAATATAAGTTGAATATAAAAATAGAAAGTAGGGTGTTTTTAAACGAAATATAAGTAACTTTGATTATACTGGAAACCATTTTACATTTGAAATAAATGCATTTTTGTATGACTCATATATTTAGACTACTAATTGTAAATTTCCCTACTTTTCCTACTACTTTATGGTACGGCATTTTTCATCATTGTAAATTGTGAATTTTTTTCTTCATTTAAAAATATACATATAAATATTTGTCACAAATATAGAGGTGTACAAAATTTCAAGCCTGTTACATAAATATTTTATTGAGTAACAAGTAGGATAATAGTAATATAATATAATATAATATAATATAATATAATGATTCAGCAACACAGTGTTGGATATGAACCTCCTAAAAAATTATTGAGGCTTTTGCCACAATCTCCACGCTGGGCAGCCGGGTCTGTTGTGTGTACAGGCCCAACATTATAATCTCCAATAGTGTTGGGCACACAACAGATGCTGCATATTTTAAATCTCGCACTCGTCGGTCTACTTGTAAATTAGTCGTCTTGTACGGTCAAACAAATATAAGGCTACACGTTATAAAGGGGTTTTTTTTTTCAATATTACTTAAATACCACTAAGGTGGCAAACAATCTTTCGACCTACCTGATGGTAAGTTACCGCAGCCTATGGATGTTTGCATTAAGTATTAAGAGTTTGAGCCTTTTCCCCTTCACTAATCGAGACACTGCTGCGAAATTTTATTAGGTGCCTTTCTTTTTAATCAAACAAAAATGACGCACTATAGATATTTCAGCCCCTGTCTAGCGTTCAATTGTATTGTTTCACCGTACGACATTTGTAAGTGGAAAGTTTGGATGCTATTCTCTACCGGACACAACATAGCCCAACATCTCAATATCGTAAACAAACATTCCACACTCATAAGTCATGCGACACAGCTCGCGCCAGCGGTACCAGTACACAAACCTATTCCCACTAATAGAAAGTTTGTAAGGATGGATATTTATTCTTCATTAACACGAAAAGTAGGATTTTTATATTTGGTATTAATGTAGCTTATAACCCAGAATAACACATTTCGTCAGTTCCGACAAACAACATATTTATTTACGCGTATGAAGTCGGGGCAAAAGTTAGTGTTACAAATACCAGTACTTAATAAAAACAAAATTGAGTTAAGATTTCGATGTCTTAAGTTTTGTTATTTTCTAGCAGACATGATGACTGAGTAACAATTTTTGTCCATCAGGTAGATTATCAAAACAATATGAACTTTTTGCTTTTGTTTTAGAAATAAAAAATAACGCCAATGTGGCGGACTCCGCCTAAGTCCTTTACTGAGAAGTGATGTCACTCCCGAACTTAGATAGATCTTTGTTATTGTTATATGTGCCCATTGCCGCTTTGACACTCAATCGTGCATGAGTTTCTGCCCCTCATTGATGATTCCAACTTATCGTACAAAGGACGTAAGTGCTTTCGTCTGGCACCTGCTACCGCTCGTTTGATGGCACATTTCATCCCTGTACACAACGTGGTTTTCAGATGATCTGGACCAAGCAAGCGTGTTTGACCCAGTCATCATCACCAACTTCTAAAGTCCATCAAGGTTAAGTTAATGTCCCAATGGTGGCGCCTTCTATATAACACTGTCTGCTTTTATTAACACTTAGTCAAACAGTCAACACAGTATACTAAAAAAAACATGTTTTCATGCGACGTGACAACTTAAAGGTTTGGGTATCGGACAGAAGATTTGGTTCGGTGTCAGTCCGAAATCCCTCTAAGTTCACAGTTCTTTAATTATGCACAATATAGTCACAAAACCCAGGACTACACCGCGGGCATGTTCCATCATCGGCCGCATCGTCACTTACCACCAGGTGTAATGGCGGTCAATAGTCTAATTAAAAAAAAACATGATAAAACGAGAAGCTATAGAAACGACTTTGGATGTGGCGTTTGAGGATGTCCATGAGAGGCGTTATAACTTACCTACCATCAGACCTGACCTGCTCGTTTACCTCCTATATTTTAATAAAAATATTACATTCATTATACCTGTAAGTATCCTCACTGACGTTAATAGTGCCAGGCACACCAGTAGTCTCGCAACGGCTGGTCAGGTTCACAGTGTTCCCGAAGAGACAGTAGCGAGGCATGCGGTGCCCGATGACGCCGGTCACCACCTCCCCCGAATGGATGCCGATGGTGATGCCCTGGATGGTAAAAGTTATCATCAGCCGAAAGACGCTTACTGCTTCTAGGTCAGTCTCCAAAGATTAACCACATAGGCCGGTCCTGTGCCATCCGAATCCAGCTGTTTTTTACGTGTGACCTTTATGAGATCACCGTTGGTCCACCTTGCTCCAGGTGGCCGCCATTTGCGAACTTTACTGCCCTAGCAGCCATCTGTTGCGAGCTATGTGCCCTGCCCACAGTTACTTGAGCTCGGCAATACTTCGGGCTATGTCGGTGACCTTAGTTCGGAAACGGATTTTCTCCTTTCCAACCCAGAGACCTTAATGTCACACCTTTTATCAAAGATAGAAATAAATCGTGTATATTCTAGATAAAGTGAAAAGATACCTTGTCATATCGTACGCAAATGAGGGTCAAATGTGTATTTATTAAAACATCAAGGGCCTGTATTACCACTTTCTAATGAGGAATAGAAAGTAATGAATTCGATCGTTACCCTACATTTTATTGTTTATACATTATATTTTACATCCAAATACTTTAAATGAAAAAATAATTATTTAAATCAGGGTCAAGCGGCTGAATACAGTATATAGGTACTATAGGGCCAAATGTTATAATTTACAATGTATAACACAAACGATTAACAGTTAAACTTGTAAACTTGTTAAAATGTATGATTTAAGTAGCTGACTTATATAACTCACTATATGGCACATGTAACGAGATTAGAGTATATTTATATCTCTGTTTTAGTTTTTTTTCTTTCTCTATGAATATTTTTGAATGTTGCGCCGTGTGTCTAAGTGGAATAAAAGTGTTTTACTTTACTTTACTTCTTTGATCTAGACAAGACCCGGTTTTCTAATAAGTAGACATAACTTCTTCGATCTAATTAAGACCCGTATTAAAACCTTATCTTTCCAAGCAAGCAAAACTGCTTCCTAGAACATTTGCTAATCAACTTACCACAGGCTCTCCATCCACGGTCACCGTTTGCGAGAGATCCATCATCTCCAGCGCCAGAAGGGAGATATTCTTCGCATGTGCCACCTCGTACTCCGGCAGGCCTGACACGGCCATGTACTTATCTCCTACTGTCTCCACCTGGTTATGTGAATAACAAAATGAATTTCATGAAAGATGGGCCCTAAATTAAAAGAGAACGGTATTTTAACACTGTTACTTTCAAAAAAAATTATTTCGTCGTGCCCTTCTGATTATACTTAAATCCTTTCTCCCAAAATAATGCTTAGTATGGAAATCTAGCTGCATTAAAAAATTTGAATTCCTGTAATACTACTTTTCTCTTTACCATGTCTTTAATATGATGGATGATGACCAATGCAGAAGCGGAGTCACTTCTATATCATCTCGTTAATTTTAAGCACAGATCTCTATTGTTGGTTTATTACACTATTTAAATTAGATATTTTTTTCAATCAATTGAAAAAAGTATATCGTACAAATAAGGTATAGGCGTTCATGGAATTAACCCCATGCATTAGAAGTTTTACCTTCAGATCCGTTTAACCCACTGAAGCAATTACAACAGCCTGACTGACCTCTTTCCCACCAAACCAGTAACGATCTCTCATCCACCAGCATTTCAACCCACCTTATACACATTAGGGTTCCTCTTCGGATCGGTAAGCACATCAAAAGCCGTGTACAAGTCGTTCAGCATCCTGACGATCTTCATGGCACCCTTGTGATCAGTGTTGTTGGAGCAGTAGTTGGCAAAGCCCACGATGCCGCTGAAGAGCAGAGTGACTGGGTCGTACCGACGGGCTGGGACTGGGCGGCGGTGACGGAGCTCAGTTGCCACGCTGATAGGCAGCACGGAGTATAGGAGACTGGAATTTTAAGGGTTAAGGCTTAAGAGGGCTAAGGGCTTTTTATTAAATAATAATCATGTGTCTTTTCGATGTGTTTTAAGACTTTCGTGGTTATTTACTACACTTTCATCGCACTTGTTATTGGGTTTATTACCACGGTTAGTATTATTTTTACTTCGATATTTTGACGTATTAGTAGAGTATTACGAGTAGACTCGTCTACTCGTGACCATGACATTGCATGCGTCATGGTCACGAGTAGACGAGTAGGAGTCTACTCGTGACCATATGAAAGTGTAAGAAATTTAATAATTACCACTTAAGGTTAATTTTAGACCTAAATATGATTATTCTGAGGATGACTGACGTTCGATACTCCTCTTCATTTTATTTATTCTTCATTTTGCACTGACTTAAAACTTACCGGTCAGTCTTCTGCTTTTCCGAATCGAGCTCACGAAAAGTCTGCTGCAACTTGTCAGTCAGCACTTCCAGGTTTTGCGTCAACTTGTAATCAGCTTCGAACTGCTCTGACATCAGCACCAGGTCTCGAGTTGCATCATGGAGTGGTATGTCGGAGATGCAGAGGCCACGTCTGAAAGGAAATAATATTTTAATCCGCGCCGCTCGCCACCGACAGGGAGTTCATCCTCACATCTTAGAGCCAAATTGGGCGTGAACCGTGCGGTTCCAAAGGAACTTTCTCCCACGAACAGTAAGGTTGTGGAATGAACATAGAGAGGTTTTCCCTGGAGAAAACAACATGGAGAGTTTTTAAAGAAAGGGGTTAAAAGGTTTTTACGTTGTCCTGGTATTGAAAACGTTCATAGGCTGTAGTCACTGCTTACCATCAGGCAGGCCGTAAGCTTGTTTGCCACCTCAGTAGAAAAAAAATTATAAAATCCAATTACCGAGTCAAATCATCCAGGTTAGTTACACTGGGATAACATTGGAACACCACTACATCAGTATCTGGAATATACAACATCTGGCCCTGAAATGAACAAAAAATTATAGTCACATCTTCCTTGAGATCTGTCCGTTACCGATACATTAAGTACAGTATTTTCAAGTTATTGAACCTTCAGACGAAGCGGTGCAATTTCCTCGTGGGAGTCAGAGACTATCATCTCCTCAGGCTTTGTTTTCAGCACGTATACTGTGTTAATATGGGCCAAAACGTTGGCAAATGTCATCTCCAAATGCGGACGGATCTGAAACAGTATTAAAATCTTTACTGCGTAGGCACTACTTTGTTATAATTTTATGGAAAAATCTGGAATTCTAGAAAAGGGGCTTGGCTTTATCGCTCTATAATACATCTATGGACCAACTCGAATTGTAATAACTTAATCTGATAATTTTTTTTCAAATAGTGGGATGCGTTTATATAGAGGAGATGCTATGGTAGAGGTTGGCATTTTACTAGGCAAGCATTTGATCACATCATCTGATGGTAGTGACGATGCGGCCGTAGATGGAGTATGCCTGTCCAACAACAGTCTATTTACTCTGGACTCATTCAAGGCCAGAGTAAATAGACTGCTGTTGGACAATATTGTTGACTGTACAGTTTGGAGAATACATACTAGCCGTACGCATTAAAAAGATCGAGGGGAAATACGGCCTAAATGAAGTTTTACGCAATCGCTTAAACACAGAGCAATAAAACATGTGCTACATACAGCAACTAAAACGGATCGCTCACGGTAACCCAGCCGGTGAACCAACTCCCGCAGCCGATGGCCTATCTATCCTAAATGCTTAGAAATAAAGCTGAAAACGGCTGGCTCACGGTATCCAAGACGTCGGTGATCTTGCACCCTGGACGGGCCACGCGCGGCAGCAGCCTGGAGACGGTGCGTCCGGCCTGCACGATGATCAGGTTCCGGTCGAACATCAGGTGGAACGGGAATACTCGGCAGAACGTCGCTGGACTGACTTTCGGCTCTGGAATTATGGAGTAAAGGTGTTCCAAATGCAAGTATTGTGTAGGTAGAGTTTAAACTTCTTCATACTTTTGTATTGATTCAGTAGTTTAAATGTCCAATTACCATAAGACTACCAACCCGCCCCGGCTTTTATTTATACATATGGACGTTCCGGGCATAAGAGGCAAGAAAGCTGTGCCAGAATCGTAGCGTGTGGCAGTCTTTAGTCTCTGCCAAGTAAGTATGCAAAACTATTAGACAATGATGAAAATATTCTAGTCGCAAACGAGCTAGCATCTCTATGGACAAGCCTAGCAGTCAGCTCCTTTTATACTGGTTCCGGTATCGCGAGTTCATGTCCATCGGGCACGACCATTTAAATAATTCGAGTAGCAATTATAGAAGGCTCCATTCATCGCCATCTCACTCCGTCGCGGTTTGAGTGAATGAGATGGCGATGTTTAATCTGGCGAGTTAGACGTACCTAGCGACAAGGTCTCGATCTCAGCGATTTCGGGCACGCACACCCTCCCCGTGGTGGAGGTCTCTGTGATGAGGAATTGGACGTGGTCGCACTCCTCCTTGGTCTTCAGGACCTCCACCTTCACTTCCGTGTTGTGCAGCTTGCTGGCCACCGTCTGAAGTTTGGAAGGAAATTGGTAAATGATAAAAGCAATATTGACACCAAACCTATTCGACAATCGAATGCGGAGAGATAGAGAGTTGGTGGGTGAGTCTGGATATTATTATCGGTGGCATAACTTTTTATGATAAATGATAGGTAAAGTAGTTGTGACGTCACAACCCGCTATCGCCCTCTCCAACTAATTTTGAATTAAAAACTTTATATCTATCCTAATTTACAAAATAATCCTCCAAAAAACTATAGGTACTAAGGAACCATATGATCGCTATCACTCTCATATCTGATCTTACGATGCGGCAGAAAATGAAACATGCCTGTCTAGTAATAGCTTATTCACTTTGATTTGTTAGTAAAAAACCTGTCTACTTTTTGCTACTCAGTTCTTTACCTTGACTATCCCAATGACGATATGCTCCAGTCCAGGCCTATCAGAGTAGTAGTGGAGCACCAGGGCTCCGTCTTCCGGGCGCTCAGTGCATCTGAAGGACGGCGACCTCATGCCAGGGTAGAGGGTCCCGAGATGGTCGTGGAGACCATCCAAGTTCTGGAACACATTAACATGTCAGTGGGGTAAATTTGACCTGTAGAATTGTAGAGAAATTGAATTATTTGCTTTTAGTCGTCATTAATGTTTACGAGCGTGAGCTAGGGAGCGTCGGTGGCCGAGTGGTTAAGGTATCCGACTCGTAAGCGAGCGGTACCGGGTTCGAATCTCACTACGGCCATATACCAATGATTCTTTTCTGAGTTATGTACATTAGTTGAATGCTAATCGATGCTCTTACGGTGAGGGAAAACATCGTGATAAAACATGTACATTCAGGCGACTGAAATGTAACCACGATTCAATCTGGTTGATACGCCTGGTAGCAAGGCTACGGAGGCAATCGCACCACTGTAATTATCTGATTTTGCAAATCCTGGATCATGATCAAGTGGACCCAGGGCCCTCGTGCGCGAGAGCACAACCGGGACAAGAACGCATTATTTTCTTTTTGTAATGTTCACGAGCGAGGTTGACCAAGGTTCTGCTTGGTTGAGGAGTCCCGGGAGCAGAGGAGCACCCGGTAATAGAATATAATTATTATTAGTTTTGACGATGAGTCTCCGCCTGAAGGAGTAGACGGGTTGTCCAAGACTGAAGCAGTTAAGAAATAAATCTTACTCACAATCAGAGTAAGGCGCTGTCCTAATTGGCAACAGCCGTGCGATTATGGTCGTGCGACAGATGGTTTTGAGGTCTCCTATCGGTCGGGTGACGGCCGTCGTACGTGGTCGCACGGCTGTTGTTAATTAGGACAAAGCCTAATGTCTAATTCAACTCACTTGCAAGAAGTCCCGAGGAGTAGCACCGAGCACTTGCAAAATCTTGTCGTAGCCAGAGTCCTGGCAAAACTCGAAGAAAGTTTTACCGAAAGACTCAAGAATCGCATCGGCTGGTATTTCTGAAATAAAAAAGCTTCAAGAATTTAATACAAATTTTATTCGTTTTTATGTTTAAACTCATCGATCCCAGTGATTTTTAAGATATAAGTTATAATACTTAATTAAAATTTGTTCGTGGTTTTTAAATTTGAGGATAGCCATCTAGCCAAAGCTCCATATAAGTACATCCCTTCAAACATCAGTCCCTGTCTAAGTATGATCAAATTAGGGGTTCTATTTTTGAATCGCTCGCCTCGATACGAACGGTATTCAATTTTGTTTTTCGGCATGAAAATTTATATATTTTTAAATCACGTTGGCAACACCAAAAAAGTATTTATTTATTTATTTTTATTTAATAGTTTATTGCAAAAATGTAGTATGGTTCAAAAATAAGGACAATCGGCATCATGCATCAAAATATCAAATTCTCGCCGAAAATTAAAATTGAAACCCGCTCGAATCGAGGCAAGCGATTCAAAAATAGGGCGGGCCCCTGTACTTACGCAAGACTTCCACAGCGGCTGTTATCAGATTGTATGTTATTTCGTCCTCATATATCTGCCTCACGAGAAAGCTCCCCTCCATCGCCACTTCAGCTTTCTTTCTGTAAGTTGAAAATCATTTTTGATGAGTATATAATTACATGCTTTTGAGTTTTTGTTGAGCTATTTATTACTTTTCTACAATAAATTATATATTCTGTTAAAAGGTTTTGGCAATACAAAAATCAAATAATAAAAATCTGAAATGGGTGTGTGCAATTATAATACTGTTTTAACAGTTAGTTTATCAGTTATCTAACACCCACAACACAAGCTTTGCTTAATTTGGGGCTAGATAGCGCTGTGTAAATTTGTCCAAGCACATTTATTTATTTTCAATTTCAATTTCTTGATTTCGCATTCCATTAACAATAATCTATTACCAATAAAAAAAAAAAATATTTGGTAGTTCGTTACTTTGTAATGGATAAACACAAACACTACCTAACTGTTTTTTAAAAATTGTTCACCTATTGAGAAGCTACATTATCCAGAAGTAACATAGCTAGCTTTATATCCCGAAATCCCAACGGCACCACATGTGATCGGGGATTCTAAATTGCTTCCGTGCGGGTCGCTAGTACATATATACCTACTATACCGTCAAGGGGTGCCGATAATGGTTTGCCCGCGAAAAAGGGGTGCTAAATGTAAATGAAACTCACTTTATGGTCTCCCATGTCTCGACGCCAAAGGTCTTTATAACGAGTAGCTCTAGTGCGTAGTTAACGAACCCATACTGAAATGGAATAATATTATTATAGTACGTATTTTAGGAATTAAGCACTTCAATGTATTTGAAATTCGTCAAACGTCAAACAAAGGAACGTCGGTAGCCGAGTGGTTAAGGTATCTTCTAAACGAGAGGTACCGGGTTCGAAGTCCGGGTTTCGTGTATCAATGACTATTTTCTGAGTTATGTTATTGAATGCTAACCGATGCTCTTACGGTGAGGTAAAACACCCTGATGAAACCTGCACATTCAGGCGACTGGATGTGTAACCAGGACCCAATCTGGTCAAGTTCCCCAGGTGTCGGGGTGACGGAGGTCAGAAGGCAGTCGCTCCATTGTTATTACCTGATCTGCCAAATCCTGGATCATGGTCAAGGCCGGGCCCGAGAGCACAACTGGGACATTATGACCAAGATTATTGTTTATGGTATTTGTATTTTAATAAAAAAAATTATACCTTTATTAAAATGTCAACGAGAGATCAAGTGATTATCTTGAATGAATGTAACTTACCATCTTGATCACTTATCAAATGCTGAAAAAAGAAATATTGTATTATTAATAAAATATCTCGCAAGTAATTGTAAATAACTTAATTCGATTACGCAACTATAATTATCAGCACAGTAGTGCACTACCTGACATCCTCCTCCACCATCATCATCATCATATCAGCCGGAAGACGCCCACTACTGGGCACAGGCCTCCCCCAGAGATCTCCACAAAGACCGGTCTTATGCCTTTCTCATCCAGCTGATACCTACGATATTTACCAGATAGTCGGTCCCCCATGTGGGCCTACCCATGCTACGTCTTCCTGTACGTGGTCCGGTCGTGGTCCCGGTAAGCGTCCCCAATGATCACCAAATGGTACCAATATTTCTTGCACCCGGCTTGCACTCTCTACTCTCCACTTGCCTTCTTCAAATTGTCGCTTCTCCACCGGAGCATAACCTATCCAGTACATGTCGCTCATCATCTATGTACAAGGTGTCTCAAAAGAAAGTTTATATTTAGTAAATCGATTAAAAAAAAAGTAAGCCGTGTATCGAAAAAATGTTTATTGATTATTAAAATACATAATTTGGGAATTTATTTCTTAAAAATAATATCGTCCAAATGTAGACCCTCGCGTTCACGGCACTCATTTAATCAAACTGTAAAATTACTTATGACGGCTCGGCAGGTGGACTCAGTGATGGCTGCCATTTCGTGACGGATATTTTCTTTCAAACGCGCCAGGGAAGTCGGTTTATTGGCGTAAACTTTAGATTTAAGGTAACCCCATAGGAAAAAGTCCATAGGGGTTAAATCAGGACTGTGTGGAGGCCAATTTATGTCACCTCTCCTGGAGATCAATTTGCCCAAGAAAATTTCACGAACTCGTGGCAGAGATGTATTGGACGTGTGTGACGTTGCTTCGTCCTGCTGGAACAATGATTTTTGGTTATAGCCAGGAAAGTTTTGCAGTTCAGGCACCAAGAAGTCGTCTAACATCTCCACATAACGCTCTGAACTCACTGTAATTGCACGCCCCCTTTCGTCTTCAAAAAAGTAAGGGCCGATAATTCCTCGCGCCGACATCGCTGCCCATACGGTCACTTTAGGCGAATGAAGGGGTTTCTGATGCTTGCGTTTCGGATTCGTTGCACTCCAGTAGCGGCAATTCTGCTTATTTACGTGTCCATTAAGATGAAAATGAGATTTATCCGAAAACAAAATATGGGTAAACGTTGAAAAGCGCTCAATTGCCTGATTTACAAAGTCAAGCCTCTAACTGGCATCTTGGGGCTTTAATTCTTGCACCAATTGAATTTTGTAGGGGTGCAGCTTTAGATATTTGTGCAAAATGCGGTGTAATGATTATCTATGCACATTTGAAGTACTTGCGCGCTTCCGAATTGAAAGGTTCGGGTCATCACGAACAGACTAATTAACACTCTCCACGTTTTCTACCGTTCTTGATGACCTTGGTCGCCCGGATTTTGGTTTTACCAATGTTGTACCGGTCTCTTCAAACTTTTTGACCCATTTTCGAATAAGCAGAATGCTTGGCGCATCATTTGAGTGGCGAAAACTTCGAATACTGCTGAATCTCCTACGCGCAACAGTCGAAGAATCACCATTTTTGTAAAGCTCTCGCACGCACAACGCGCGGTCTGCTCCTGAGACGCTCCTTATCGACTGAATTCCCAAGAGCCAGGCTACCGATTGACATAACCCCCGCGCCCCTCGGATTCGTTGCGTTCACGCAGTAAACTAAATAAATATAAACTTTCTTTTGAGACACCTTATATTTTGGTTATCTAATGAAGCATTGAAAACAATACAATAACTAATAAAATATTGTCTATGGCTACGGAGTTCGAAGATGATCTGCGCCTGATGGTTAGACGATAAAAATATAGTCGCCTTTTATACTACAATTTTTGTGAATGTCATTGAATATGCCTGTAATTTTATTATATCTATATCAAAAACGAAATCGGTCCTTTAGTTATCGAGGAAAATGGTAACAGATATGCATACAAACACAAACACAAACAACCTTTAACCCCAAGTTCCATTGAACGGAATAAATACACTTTCCTTAAAACCTACTTACGTCCCTTTATACCTATTTTTATTACCTACTAGTGGATCCGGCGCGACTTCGTTCGCGTGTCGTCCTATCCCTACACTACCCTACCCTACCCTACACCTGCTCTACTTTAACCCTACCTACCCTTTTTTCTTATTTATAAACCTTCCTCTTGAATCACTCTATCTATTGTTGAAAACCGCATTAAAATCTAAGCGTTTACAGATTCAGACGGCGGGAAGCGACTTTGTTTTATACTATGTATAGAATTAGATGAATCTGCTCATACATTGGTTCATCCATTTTTCTTTTCATACGCTACGAAACATAACACAATATAGAGACATACAGGGAAGTAAGGTACGCGAAATCGGAAGCTACTCTTATTTATTTTACATCTAAGAGAAACTCATTTTCTTTCGCCAAGGTATTCTCACAATCACTTTGAATGAGAGACAAAAGAGGGAATTTTCCGATGCCTCGAGTCTTTCTTTTTAATTTTGCTTGAGGGAGGCTTCTTAGTGGCAAAGCAAATACTACCGAGAATTCATTTCATAATAAAACCGCATATAAAGGGCATGCTTTATGGTGTTTTCTTCTTAAAGTGGTCTGTTTTTCTCTTTCTCTATTACAGAGTAGTAAAGATAGCAGATTGATTCGTCCACAATCTAACATTGGAGAAGATATCGATACATATAATAAAACAGTAAAAAAATAGTGGGACTTACCTAAAGTGTGTCTGTACATTGAATATATTTACAAAAAAATAATTTAGGGCGATGAAGAAATAATAAAAAAGGAATTTTTTAAATTGCCTATTGTTTGTTTGTTTACAGGACAGATGTGAATGAAACTTTTTTAGGCAACATATAGGGTAACTATATTATGGTATAATTGATTTTAGAAACTGGAAGACCTGAATATCTAACTTCGATTGGGTAGAACCAGAGATACAGCTTGACCTCTCCGTAGTACTAGCTGTCATACATTTCAAATAAAATGGTCCTAGGGAAAAAAATAAACTGCCCTAAAAATGGTTTCCATGCGAACGAAGTTGCGAGCAAAAGCTAGTCTGGAATACTAGTCAGAGCTATAATAAGTAGGTATTTAAAGAATTCGGAAAGGTTACTAACTTGTATAATTTTGTAAAACGCATGCAGTTAATTTTCCTACTAGTTTTCTTGCCAAGAAACCGTTGTCCGCTCGATGGTGCCGTGGTGCCTAGCATTTATTTTATATTGTATAACATTCATAAGTGTTTGTGAAAACCTAAACTGAATAAACCTATTTGATTGATTGATTGATATAACTATTTGTAGGTATATTATTGGAATGTACGAGTATGTTGTTACATTTTGGTTAGATATGTTTCGATATTTAATTTTTACTTATATCAAGTGCAGGAGCACCGCATATATCTTTTTCGATTGCTATCTCTCCTGGAAGACTGGTAGATAATACTGTTATAACTTTAATGTCCGACAAGAACAACACAACCCTTAAGTGAAAACTTAACTTGTCACTCTTAACTTTATGACACCGATTTGGATCTCCTAAATGCTTGGAAATATCTTAAGGAGCCAACTTAAGAGTCGCCGAAGTTTAGTGCAATCGGGCATAAGTCTGCCATTGTTCTGTTAGTGTATAAAGTATAAATACATAAATATGGATAGGCTACAAACTTAGATCCGGGGTTACCTAACTAGAAAGTAATACTAAAACTTGTTGGCTTGGTTGTGCATGTCTCGCAAAGTATAAGCTTATTCATACGAATATCCCAGAGTAGCTGCGAACTTACGAGTAATACAAGGCCGATCGTACCTTGTATGCTAACGTGGTATGCTTCGTGCTTTGCTTACGGATAAAATTTGTAATGCATACGCATCTCTATTGTTGGAATTATGCGGGAATATGAACGTACGTTTCGCACGAATACGCATCCAAAGTGCGACCGGCCACACTCGCGCGAAACGCACGAAACGTAGATACAACTCGCACGGAATGGTGGCGTAACCAGGTCGTATGCTGTTGTCCTATGAGGTCCTAGTAAGTAATACTGCGACATCTATCGCTCCCATAGTGTAACTACAAGAAAAATAGGTGAGCTTCTTGACAAACCGACGTTGAAGATGATAGCCATATTTATAGATGGCGATAGTTGATATTCAAAAACTATGTTTACAATCAAGATGCAGGTGCTTAATGTTATTGCTTTAAATGTCTCTCATATTTAAAAAATTACTCTAAATTCAGAAATTTTTACCATAGAAAAATAGAAGCATTTACATTTATAGACAGAAGTAGGTAGGTATACCTAAACGTTTATTAGGTAGGTATTATTTTTAAACCTTAAATATCACCTTGAATTATGTATTGAAAAATTTGTTAACTAAAATGTATTAATAGTTACATATTTTTAATTAAATTAAGACAAGCGGTACGCAAACTCGCATTTCTTAGTATCTCTTTGAATAATAACAAACGTATCTTACCTCTTTATCGCTTTAAATAATTACGAACTTTCACTGAATTAATATTGGACAATATTAGGCCGATTCGTTACTATTTTCGTATTGTTTTTTAATTAAAATGTGTATTAGACCGACGTGGAGACTGCGCACAAAACCTTTTCCGCCGAAGGCCTGGCGCAAACTGCCGTACCGTGAACCCTTGTTTGAATTTCGAAATTATATCACTTACATTGATTAGTTTCATATTTTTATTGATATTTATTTGATTAATTAATTCAAGTACAGTAAATAAACTCATATTAAGCCAGTAGTAAGGAATAAATCGTAAATAAGCGATAGGAATAATTTGCACACTACTGACATCTGTGATGAGTTTTCCGAACAAATAGTTTCTCGACGGCTATGTATAGGCGGCGCTAGTAGCCGGGAAAGTGTTCATATTAGGTTCTACATACACGATGCGATTTTTACCGAGTTTTTCGAGAACGCTTTACGTTTTCTATGTAGCTAAGTAAGGACTGTGCAATGGCTTTATCGGTTGATAAATCATATACCTAATCTTTTTTTGCAGTTATCTAAAAACCTAAACGATTAAATGAGGTAGGTTTTGTTAGGTTTCATTGTAATCATGTACCGAAGGAGGGATTGCATTGAATAAATTGAAAGCACGTTTAAACTGCAAGTGGAACTCAGATCTCTACGGGAAAATGGTGTGCAGATAATACCTAGTAATATCTTTAACACTGACGTAAATAAGTGACGTTCTCACAATAACAAAAAAATTCAAAGGACTTGTTCACATAATCTTTCAATATTTTATCATAAAATTGCTGGTAAAAATATAAACGGAGATTCCATACCGAAGTCGTGTACCTACCGAAAATCCAATACGAAATAGTAGATACCAGTAGATAGTACCCACATAACATTACAATTTAAAATTTAATTAAGAAACCATAATGTATCAGAAACTACAAAGGTAATGTCGACTTACTGACATGAAAGGTTTACCTTGCTGGATAACCAACGCTACCGAACCCAAGTGTGTTGAACATGAAATTTATATGAAAAACTTTACTCGCACCGCACGCTAAGCTTTAGGGCAAACGCTTTACAGGGAGGCATTCAGGGCATAAACAATACAATGCAATAACTTATTGCACACATACAGAAGAATAAAGAAAAGTACATGAAAACACAATACAATTGTTTCACTGTTACGAGTCGGCGAGGGAAAACAACGTGATGAAAACTTCATAAACATTGTGATTTTTTTTTATGTAATGCGGTAGGCAAACAGGCAAGCGGGCCACCTGATCGAAAGTGGTCATCACTGCCTATAGACATTAGCAACACAAAGAATATCGCCAATGTGTTGCCCACCTCTATAACACGTTGCTCTGGCAGCTGAAAGGCAAATGCCCCTCCACTGCCAAAGCCACGGTTCCGAAAATCTCCACCCCATGGAGCACTGGAGACCTTACTCACTGGCAGAAACACAATACTATTTAAAAAAGTATTGTTTAGTTGCGGTATTCTGTAAGGTGGAGGTACTTAACCAGTCGGCCGGCTCCAATTCGAACGGGATACCTCTCTTAAAATGATGAGACATGAATAAATATCGTGATGAAACTCAATCCATCGCTTTTTGGGGCACCTTTGGCCCTCTTTCCTGAGGCACCTGTAAACGTAATTATCATCAATACTAGTCCCATAGGACCTACTTTTTAGTTCCTTTTCCTCAGGTTCCTCATAAAGCTAATAGAATGTTGAATTCACTCTTCATTGACTTTATTCCAAGGTTAATCTCTGACAAACGACTTGATAGCACATGATAAACTAAAGTACACTGGGCCGCAAAAATTCCGGGTTGCTAACAAAAAACGTGACAGTTTCTTAAATACATAAAATTAATTCGTGAAACTGTAGTATGTTGTAGGTGACTAATTAATATGTAAAGTAAAACACAAACGCGTTTTCACACTATTCTTTATTCAATTTTAATTAAATACTAAAAAGACACTTACAAATTATGACAACAAAAATACACTTCGCAGTCCAAAATGAAAACATTTTTATCGTTTCAATACTTTGTGTTTCCTCCACAAGCTATCACTTCATTAACACGATATGACATACAGTAAAAAAAAATTTAAATACGATTTTGGTCTATGTTTGGCCATTCTTCCACTAGCGCACTCGTGTAACATAGCTGGAGCTAGTTAGGGTTGTCTAACGTATCTCCCGAGCTCGTCCTATGCATGTAAGTTTGGGCTGCGTGCTGGCTACTCCATGCAGATAATACTGACGTCTTGAATACGCATTGACCATATGAGCAGTATATGTAGCTTCGCGTCTCTCACCACCCTAAGTCCGTCCCTGGCACCCACGAGTTAGAAGCTTCATATTCACAATGTTGCCTCTTACGGCCATGTGAGTTTGCCTCACCCTCGGGCACGGACCTGTCTTCAGTCCTTTGCGTGCCTATACCTACATACCTATTTGTACTAAGAGAAAAAAAATGTATACGTATATTGTTTAGTTTACAATTAATTATGTTGGGGGCAATCTCGCAGAATCGATTTTATATATTATTTTAGTAATAGGAAGCTACATTCTTCCCGATCATAATTATAATTATCAACGAATTATTATTATTAATAAAACTATAATCATTAACGAAATGTAAAGAGAATATGAGTTTATGAAACTAGAAATAAATGATAGTTATTATATATACGGATCTTCATATTCCGTAAAAGTAACAGGAGTTACCAGGATAGCGAATGTTAGCAGAATTTAACATATTACGGATCGTACGTGTAAGACGTGGAATGTATGAAAAGAGAGAACGGGAGTTCCAAAGACTTTCCTTTGCACTAAAACTTGGGGTACTTCAAAAGACATGTCTATATGTACCTCAAAGGCTGGCACCGCGTTTGCTCCCCTTAGTACAATACCCTAATACTATTATATAGTAGTGTAGATTTCCTGATCGACGGTGGCCACTTCTATCAGGTGGACCGCCTGACGGTGTGCCTGCCTAGGCAAAAAAATAGGATTGAACAATGGGAACCGCGCACGATCGTAACTAGTAAAAATGTAATTGACACTGTTCGCAAAACTTGAAAACATCGAATCCATAGGGTTTGAAATTAGTTATTGCTTTAGTAATACCAATTTTAATTATTTTATATTTTACGCATCATAAAAAAATTCTAGCAATCAAATTTTACCCTATTAACCAACATTTTAATGTCCCGTGCTATCGAGAACGTGGGCTCGGGGTCCGCCTTGACCATAATCCAGGATTTGGCGATCAGGTGGTTACAGTGGAGCGGCTACTATCTGACCTCCGTGACCCTGCTACCAGGGGAACCTGACCAGATTGGATTATCGTTACAAATTCAGTTGCCTGAATTTGCAGGTTTCATCACGATCGTAAGAACATCGGTTAGTATTCAACTTATGTACGCAACTCAGAAAAGAGTCATTGGTACATTGCCACAGTTGGATACTACGAGATTTTTTTAAATCAGAGTCCTAAATATAATCAAAGTTATTTCGTTTTCTGCGTTAGCCGCAGCGGGATTCGAACCCGGTACCTCTCACTTACGAGTTGGATACTCAATCGCCGACGCTCTTTGGGCCTATAGTATACGAATAGTAAATAAAGGCGAATACATAACATACAGAAAGGCTGCAGGAGGATGCTAAATGCGGCAAGCCGAAGACAGGGTGCATTGCAACAATGTAACAAATATTAAATGAAATTATTTCTGAAATAAAAGTATATTGTAGTATATTGTATTGGCGACCTGCGGGAGAGGCCTATGGCCAGCAGGGCTTAAGATAGTGATAGAAATAACGTATGCTTTAATTTCCAAATTTTATACGGACACAAAATTTTATAACTAACTAATTCTCGTAACATTCTATGCATTCCCATTCAAAGCAGAAAACTAAAATCGCTCCCGACTCTAAAGTTGTCTTGAAGTTCAGAATTCTTCAGATTAAAATTTCAAGTTTGAAAACTTATGTTGTTTCAGAAAGCGAAGGAACAAAGTATTCCCTGAATTTGCTCGTAGGTAAAGTTCAGTCCTGATATTCTTAGTCAGCATTCGGGGCGCAAGACGTGGGAGGTCATTCCTCTTCATTTCGTGGATATCGCAGCCATAGTGAATTGTGTCGCAGCTATTCGAACGAATAGCTTTGGCTCGAACTTTCTCGAGGATGGAATTCACGAGACAAAGTTATTTCTTGGGTTTCTTGTAGGTACCACAGAGTCCCATCACAGTTCCTTCGGCGACCCAAAGAGACTTTTGACTTTTGGACACACAGGCATGTAATTGTACAGTCTAGCAAAAAAGTCGTGAAAATTTTGACGGCCTAACTTTACAGCAGAAGTACTTAATGTGACAGATCATTTTAAAATAATTATTTTCTTGATAATTATCTTAATGAATATCCGGATATTTATCTCTCTCTTAGATCTCTACACTTTCGGGCATCTCGCTCATCAACCTTCATTTTTCGTTGTAATGGACTCGAAGTCAGTCCAATGCTCGGAATTTGTCAAAGGTTTTTTAAAGTTGCCATTTTTCACTCAGAAGCGACAAATCGTGTTCACATACGTGTAAAGCGACCTTCTATTATTATTTAGATAATTATCAACGATAATGATCACTTAGAACCCACGGATCAAATGCACCGTACCCTATTAAGATGTAATTTTATGCTAATGGATATTACATTTTGTGAATTCGTTAATCTAATTTGCTTAATATGGCTCCGGATAGCATGTTTGTGTTCGATAACTAATTGATTAATTTCTAATTTCACCAAAAGCGTACTATTTGCACAGTATAAAGTACCAATTTACGCGAGGAAGTTAGATGCTGGATATTCCCTTGGGGGTGATTCTCGCGCTTTCGACATTAGAATTCGACATTTTCTCTAGCCACAAATATTTATCACTGAATCTCTATTGGAGGCAAAAAACTTATTCTAATCTTTTGTTGTCGAAGATAGTTTAAAATCACATTTATAATAGAGATATAAATATTATCTCTAATAGGGATATAGAAAAAATGTCGAATTCGAGATGTCACGGCGCGAGAATTAGGCCCTGGCATTTTAATGTCATCTGAAGATGGAGATGGAGTATAGACAATGGTGAAGACGCGAGTGGAAAACGAGCAAGCGAAATGATCTTGCGACTCGGACTTGAACTTGGACTCATAACAATGTTAAACTTGAGCCTCTTCCACATTAGTAATGGGTTTCGCCATAATCTCGACGCCTAGCAGGTGGGTTGAGGATTGCGGTTTTTTAATTACAACAGAAACTGCTTCTGTTTTTCTGGTCTTCGAAGGTATCTCATTATCCTCTGAAACATTACTTCGCTCTTGCGGCACCAGAAGTTGAAGGGGTTGTTCACAATATCCGTATAACACTCGGCTTTCGGACCACACACCATCACGATACCACGCGGCATTCGGACACCACACAGAATCAGAATACTACTTGTTATGCAGATACCACACGCCATCAGGATACCACATGGCATCCGGATACCACACGGTATCCGTTTACAACACGACACCCGGACACCACAAAAAAAATGTTCAGTACCACTGCTAATCACTTACAGCGTCCACGTGTGTTTACAACAGACACACTATATCAATCCAGCACGCTATAACCATTGAATTACATGGAATAATAACATGGGTGGCCCTACTAATCCATTTGTCGGATTAGGCCACTCCCACGCAGCCAAATCAGAGAGTATGTACCTGTCCAATTCATTTGTCGCCATTGTAATCTTGTTTTCGGATACATGCTAGTTTTTGTTCGTGGCCCAGTCCACGTGGACTAGCTTTTTTGAGTTAATTATCGATATCGACTGTATTAGATACCATCCTCTTTTAATAAAAAGGCCATCTATATAAACATCGAGTCCATTAGGTTTTATGGCCTTTCCCGCGACTTCGTCCGCGTAAAATACGGTTGTTCAACATTCCCGCGGGTACCACATTTTTCGTGATGAATTATGGCCTATTCTGAGCAAAATTTCAAAATCAGTGTAATAGTTTTTGCATGAAAGTTTTCCATACAACCAAATATTCACCGCACGAATGTCTACCCATATTGGGCAGTATTAATATTGACCGGTGAATAATAAACTACTAACCACATTTTTCATAACATATGGTATATGTAGAGTCTTCTGAGCTAAATAAAAAGTTATCCATTACCAATTCTCAGATTCTGATGTGGTGCGATTTCACAATGAATGACTCGTTAAAATACCTTGGCGACCGTAGCCAGCGATATGTTTATAGTTGGACTCAATAGAGACGTCACCCATCTTCGATTTTATAATGGGTACCACTAATATGCTGGCTAAGAAAACGGTATAATGAAGATTCTGATCAAAACACATTTTTTAATACGGAGATTTTAGGCCCGCTGTATACGAACCTCAATTCATTTCCAATAAACACGGCCTAAAACTGTGTTGAAATTACATCCAAAGTTCGTGGTTTCGATCATAACGGCATACTTACCATGTAATTATACCGTTTTTGATCGAAGCCATTTCAGTTTTTCACTGCTCCTGTAAAATTTAATTTCATTTTATTATACCGCTGTTTGCCAGTTCCACATATATTACAAAGGTGCCTATGTAAATGAGTATCAGTGGTTCCGGTAGATATAATAATATGTGTTGAATACACATATCAAATAACCCAGCTGAGATTTCACATATGTTGTGTGAGCGTTGTATGTGTACCATGATTTCTGAATTCGGAGGGAAAATAATGTAAACTTTACGTGCAAAGCTCACATTCGTATCATCAAAAGAGAGGAGCCTCGGGGCGGGCTTTTTGTAAATTTTCCTCGGCGCTGGAAGCAATTTTTAAGATATGTTTGTAAAATAGCCTTGGAATATTTTCTTTTGTAGAATTGGATGTAGGATATGGGTAGGAGTGATTGTAAATCAAATAAATAGATTATATAAGGCTGCTGCTATTTTCAACACAGGTCCTTGATGGATGGCTTGAAAGACATTATCGCGGCTTTTATAGTATATGATAGAAAAATACGAAAACAATAGTTTACAATGAGAATAGAATACAACAAAGATGTAAATGTGGCGTAAAAAGTATCTAACATGCTACCAACAGGAAACTATTGAAAGAAAGATAATGGTGCCCCCTTAACTTTCATTACGGCTGTTCTAATAGGTACTGTAAATTAGTATATCCATGTAAACGATGAGTGTAGGTACCTCCATATTTGTCTCCAGTAGGACGCGGGTTATATCAAGCGCAATTACAGGCATGAGGCATTTCATCTTAGGCCTCATAGTGACAACGCACCTGCGATTCTGCATTATTGTTGCCTGCAACCTAAATGCATGAATCAGATGCGACAATTACCACTTACCATCTCTGGTGGACTGTCTGCACGTTTGTCCCTTACTAGTATTAAAAAAAAAGTCAGCTCTGTCAACTCAAAGTTTTATGAATTTCTCATACGCGCGCCGAGACAGGTTGCGTCGCCGACGCCCTGCGTCCTGCAGCGCCAGTTTGCGTTGCCAACGCAACCGCGTTACTGACGCAACTTTTTTTTTTATTGCCTAGGGAGTCACGCGAACAACGATCCACCTTATGGAAAGCGACCACCGTCATCCAGGATACCTGCAATCTAATCTAAGGGATTAAGTATATTAAAAAACAACGGTCCAAAATATAATATTAATCCTCCGCCTGCTGGTTTCCATCAAAAATGTATGTGCAAAATATTATTCGCAAATGTTGCCAAATTGAAAACTGTGCGGCATATAAGCCCACGAAATTTCCCGACACTGCTGCGTAATTTTGGCAACCCCTCCTTTTTATCTTAAAAAAAAAAGGTTTATTTTTCGTTTATTAAACTGGCACCTGCTACGGATTTGTAATTGCGTTAGCTTACCTTCACCCGGACGGTTAATTTCATAAAGCCAGGTTAAACCGGTTCGCCTGACCCGGATAATTGGTGCGTTTTAAAAATATCTCACCATCTGTGATCGGGATTAAGGTGTGGTTTAAAAATGGGACGAAGAAAGGACTAAATTTTTTTTTCGAATAATTGTCAGGTTTTCTATTTAATCGGCATTCAAACGAAATCTGAACGTGGCAGTTTCCAAAAAGTTCCCGTTTGGCATCGTATTGTGAATAATTTTTTTTAATTACTTGACATTGGGGACTTTCCTCATAGGTTGGTAATGGACATCCGACCATAGGCGGTGGTGACCACTAATATCTTCAGGTGATCCGCTTTCTCTTTTGTTTCCCTGTTTAATTACATACATACATACATACATAAAGCTCGCGCCTCTGTCCCACAGGTGGGGTAGGCAGAGACTATGGACCGCCACTTTGCTATAGGAAAATATTTACTTTAATTAAGTATATAATGAATTCTGCCCAAATTTATGAAACAACTGATACCCTTGAGTTCAGAGCTGGTGCCATACTAAAAGTTGTTTGTGAACCCCTCCTTTGCTAAGTACCAAGAATTAATATTGCACTACCCTCTCTTGCTATCAAGAATTAGTTTAAAGTTTCATAAAGTTGCAGTTTCCACCCTCAAGTTTCACTTCATTTCTACACCCTACCAGGGAAAATATTAATAAAGTTTCCGAAAATATACACATGTGCGACTTGTCAACGAAATTCGTATGTGAACAGATATAACTTTTACCTTTTATTATATCTGTATTTCCAAATCTCTGCCTGGGATGAAAATAGCACCGACAAGGATGTAAAATGTTATTTCCTGTCTATTCGTTTATTTATAAGAATCTTTGCTATATAATCTGGCTGACAAAATCACAAAAACTTATGAACTATATGTAAGTGGATATCAAAATCTATAATGTTATTCCCGACGGTATGAAACAAGTACCAACACTTGATTTATTAGTCGTAAAATTAAAAACAAACTCATAGAACTGTCATGCTGCAGCGTGGAAGAATTTCTGGAGAAAAGTGGATCGCTAAACCACTCATAACAGCTTTAATTGTGAATAACATATTATTATTGTAATATTACTGTAATATGATAACTGACATGTAATATTAGTGTAAATTGATATTTAAATTAAATAAATAAGTATATATAATAATATCAATATTAACTTTAACATGTAAAATATTTAGCAGCTATAGCTACGTATTCAAGTGTAAACGGAAATTGTTACTTATAATTTCCGTTTACTTCCGTTTACGGATATTATAAGTAACAATTTCCGTTTACACTTAGTAATAATTTTTTATGACATTGAAACTGTGCAACATCTGTATACTCGTATCTATTTGAAATTGAAATTGAAAATTTTCAATACCAATAAACTTACCCAGACGCTGTTGCGGAGCGGTTTAAAATTGGGAGACCAACATGATTATTAAAGATAAACTCACAAAAAATATCTACGCGTTGTTGTTATTGACCGCTTTGTTTTGTTAACAAATTGTTGACATTATGCAATTGAAAAAATTGCTTTCATTTCGCGGAAATGTTTCGTAGGTAATAAACGACAGATACAATCATAATCAAGCACTATTACCTTACTCTATTCGGGGCTCATTATGACGATAAGAATCGTCAAGACCAGGGAAATGTTTACCAGGGCCGTATTCAGGTATAAAAAACTGACTAGTGTGTAGTAGTGACTAAACAGTGCATAACTGCAGTCAAGTCTATATCGCTACGTTGGACCTTCTACCGATAACAGCTGAATTTAGACTAAAGACTCATGCCACAAAAATTATTCCAGCCTTACGACATTGTCATCATCAACTGGCTCAATTCAGAAATAATTGAATTACCATTCCTCCGAAGGGCCTTGAAAGACTCGTGTTAGAAAAACAAGTAGAGCTCACTGACGATATCATTGTCGTCATAGCGTTGGTCTCCATCGGATACGAGCCACCTCTAAGATAACGGAGAATTATGCCATTATTTATTCTTTATTGTACACTTTATTGTAAAAAATACACTTACGCTGCTATTTTCTTGTTAACGGATGTTCTAAATGGTTCGATTTCAAGACATTATTCGCGTTAAATGATACCATACAAATAAAAAAAATTAAAAAAATTGTAGTATACATTTCAATGTAACATGTTTATTGTTCCGTGACCTCGCATCAAAGGATGGACGTTTCTTCACATCTTAGGTACGGAGTTTTCAGCACGAGTTTCGTTCCCATTTCCCTGAATGCGTGTCAGCATTTCTCCGTGACTAGACGCAGTTTGTGGCAAAACCGACTGCCAACAAAATGACCGATAATTACCACTTAAACTATATTTGTTTACGATTGTGTTGGTACTTATGCTAAGACGCGACAAAATGGATAATTGCTCATAGTAGGTATGTAGAGAAGGGCGGGGTTCAACGTTCCGACTTTTTTACAATACGTAAAAATAAGGTCAAAAAATTATCTGTAATACTAGTCTTACATACTGTTTTTATATCACTAAGGTGGCAAACAAGCTAACGGCCCGCCTGATGGTAAACAGTCACCGCAGCCTATGGACGTTTGCAATACCAGGGGCATCACCCACGCGTTGCCGTGAAAAACCTTTTCACCCCTTTCTTGAAAAACTCCATGTTGTTCGCTCCAGAGATAACCTATCCAGGTAGCGCCACCTCTTGATACTGTGTGCGTGGTGGTGTGATACTGTGCCGACCCCAAATGGGCAGGCAAATGATGACTAGTCTTATGGATCAATGACTGCAGAATTTATGTTAGTTTCAACATGTATTGTTAGATATGTTAAATTATTAACAGTTTTTGTTTCAGTTTCTATTTTTTGTAGGAAATTTTCAAGAAACAACTCTCCCCGTCATGGGCTTGTTGTTTCATCTTTGAGGTAAATTGTTTCTATAACAACTACTTTCATCATTCATGAAGCCGAGGTTTCTTAATATTTATAAATCAAACATAAAAGTACTAGAATTAAAACTCATATATCTGTTAATAAAAATAAATGGACAAAGGTAACGAAATAACGTCAAATGGAAATCTTTGATCACTAGCTGCCCAGGGTGACAGTTACCTTCAATTTACCATCAAGTGGGGTATCTGCTCAGTTACCTCTAATATTAGATATATGCCCAATTAAACTAAAACTATAATGTAATTAATAAAACTGTAGAGCAATGAGCAGCTACGGTGCAAAACATAAAAGCCAAAAACTAGGTCGAAGTTACCAAATTAACCCTTGCTTCTTGAGTGACAGAATACTGTTGGCTTAGCTCTGACAGTTATGAGGGATGCTAACCTACGATAGTAACCTTTACTGTGAACTTTTGTTCGGTTCGGTCAGTAATAGGCTATGCAAGACATACCTACATACTGTTTGAAGGAATGCTTATAGTTTATGGCACACGTCAAGTCAACAAAAGGCACTAAGGTACTTATTTCTTTGACAAAATTTCTTGCAACAGTCTTACAGCAAATATAATTTATTGCGAAGGTAGTTAAGACGTGCACAATAAGAAAAATAAGTAAAGTGGATTTTAAGTAGGTGTTTAGGTACAGTCCAAGAGTATGCCTGTTTAAAAATTTAAAGTTGTGCTAAATAATATTTTATCTACACTCATAGCGTAATATTCCGATTATATATTCGAAAACAGTTGTTTAAGGATACACTTTTTTCACGCCAGTTTATAAAATTTTAAAAAATTGCTTATCGATGCAGCATTTCCCATCCTATTTTCATTACAGCTGTATCGAAAAATAACTTTTTAATAATTATGTAACACTTTTCTTTTTTATATTTTTGTCGGGCGCCGGGACACTGCGAAATGTAGGCTGAATACCTAAATGTCTTCAAAAAATTCAAAATTCAAATGAAAAATTTAAACTTTCCTGTTCATATTTGTGTGTAATTATTTTCCCGCTTAACGGTATATTTTTTCTAATTGTTGTAATTTGTGTATGTTTATTTATTTATTAGTTCATTACACAGTTTTACAGCAGTTAAATATATTTAAAAGATAAATACATAATGGTTGAAATGCCAATGACAAAACGGCATTTTAAAATTTTGATATGTAGCCACTAAGCAGCTTTGCAGATAGATACAATATTGACAAACAAAAATAATAATAAAACAAAGAAATATATGTGTGTGTGTGTGTGTTTTGTTTGAAGCAAATAAATAGATAAATGTGAAAGTAGTGAAATGAATTTCCCGCTGCTTGATATCCTCGAGGCGTAGATACAACAGAACTGACTCGCAGTTACTTCCAGCAAAGTTGAAAAAATTATAGGTACGAAATTTTAACAAGAAAATATGAGTGTAGATAAAGTAGTGTATGCAACTGCATATAATTAGGTATTAAAACACTCGTGTCAATACATCATCATATTTTACAATATTGATGAATTTAAAATGTACCTATTTAAAAAATAACCGTTTAAACTTGAATGTAAATTTCAAATTTGTGACATAAGTAATTTAATTCATTTAAAAATATGTACTTATTTCAATGAATTTTGACATTTGTAAAATATTTGACTTCATTTGATTTATTCTATTATCTTGACATAGGTATTCAATTGATATTATTTGACATATAATTGAATTTGAATAATTTATTTTTGTTATTGTTTGTGACGCTCTCTTTTAATTTAGCATGCCAATTGACTTGGCTTTATGTGTGATACTAAATACTCTGTAATATCATGTTGTACAAACATACTTACCACATTTACTGCAGCAAATAATTGAATTGAATTGAATTACAACTTCAAGTTAATTTTCCTTTGCCGCTAGAGCAACGTTCACGGCATTTGGTGCACCTTTATTCAAAATCAGTTTGCTAAAAGTAGGCCGAATTAGCTGTCCCTTATGCTCAAAAGACTTGTCCCTTACCCCTGGGGTATTTTTTATATAATAAATAACAATTTTATTCATGAATGCTATAAAACCATTTAACAACTTCACAGCCGTGCAACGTGCAAACGAATATGATACTTAAGGAGGTCATGCACTTATGAGCATAATACACAAAAAACATAAAAAAATGTTATCCAGCAACGACAAATCTATCTAAAAAACTTATAAGTATCTAAGAATTCATTCATATTCCAACAAGCAATCTGTTAATGATAACGCGGAGAGAGATATGAGATTCCACTCCGTAATGTCGGCACAGTGTGTGATGGTATTAGCATAATTCCTCGATCGAATATGCATTGGCCGTACCCTGTGATGTCTTAGCGATGACAATAGTGTGTGTTTTCACTTTTTTTGTCTGTACATCTGCGCATTGTCTTTTAAATTGATTGACTGTATGTAAAGTTCTCGAATACCGACTACGTACCGGAAGACGCAGCGTCGGTAGGCCTCCCAATCGGTGGACCGACGACCTGGTAAAGATCGCCGGTAACCAGCTGACTGCGGAAAACACAGGACCGGCCTTTGTGGAGATCTCTGGGGGAGGCCTATGTCCAGTAGTGGGCGTCTTTTGACTGATATGATGAACTGTTCCACCCAAAAGCCTTGATAATGTCTTTGAAGCCATCCTGGTAGGGCTGGATTGGTAGGAAAGGGCCTGTGTAGAAAATGGCAGCAGCCTGGTGGGTGTCTTTCGGCTGATATGATGATGATGATGACTGTATTTATTGTCAACAAATAGGAGCGAGTGGTAACGATATTCGATTCGCAAGCGAAAAGTACCGGATTCGGATCCCACTAACGGCATGTACTAATAACTCTTTTCTAAGTTATGTACATTAGTTGAATACTAACCGATGCTCTTACGGTGAGGGAAAACATTATAATGAAACCTGCATGTTAAGGCGACTGAATGTGTAACTATGACCCAATCTGCTCAAATTCCCCTGGTAGCAGGGTCACGGAGGTGATGGCAGTCGCTCCACTGTAATTACCTGATCCGCAAATTCTGGATCATGTTCAAGGCGGACACCTGGCCCTCGTGCGCGAGAGCACAACCGGGCCATTAACGCCAAGATGATAATTATTTATTGTTTATTGTCAACCAGCAATGGAGTTGAATCACTGAATTGAATGAATGAATTGGTGTAGGCTTCGGACCTTGATCAGATTGTAAATGGCTCTGCGTAGTGGAGAATGTATATGGGCACTATTACTATTTATTGTTCTATTGTATTCGTGTAAAGGGCTACGCAGTACCTATAAAAAAATGGCGATCAGATGGTATGCGGACTACTGAATCAGAATTTGTACTTGTAGGTTTTTCTGATCAACTTATACAATTTAAGTAAGAGAGAAAAAGTGACAACTATCAATCGATAATCGCTCTATAATAGCCAAGTTGGCGAAGAGCTTCGGTTGCCGAGTGGTTAAGGTATCCGACTCGTAGGAGAGGTACCGTGTTCAAATTCTACTGCGTCTATGTACCGATGACTCTTTTCTGAATTATGTACATTAGATTAATGCTAACTGATGCCGTTATGGTTAGCGAAAACACCATTATGAAACCTACGATCCAATGTGGTCAGGTTCCCCTGGTGGCAGGGTACGGAGGTCAGATGACAGTCGCTGCGCTGTAATTATCTGTTCTGACAAATCTTCGATCATGGTCAAGGCGGACCCCGGTCCATCGGTGCGCGATGGCATAACCGGGACATTATCACCAAGATGATTATTGTTTTTTTATTATAGAATTTTCGGTGGCCCTAACAAGTTAGGAGTATTTCATATTCTGGCTCCTAACAAAGCATATAGTAGAGCATATTTCTATCTGTACTTACAGCCAGGCCAAATAGTTGAAATAAAAAAAAATACCTTTGTCTGTTTTGTACAATGTTATGATTGTATCTTCAAAGTGTTGTCGAGAAATACATTACTATTTGTCTCTCTACACGTCATAGAAAATAATAACGACAGAATAACAAGCACAGATGTCTAAGAAACCGTATTTCGTCCAGGTTTTACTAGTCTAGACTAGCTATTACTTGTTGAAGACACTTTCCTAAAATGAGATTTTTATACGACTTATGTATTGCTTTGAGTTTCGTACATAAACATTTGTATATATTGTTTCACGTGAAATTGCTGAGGGAAGTAAATTGGATACTAGATGTACGGAAAAAATTGTAATAAGATGTTGAAAAAAAAACTGGTGAGTACTCAGATTATATGATGGAAAATATTACAAAGCCCTCTAGACCAGTCTAGAGTCTGTATTTTTGGCAACTCACGAATTATTCATCACTTCTAGCCTGGCTCGACTCCTCGACTATACCAGCTTGCAGATGAGCTTATGGAAAGTGCTCCACACGGTTCCTAGACAGCATTGTACTTACCTCTAGCAGAACCAGGTCACCCGACTGCGTCCTTACCACTATCATAAATTCTCATATCAGACCTGGAGCTGGACATGAGTCTCCTCCAGATCATAAATCTTAAAAAAAATATATACTCAAATAAATAACGTCGAAAAGTTCCACAGATGTAATAAAACATAGCTCGGTTACACTGGCTTCCAAATATGAAAAAAGCAGAATCGAAATGCGTATTCATTTTCATTACGTAGACCCTTTATTGGTGTCCACACGAAGGTTCGAAAGAATGTTTCTCGCTCGTACGATTCGGATGTGGAATGAGCTCCCAGCCACAATGTTTCCTTTGGACTATGACACGGGATCGTTCAAGAGGTATATTAGAGGTCTCATTAGAGGCGGGCAACGCATTGGTTGCGCCCCTGGTGTTGGTGATGTCCATAGGCGGAGATGACCCCTTTCCATCAGGTGGCCCGCTTTCCTGTTTGTCTGCCGTATAACACACAAAAAATCAAGATCGGTCCAGCCTTTAGAAAGCCACGACGCTTAAACACAGAGATAAACAGATACACACGTCAAACAAATAACTATAACATCCCACTTTTTACGTCGAAGTTAAAAAAGGCAAACAGTAATAAACCATCCCTAAAATGACACATGGGTAAAATTGAAATTTCATTTCAACCACTCAAGTTCACATCGTATGGTAAGCTACTATTAAAGCCGGGTTATGATGTCGTAAAATTGTTACAACACATTGTGTAAAAAGTATGGCCGATGAAAAAGCACGGTGCAACGTTGTGGTGAAAATGACCCGGGTTTGATCGCAGTTTTATTGCCCGGACAGCGTTCACCGGGTCAAGAACGTGTCAACAAAATTTACATTATTTTTATTAATGCCGTTTCCTTTGTGTGTTCGAACATTTGTTTCCTTTTCCCGCGCACTTTCTTGTGGATTTGAACTGGAGTGTGCTCCGGAATTCGTTATAGAGCTTATTGTTCATTTGAACCTTAGTATAGTCTACATAACTTTAAAATGAAATGGAAGAAGTAGAGTATGATGTAAATCCTAGCATAAGACAATTAATTATTAGTACGGTGAGACAGTCACACGTACGTTGTTTATCGAATTATCTGACTACTTACAATTATTAAGCGTTATGCCTACTTCAGTTTTAAACGTGTAAACGTTTTTGAAAATCATCTTTATTTCTTATTATTTTCCATGGGCTTCCATTTATTTATTCGTATGGCAAAAATACAATATACGAGAAACACATTCAACTACAAATTCAAATCAAGCGAAGTCAGCCATTTAATTGCTTCGTCACTAAGGGTGATCAGGTCCTCCGGTGGGCCGGGTACCTTGGGTTTGGGCAACCCGATAGTATGTGCCACATTAACTGCATTGGGGAACCGCACGGACACTGGGGGGATACACTCCATCCACAGCGGTGTTTGTAGGAGGCACAAAGGCCATGGCCCGTGCGTAGCCTATTTATGTTGCACCAATCTCGCCTAGATTGTTCAGATCCCTTTAGGTTGCAGCCAGGTATTATATCACATCCGAATTTTCCTAACATACACAATAACCAAGTTTGGCTCCATGCGCGGCTACTACTGAATTCGTCGTTCATGAGTGACGCAGCAATCTTATATGCCGGATTTCTGGATTTAGGCGAAACTTCGCAGCCTGCAGAAACTCGTAGTGCATGGGAAGCCTTGGATTCCGTCTGATCTTTGAGGCTTCTCTGAGCAGAGAATCATTTCCTCTCAGGTCCGGCGGAAATATTCGACAGAGCATGGGCTTCCATGCCCATACTGTGGAAATTCAAAATAATGCTCTGTGGGCTGAAAGGTAATGGTCAAAATATTGTGTCTATATAACATTGACTAACTAACAATTCATGGACCGTTTCTGATCCATGAAATAAATCTCAAGGGTTGCATCTCAGATCAAATAAGAAATAAAGACAAAATCCTGCCAACAACATACTGACATCGTAAAACTACGCCATACTCTGTGTACATACACGGACACACGCACACAATGATAACCAAACCTATATACGCCTTGGCCGATTGACAACCAAACTAAGCCACGCACACATACGAAACCGGCCTCATGTCACTGTAATTGACAGCGCGCCATCTTTATATTTTCATTTAATCTGGAGGTTGCATTACAAAGTTGTATTTGAGTGACAATCGTCTAGTTGCAATAAAAACGTAAAACTTTTCCCTACAAACTGCTCATTTTTATAGTGTCGAAGTTTTAATATTAAGTCAAGTATTAATATAAAAAAAGTTGCTGTATAAAAATATAACAAATATATAAAAATATAAAAAAAAAATTATTCTCGCATTTAATAGAATATTATTGAACACAACTTCCGGTGCTCTGTTAAAACTTGATTTTAAAAGAAGACATACAAGCAATTTCATCGAGGAAACCTTGCATTTCTAACTTATCAAATTCAATTCATGCGAAATTCAATTAAGTAATATTATATTCAACGTTGCTTCGAGAATACGCAGTTACATTACATAGAAATATTCTTAGTTACTAGATAGGTAAATAATCTATTATACTCCATTATGCTAGAGTCTAGTAAAATGAAGTATATTAAGATTGTTTATTTTTGCATTTCAAACCATGCAAAAATAAACAGATCCATCAGAAGATATTTTCGGGATAGTGTGTTGAAATAAGGATCAGCCGAACAGTTTAACAGTGTTTAGAGTGTATAATAAAGCTTTAAAGTATAGGATGAATTTAGAATAATTTTCAGTAGCAGATAATGATGCGGGACTACCGAACCCTGGGTAGCTTGAAAACCCGCCACCACTCATGGTCCTGAGTGGCCGAAAACGTGAGAACCAGGAGCTCTTTTCACGTGCGCCCTCATACAAATTGTTTGTAGTCCCTTCTGTACTCACACTCTCCTTTATGAAGTAAGGCTATGTGACTTGAGGCACTAAATCAAGACTTCTTCTCTCTTCAATGGGTGAGCAGTTCCACTTCTTGACTCGTCGATGGTCGAATGAAAAGTGTTCGTTACGGCCGCACGCCGAATATGATGTCATCACAGTGTTTCCGGCTATCCGCAAGGTGGCGCTTCGATTGACGTTGCGTTTCTTAGTCAAAATGATGTCTTGGCTCATGACCGTCTACGACATATTATAATTCTCACCAATAATAATTATTTTTGGAATACACCCGTTTTAACTAAAATATAGAGAAAATATATTGAAAAATATCTAGCGGAAGGGACGATACCTAAATTCAACATTGTTTAGAAATACAAGAAGTACCTTGAATAATAAATTAAAAAGAAACCTCATTTTTGCATAGTACTTGAATTTAGAATATAATAGAGCAAAGCAAGCAAAAGCAATTTAAGAACCGTTGTTTCAAAACCACGACAGTAACAAACAAGTGGGTAATTTCCAGAACAATTTCTGTTTCATGATAATGTACTTGTTGAACAACAGACAGTTTTCGCTCTGCATTCATTATGGAACTACTTACAGTAAATTCTGAAACTGATGAGACGAAGCTCCGTACCAAAGTTTAGTTGAAGTCGCACTTGATAAGGAACGTAAAGCTTGAATGAACAACTTTGTGAGTGCAGACATTAATAAGTTATACTAATTTGTAAGGGATAGTGTTCTGGAAAGTTGGTAGACATGTAGTATATTTTTTTCCCCTAGGTTAGGCACTTATAGTATTAGTAATTCAGTTATATTGCATAATCAAGTACATTGATGGTAGCAGTACAAGATATTGTTATACTGATAGTCGAAGTTATGCTCTCGCGTGCGAGGCTTTTGACCATGATCCAGCATTTAGGAGATCAGATAACTACAGTAGAGCAACTGCTATCCGACCTCCGTAACCCTGTTAATAGGGGAACATGACCAGATTGGTTCATGTCAGTTGCCTGAGTTTCATCACGATGATTTCCCTCACCGTAAGAATCGGTTAGTGTTCAACTAATGTACATAACTCAGGTCATTGGTACATTGCGGTACTGGGGATCGAACTCAGTACTTCTCGCTTACGAGTCGGAAACGCTAGCCATTACACCACAGGCACGGCCATTAACACCTGATGAAGTAAAGTAACTTTATCTTGCCTTTGTATATTAATTGTCTATTTATGACAACCTAAAACTTAATTGATTAAAATTTTAATTGAATTGTCTATTCCCATCATCCCGATCTAAATTTATCCCACCTCCACTGTGAAAACATTTGAAGCAATTTCCGAGAACATGGCGGCATCTATTCCTGTAATTTTAATCAAGTAAACTACAGGCAAGGGTGTCCAGCTTAATTAAAATGACGGTGCTGTACAAAAATGCTATCTATTTATAATGAAATTGCGAAGGCGGGCGTTCTGCAATGTCCTTGCATTTTTCTCTGGAATAGTGACGCTATATTACGGCCTCGGACCCAATGTCATGGTCGCATTGTGAGGAGGAATGGACATGTACTTTAGGTATTGGAACAATTTATTTTATTGCTTATTTTATTTAACTGTTTATTGTACACAATAATGATGAATGAATGACAAATATAACAGTATAAAAGACACAACAGGCTCTGCTTATTTACAATATGAGGATTTACTTTTTCAAATACGAATACCTACTTGCAGGGTCAGTTAGTCTCATGCTGGTGAAATAAAAAAGTTACCTCAAGAACCGGCGCCGCATCCGCTCCCCTAGTTGCTGATTTCTTGGACGACGACGGTGGCCGCTTTCCATCTGACCGCCTCTTAAGGCGTTGTCCTTATTGGCAACGTCGTACGACGGACGTCGTCCGACCAATAGAATACCTCAAAACAGCCCGTCGCACGACCGTTGCCAGTTACGACAGCGCTTTAGGCTATAAAAAATTTGCAAAAGATGGGCCAGATATTTTTTAGGTTGGGCATCGATCGTCCGATTCATACGACAATGCATCGTAGTGCTTTTTATTTCTTTTTTTAAATTGCATAATAATAATAATTTAATATAATAATAATAAATAGTCGTGGACAAATTTACACAGCGCCATCTAGCCCCAAACTAAGCAAAGCTTGTACTATGGATGCTAGATAACTGATATACTACATATATACTTTTAAATACATACTTATTATACATAGAACACCCAGATCCGTTACAGAAATTAAAATTCATCATTTCAATTTCTACCCGGCCAGGAATCGAACCCGGGACCTCTTGCATGTTGACCACTGAACCACTCAGGTCGTCCACGCATAGGGAGGCACACGGACAGACGGTCCATCTGCATCTAAAGGGAGCCGATGCAATACCGGCGTTTGAGGTACATGTCGACATGCTTGTTGAAGAATCCCATGTACCTACTTATAAAACGACAGGGTGTTGTAACCCCGGGTTTAGAATGGCTTTCATCTAAGACCCAAACCTTTGACGAACAGGCAATTCTTCAAATCGCTATGAAGCGTGGAGATTATGGCAAATCTTTCAGCCTTAAAGCAGGCTCAACCCAGTAAGTCTGTTGACGTTCAAAGGCTTGGTCTCATCAACATCACAAACGACACTACAAAATAAAGGCTACATCCTCCACAAAGGGTGTTTAATATTCATACAGTGTTAATTCAGTATAAAGGAGTGGCTGGCCGTTTACGATTTTATTACAAGGCTTTAAGGCAGTTAAAGTTTCATGGGATATTTGGAAATGCAGTTGAGTATGTTTTGGTTTAACCGGGCGTTTGATGTGTTATTTGCTTTCTAATTTATTTAGTGGATGTCGAAAGATTAGGATCGAATGATAGGGGTTAGAATAATTCCACTAGGAACTAGTACAAGATTCTACAATAATGGTGCCTCCTGGCTTTGTTTAAAAGAAGGCTTCAGTTTAAGGCTGTTTTTGATTAGGTGCTAGGTTGGTATGTGATTGGAGGGTCATAATTCTCTACAGCAATTATATTAATAACATTAACATTATTACTGAGCAAATATTATATTGTACAAACACTTTCTCGCCACTGGTTGCGTAATTTTATAATCATGGCGTCTAAATAAACAAAATTATTTTACCGCGACCACTAGCGTATAATTAATAATACCATATAGCGTATAAGATGCTTGGACAATTCACAAAGCGCTATCTAGCCCCAAAGTAATCAAAGCTTGTGTTATGGGTGCCAGAAAACTGAGAAACTACATTTTAGCCTGACCGGAAATCGAACCCGGGACCTCTACGAGACCGGCATGTTAACCAACTCAACCACTCAGGACGTCAATTCCGTCGCATCAATATAGCTGTGGGTTACGATGGCGGCTAAGGCTACTTTTTGCTCAAGGGATGAATTTGAGATTTTCGATGCCGTTTATTTTCAGTACGAGTAAACGCGGTAATGTCTAAAATCGAGCGTTTACGATTCGTAAAAAGCCTCTTACCTCCTAACCCTCACGTTCGCGGACGGCCAGTCACACGTGTTGGACACGAATTTTTTGTATCAAGATCTTACGGCTTGTATAGCATGTTGCAATGTGGTGCTGGGGGCGTATGTTGCGAATCCCACGGACCGCATGCTGATTCTTAAGGAGCTCGAAATAACCACAAGGCTGTCCACTATCCGCTTCCGGTAGATGCTCACATATTTTGGACACGTTACTCGCTGTCCCTAGAAACACGGATAGTCTGAAAAAACTTGTAGTGGTTGGTCAGGTCGACGGAAAAAAGACCACGCGATAGATCGCCAACCCGCTGCTGGTCAGACCAAACAGGACACTTACTGTCCTGCCGATAGCGAAAGCTGTTAAGACCGCCGGGGACAGAACCACATGGATCAGTATGGTACACTGAGCGGACAACATTTTAGACTAGACACGACCTTCAGCAATGAAGATGCTGACTAAGAATAAAGCAGCATGTTTGTCCTATTGCATCTCTAAATGTGACAGTTTACTATGAGACGGCTGCTATAATATTCGTGCGCTTTATAGGGATTCGCCCTGATGTTGCTTACGGTTGCTGGGCGTGCCGGAGGCGTTACCCTTTGTGTTTTTCTCGGGTTAAGCTCTCCAGGTTGGGTATTTTTGTTGACTGTTGTAGGGTCGTGCCCTGATAAATAGTTATATGTATACTTACGGTCCTTTTCAAACAACTATACAGCTCGTTGAAACATTTATTTTAAATATTAAATGGATAATATACTGTTATTGTTTTCCTGTGCGTTGTGGTTTTTATTTCCTTGGGTTTGGCCCTTCAGGCTCTGATGGCTCATCATTCTTTCCTGGAAAATGAGAGTTAATCTTGTAAGAAACAGATGATTGGAACCACGTTCAACTAATGTTTTGAATTTCGCCTTGAGATTTGGTATAGTAATAATGGTTTTTGCAATAAAAACAAGGGTATTGGGGTCGTGATTTGGTCTTTTACCTCTGTATTTTCTTGTTTCAAATGGATATCGTATTCTTGGCCTCGACAACTACTACGGGCTACATTTTCGTATTGTTAATTTCCTAGACTTTTTCAAAGATTTATTATTTATTATTTTGCGTAAAATTTGTAATTTTTTACAATACTATTTTACCTTTTGTCATTTTTTTTCACGCCATATGTTGTCATGACGAGACATTTCATAGACGGCGGAGATGGCAGAGATTTTCATATTTTTTTGTGTTCCTAACTGCTGGATTTTATTCTTCATAATGTCCTCATAGATTATATCCTTGGCTGCCGAACACGAGAACGCCCGAAAATTTTTCTTTACCCGTCATCTCCTGGTTGACTGTAGATGAGGCTTATTTAGCTTTAAGTCCGCCACTGTCCAATTTTGTGCATGAAGATTGAATAAATAAATAAATTAAATTAATTTTGTCTACTTCGGGAACTGTCTGGAGGTACTCATAGTACTGGCCATCAAGACTTTATCTTCTTCTGTGCCAATTCGTTCTCAAATGAGTTTAATAGAAGCCTTCGTTAGCAAGTGCGGCGGAGCAGTGGGCAAATTTCTCAGTGCCTGTGATCTAGAAGGTAAATCAAATGGTTACATCAAATAATCCTCTTAAAAACTTTCAATTTAAAATGGCACACGATTGCCTAAAATAACCCCATTATTCGGCACCGAGCCATGCTGTACTTTTCGGCCTACTCTAACGAAATCCAAGTTAAACATTATGATCTTGCCAGAACTGAAATTATGTGGCGTAGTCTCTTTTAGGAACTGTTGTGCTTTATTTTTTTATTTTTTTTATTTATTTAACAGTTTATTGCACACAGTAAAATACATAGAGAAACATCATACATATAGACGACACAACAGGCACTACTTATTTCTAAAAGAAATGCTTTACTTAGTTTACTTTTATAAATTTGTTGTATGTAGCTTGTTTTCTGTAAGTAAAGTACCCAAGTAGTTTCTGGAGTAAAATACTAAAAGTGCCCATTTTCCTGAATCTTCGTGTTTTCTTTGACTTTACATTAACTGAACCTGGCACTGTACATGTGACAGTGTTACGTTACACTGTCTGAATGAAATCTTTATGTATCCTGAAAATAAGAGGATGCTATATTTATTTAGATGCTATATAAATAACGGTCTACGGATGATGATTCTTTTCCTACGTTTTTGTTTTATTTAGTTTGAGATTTCCCGCTCGGTAGAAATAGTCTTTCGTTCATTTATTTACTGAAATAGAAATATAAATAAATGGGTATTTGCTGTGAAAACAGGCGTATTGTTGTTTTGATTGTCAGACATTGTCAAGTTGAGTGACGGCTGGAGGTGGAAAATTTAGACAGGAGAAAGGAAAAGAAAATACTTTGGCTATACTAAAGAGAAATCTACGTACGTGGTAGGTGAGGTGGACCGACGACCTGGTAAAGATCGCAGGTACCAGCTGGATGAAAGCACAGGAGCGGCCTTTGTGGAGATCTCTGGGGGAGGCGTATGCCCAGCAGTGGGAGTCTTCTGGCTGATACGATGATGACGATGATGAAAGAGAAATGACGTTACCAGGTTGTAATATTTGACCTAGAAGGTGGACCAGTTTATTTATCCCTCACACTTCTGGGCTTTGTGAAAATTATTTATCAAGAAAAAATTGTGAGTGACCGGTCTTAAAACATGCGCATGGTCGCATTAATCTACCCCAACCAAATTTATTTCCTAATATGGCACGTGGTTGCCCAATATATTTTAGCCTATTTTACAACACGGAGCCTTGAAGAACTCCATAATTTTCAGCCTTACCTTCGAAATTCATGATGAACTTGTGATCCAGCCAGGAATAAAGAAGTGTTTTAGACTTTGAAATTTAGTTCCATATCTAGTTTTTTTTTCACTAAAGTATATATTTTTTCTTTTTTTTTACACCACTAAAGCTTACGGCCTGCCTGATGGTAAGCAGCCACCGCAGAATCATCCAAGCGTTTTTCACCAATGTGTTTTCTATACACTTTTAATTAATTAGATTCACTGGACTGAAAGTATTCATATTCATATTCATATTCATTTATTCTAGTAATGTACATACATCGTCATCATATAGGTAATTCATTGATAATATAAATAAAAATTTACAAAAGTTAAATTTCAAATAATAAAATCAAACATTCTAGTAAATAATTAAAATAATACAATGCATCATGTCAACAATATTAATAATTAACATTTATATTGTTATTTATTAATATAAATAACAATATAAATGTCATAATTCAAATTCATGAATTTGCGTCAATAAACGTAAATTCGTAATGTCCTTAAATAAAAAATGTATAAATAAATTGTACATGTCAAAATAATCGAAGTACCAATGCCATACTGAATTGAAACGTCAGGAACTTGTAATTAGGTTCAATTAATTGAATGTCAGCAGAAATCACAAAAAATTAAAACAAATCGTTTAATACGTACGTACCTACGTAGTAAGGAACCCATTCCCTGAATTTTCTTGTTTCCTTTATCTAACTTCATACTAGCTGAGTTAAACTGTATTGAGAGACGTTACGTTACAGTTTGTCCATAATAAATCCTGTTCGTTTTTGTATGTTTGTAAAAACCATCTTAGAGGACACTATAAAATCCCAAATTATCAAAAGATTTACTAAAACTGCTTTTGTTAACTTTTATTTCAATAGAAATAAAATTTTACTTACAAAAACCTGTTAAAAAACAGTCCACGTACGCTATCAAATAAAGTAGGTGTCTAAATAAATTTGGCTCTCTCAAGGCTAAAACGCTAAGCCACTGTGGTTGTCAAAGGGGCAACCTCGTCAAGGTTCCTCTAACACCGGCGATAAATAACTGAGCTTAAACCCAGCGATAACTCAGAGGGATTAGCCATGATCTAGCGTTAAACGTAATGCTTCCACCACCACTGAGCCATCCTTAAATATGAGGAAACACCACAATTTCTGTAATCTCAAATGACAAATAAATTTTGCAAACGACCACTATTTGGTGCTGTGATTAGATTACTACTAATCTATATCTAAGGCTATACTTTCATTTTTTTCTTTTTTTATTATAGCTGGCAAACGCGAGTCACCTGATGGCAAGTGGTTAACGCCACACATGGATTCGAGCAACACCATCAGGGTAGATGATTAAGCTTTTATGCCATTTTAACGGTCGCAATCGTTCAGTTTCGCCCGATCGCTTGTTTGGTTACCGGATCGAGGTCACCATGTCAACGGGTAAAAATACCATATGACTGTGTGCAACAGAACTCTGCACTTTCTGGTGGAGTGTGGAATAGGGTGCAGGTTTTGACATATTATATCAGATTTGCAGAATGTCAGATAAGGAGAATGTCAGACTAGCAGAATGCCAGTTTAGGACTTGAGAGCCAAATGTGAAACATTGATGTGAGCTGTTTGAAAGTAGATAGAAATTCATTAACAATATGTAGGTATCCGTCGAGTATTAGTTATGATCTCTCTTCAAGATTGGATTTTCGGTGAGACATTAGTCGTCTTATGGTATCCGACGAAAAAAGGGGGGGGTGTTATAAATTTGACGTGTGTATCTGTGGCTCTGTGGCTCTCGTAAGGACGAACCGATTTGGATGCCGTTTCCTTTGCTTGAAAGCCAGATTAAATGAGATAGTTTTAGTTTTGTTTCATTAAAATCAGTTTTGTAGTTTAGAAAATATTTGAGTTTAAGTAAATTTAGGTCGGGTTATCTGACATTTTCTGTCGGTTAGGTTATAATAGGATGACAATGACGCACATTTAGCAGAAGCCAAAGAAAGTTTGTTGGTTATTTTCAAAGTATATCCATAAAATAATACTTCTTACAAACTGCCGCCCAAGCTATCGCCAAATCCATAAAGCGATATAACACCGACTAAAGTCTAGTACATTAACAGGGAGAAATCTGGTCCAGACTAATTGTATTACACTAATAACTGGCTAACCAGGCCGTGGTTAGCTCGATGTCACGGTATAGTTGTAAAACAGAGAGTGCAGTGAATTCTCGTAAAACTCATAGATACATTAGCTATTCGATAGCTAAGTAAAGTGAATAGGGAGGTTCGATAGGGTAAAATACTAGGCGGATATTCCGGCTGAAGAATCTCAGAGACGGGTTTGGGATGTGTACACCTACCCATGATTGCCAACCTCCGTCAGGAGATGACATCAGTAGAAAAAAAAGTTCGATAAGTATTAGACATAGTATACGATTTAGAAGATTGAAGTTTTGAATTAGTTTGTTTTTTCAATTTTATACATTTTAAAACAATACAGAAAGAAATATAGTTCTCAATACGCATCTAAACGCTTTGGTGCAATACTTATCTACATTTTAATTTAATATAGTAGTGCACCAAATGCAGTGGGTATTTGCCTTTTTGCTGCCAGAGCAACGTGTTATGGAGGTGGGCGACGCATTGGCGATACTTTTGGCTTTGCTAATGTCTATAGGCAGTGGTGACCACTTTTTATCATGTGGCCGCTAGCCTGTTTGCCTACCGTATGACATAAAAAAAATTAAATCGGATTAAGCTTACCTAGAGTCAAGAGAGGGAAGATAACAGATTATTCACTAATAGCAAGTGTTGAATTTTTAATTTGTTGTCGGACGTGCGTAATTCTACACTCTTTATTCTAGCGTAGAAAGTTTATTTATTTTAGAAATAAGCTAAATAATTTCTGATTTTCCAGCACCTTTACTGTCTTGTGCCTTAGTGGTGTAATCTTGAATATTATTACGGGCGCGTCCCGTCAATTAAATTAGAATGGGATAGGATACCTGAAGTTTTGGCTACCAAATTATTCAAAATCTAAATTCTGCTATACCGATTTAATAACTGAGAATAATTGTGAGGAGGGGTGATCTATACGATCTTTTTGAAGAGGATATTGGTGTGGACATAAAAGTCCAATATCTTTGGTAGAGGGAATTATGATGGAATTATGCTATGGAATTATGTTGTGTATCTGTCAAGTTATCCTGCCGTTATCATTACATCATTATTCAAACTTTAAAACCATTAAAATTTTATATTTTTCCAATAAAATTCCACTGTGTAACTTAATATTTTATACACCGTCAGGAACAAAGACTTGATGATATCTTTGCATAGTTGAACGTTTTTTGATGATGCCCAGATTGTCGCATCAGTCGTCGTGAAGTCTGTGTTCTAGTGTCAATGATGGCAGTAGCGTAAGCAAGTACCTCCAATACAACAGCGACATCATAATTTCTAGAGCCTGCAACATGAATTACAACAAAATTTTGATATAATACAAAAGGTTTCCTTCTGACAATGCGGTGGACATCCACGACGTGTACTGTTCCACAGGCGACGGGCCGTTTCACTCGCAAATTAATCTTTTGATCTGCCGTGACGTAGGTTTGGGCTGGAAATAACAGCGTTAACCTATAATTGCTTTGGGTTGTGACTGTGGTAATTGTTGTTCAACTTTTCTTTATGCTGCTTGGTGATGGCAGATAGGGTACCTCATGGAGCATGGTAGCTGTGGTCATGCTATTCATACAATTAGACTGCATGAATAGCGTTGTATGTAAAAAAAGAAACGCTGGTGCATTGTCTTGACAGAGTCCTGCCTTGTAAAACTTGAAACCTTATGTACTGTGGGGTATGTGTAGGGTCACCCTAATTAGTGATAGTTTAAGGAATAGTGTAATACAAGATCGTTGTAAGCTGACGTATGATGGGGTGACTAGGATTGAAAGAGGTAGGTTGAGAAGGTTTGGACATGTGGAGAGAATGGATGGTAGACGACTTACGAAATTTATGAAAACTAGTGCAAATGTGAATGGAAGAGTCGGCAGAGGGCGCCTTATGAGGACATACGAGATCCCAGGTTCGATTCCTGGCCGGGCAGAAATTTAAATGATTAATTTTAATTAATGTGTAAAAAGTATGTATTTAAAAAAAATATAGTATAGTAGTACATCAGTTTTCTGCCAACCATAACACAAGCTTTTCTTACTTTGGAGTTAGATGGAGCTGTGTGAATTGTCCAAGAATTTTATTATTATTTATTTATTATACAATAATCCCAAATCTGGAGGACCACAAATTTAAGGAATCGTACCTACCCATTTTTAGAGGTTCTATTTTAACTCTGCAGAACTTTAACACCCCTAGCGGTGAGTTTATCCAGTGTAATCTAGTTTAGAAGCCACATGTGGCGAATGACTATCGGTAATACACTTACTCTGAACTGGACTAGCCTCTGCGTATAGCCAGCACAATAAGGCTAATTATGATCACATCTCATGGCTTCTTAATGCCGTTAATAATAGTACGCGTGAATATGTTAAAATAAATTTCAGGGAGAAAAAACTACAGGGAGGAGTTATGAGATGGTCCTGCTCACTGCGTGATTTGACCTCGATTGAATCCGTGTCAAAACCAGTTACAAAAACTCAACAACACCAGCGACGTCGCTTATGAACCATGTAGATTCAAAATTTTGAAATCTTTCGTTTAACTATGTAAAACAAAGTTCTACAATTACTGTTCCTCTGCCTATTTCTTCTAATTTACACAATGTTTTAACATGTGATTTTTTCAAATGAAGTTTCAGCGATTGTGGAGATTTGAAAGCTAAACATTAATAAAATTTTAATTCTCGAAACGCGCTCGACATAAGACTCGACGTAAGAATCCCACTAATGTTATATGCGTGTGTTTGTTTGCCAGCTCTTCATGCCTAAAACAGATAAACGGATTTAGGCGAAATTTAGTAGGTATTTACGTTAGGGTAGATATGTATTAAGACATAGAAAATTATAATCCCCCCACACGTTCGTGATGTAACGTGTAGAGTCCACACGGGCGAAAACCTGTTCTATTTAATTCATTTTGACCTATAATAAATAATCCGTACAATAAAAAGCTCTGTAGATTCTCAAACGATTCTTATTCTTGAAAAGGATATTTGATCTTTTGCGAATCATTTTGACATGAAAGGACCCCAATGCGAAGTCAAAACCACGGCTAAGTGCTTTGCGGCGTGAAATAAGAGGAAAATTATATAAATAATTCACCAATTTAGGTCGTCCATTCCCATTCTGAGAAGGTTGATGAACTAAAGGAAATAAAAATGCTTTAATCAGGAAAGGTACTTTCATTAACGGAAGGTAAATCAAAGTGGAAGTACTCAGAACTTTGACTATAAATAAACATAGCGTTTCTTCTAAAAATATAGAAGTAATTAAGTACAATAGGAAATAAAAACGCCTTTAAGATCCAGTTCTTAACATACTGTTAGAAATGGATGGACATTTGTTACGGGAACGCATGTGGAATGTTATAACCGAATTTTACGCGGACGAAGTCGTGCGCAAAAGCTAGTAAACCTGTTTATTTAAGGCTCTACCATCATTGGTAGAGCCTTAAAGAGCCGAAAAGAGAGTATTTTCAATAATAGTCATCTATTTTCTGAGTAATTTACAATATTTATTTATTTAACCATTTATTGTACACAATTTATTGTACAAGGTTGTTACAAAACGATATGACAGAATATATCAGACACAACAGGCCAACTTATTTCTATAAAGTAATTTCTTCCAGCAGGCCTACAGCAGAGAGATCGTGACAGTTAAATGCAGTTAAGACGTGCTTTACTTAAATGCTACGTACATTATTTAAATGCTAACCGATGCTCTTACGGTGAGGGAAAACATCATGATGAAACCTGCACATTCTGGCGACTAAATGTGTATCCATGATCCAGTCTGGTCAGGTTCCCCTGGTAGCAAGGTCACGGAGGTCAGTTGGCAGTCGCTCCACTGTAGTTATCTGGTCTGCCAAATCCTAGATCATGGTCAAGGCGGACCCCGGCCCTCGTGCGCGAGAGTACAACCGGGACATTAGCTCCAATATGTTTTTTTTTGTTGATGTTGTTTTTTTAGGCACTGTATAGTTTTTATTAATTTAGTACAGATTCTGTAAATGGGAGTAATAATATTGTTTATTATTGTATTACACTAGCCTAATTGATACAAAGAGCCACGATTCGATTGATAAAATAAAATTGGAATATGAAACAAGTACGATCTAATAAAAATAATATTACGAAGATAATAAAAACAGAAACTCTACCGCCGTAAAAGGCTTTTTTCTGCCTCTGAATTATTAAGAAAATAATTTACATAATATTATCCAATAACCTTAGATTGAATATTATTAGGTCGCGCCATTGACGATTCAATTTCGCTCATATAACAATTTCATTTTAAATTCAATACCCTCATTAGTTTTTCAAATGTAGGTAAAAGAATTACGCAGCATAATGGCAGCAAAAAAGCCCTCTCGACACGTCACAAAGGCCGCTAACAACCGAGCTATATTGTCATGGCTCTATAATTAATGCGAGCAGGGAAGAATGCGGGTAGGTAGCACGACTCTGGGAGGTCGCGACGTGCATTTTAAATGAGCCGGGTTATACGGTATACCTGAGTTTCCCAACTGCGCTGTGTGAAAGCCTGTTAGGTAAAAAGGCTACGCTTTACTCGCCTTCGTGAGTTTTTAATGACGTTATCACACGGAGCTACATGTGGATTGTAGCTGTAAGTAAATCACGCGTCTTTGCTACCGATGAATTGGAAGTTGGAGTGTTTGATGAATAATTCTTGACGTGATAACGTCTTATAAATCGATGGAGCCGGCTGCACGCACGAAAAAACATGACTCATGCGTCGTTACCGTCGTTACCTCGTTCTGAGGCTTCGGCACAATCGGCCTCCGCGTTCGGCAGCGTTCTGCAGCGTTCGACATCTGTCTCTCTCCTACTTGAGTGAGCGATGCGTCCGCGTGGACAGCTGCTATACAACTATCGTCAGTAAACCGACTTTACAGACAACCGATTTTTTTACACAAAAAGACGTCGTGGTCGGCCTCGAAAAAGATAACACGGCGAAATAGCGGCATATGCGAAAGGGTGGACAGACCTGGCAAGAAGTAGGTCTAAGTTGAAACATTGGAGATAGGCCTTTGCCCAGCAGTGGGACAACGACGTGTCCTAAAAAAATTTTTATGCTTTAGGTAAAATGTTAATAAGTAGCTATTGTCAACGTGTAGCACTCAATAGTCTACTCCTGTTGGAACCGGGCGTGAGTGTGTATGTATGAATGTCAGCGAGTTCGTTCGCGTGGACCAATTTCTCATTTTCCCGTACATTTTCCATACGTTCAGAAGACAGCACATCGATGTACCAAAAAACCAATATAAAAAGAGCTTATATTGTTATGTGCGTCTATAGAGACGATAGCTCATCTTGTACTGTTTTTTTTTGGGTGGATATTATTATGCTCTTGACTGTATAACCTATTCCTACCGTAATTATTAAAAATACTATCTTAGCAGATGCTTACGTCATACTTGTAATGGCTATTTGGCTTCCACTTACGACAGACTTCCAAGTACGAACGCACTATCCAGATCAGAAAATGCAACAGCGTGTTCTGTTCTGTTTTAACCTGTTCTCGTACGATTCGGATATGGAATAAGCTCCCAGCCACAGTGTTTCCTTTGAAATATGACATAGGATTGTTCGAGAGGTATATTAGAGGTGTTTAGAGGCGGGCGACGCATTGGTAACTCTCCTGGTCTTGCTGATGTCCATAGGCGGCGGTGACCACTTTCCTTGGACTTCCCACACGCCAAGGATCTACCACCACTATTCACATCGCCAGTCCTACCTATAGGTGTACTAAATGAAGAAATAAATACTGAGCAGCACCCCGTAATTGCACAGCACATCTGGAACGCCTAACATACCTCACGGCTCCGTGGAATAGTGTCACGCGCCTGGACGAGCGTCGAGCGCGTAATTAAGAGCTTGTACGCGACTGTATTCGCCAGATAGTGGCGTGAGTAGAGCTCTATCTTTTTTATTTCAAAGAGATATTTAAATGGGTCCGGAAAGTTTGATTATCCAATTCGTAAGCGAGAGGTACCGAGTTCGAATCCCGCTGCGGCCATGTACCAATGTCTCTTTCCTGAGTTATGTACATTAGTTGAACACTAACCGATGCTTTTACGGTGAGGGAAAACATCGTGATGAAACCTACACATGCAGGCGTCTGAATGTGTAACCATGATCCAATCTGGTCAGGCTCCCCTGGTAGCAGGATCACGGAGGTCAGATGGCAGTAGCTCCACTGTAATGATCACCCAAATCCTGGATCATGGTCCAGACGGACCCCGGGCGCTCGTTCTCGAGAGCACAACCGGGACTTTAACGCCAAGATGACATACATACATAAAGCTCACGCCTGTGTCCCACAGGTGGGGTAGGCAGAGACTGTGGACAGCCACTTTGCTCTGTCCTGACACAACTCCCTAGCCTCGCCATCCACAACTCTTTTCATACATCTCTTTTTATTTTAATGTTTAAATAGATTTTTAAGGGTGTTTTCCGGGTTTCCTACCGCGTACCTTTGTTGGGAGTTCGACACAGTTACATGATGCATGTAACTGTGTCGAAATATCGGGCTACTAATTAACAAAGGTACACGGTAGGAAATCCGGAACATGGCCATAAAATACGCTCGTCTGTTAAGCCTACTCTTGACCTTGATTTATTTAGTTTAAGTACAAGAAAGAAAAATATTTTTATTGATAATTCCTGCCGTACGTGTTCCATAGTCTTGGGTTCCATAGTCAAAACAAAGCTTCGTTTTTCGAGTGGCAAAATTATTGGGCAGAGACATAGGTTTTGAAAACCTGTCAAAAAACCGAAATAGTTTTAAAGGCATTAAAATTAATATCAGTACCGACCTATGAAAAGAAACGCGAAGATCGAATGTTCCTTTCTAATAATTTATGGGAATAGGTTGACCTTAATCTCACTTGTATGAAAAATAACGTAGGCCGAAGATGGGAAAGCTTATCCAGACTTCATTCTCATTACGATATAAATAATTCAATGGCTTATAATCCGAAAATCTTTGTCATGGGAATTTCTTTGGGACTACGAAAAGTAATTTTATAACTAATTGCGTTATACTCCTTGGAGAGGTTATGAAAATTATCATTATCAGCTCGCTCACCATCACCTTGAAATTCTAAATTTTAATTGAATATCTAGTGTGGTTAGCCATAACTTTAATTTCCTTTAAAATTGGCTTCGTGGATTAACTTCTATAAATAGGTTTAGGTACTTATTTTAATAGCCGTGTGGTGTCCGGCAGAGTAGAATAGCACCAACCCCTTACACTCGTGGGTGTCGTACAAGGCGACTAATGTTTTCGAGGCCAAAAATCAAGAGTCTCCGTAGTCTGGAAATTGGGCAGCAGCATTTTCCATTATTATATTTAAACACTGCGATCTCCAACCCGCCTGCCAAGCGTGGAGATTATGGCAATAACCTCCCCTTTCGTGGGAGAGGCCCAAAGTCCTGCAGTGGACTGTTACGGGCTGTGATGATGATGATGATGACTTATTTTAAAATAGTAGTCACTTAGGTATAGGATAGATAACAAACACAATAACACTATACTTACTTGGGTTCGCTGGCTAGTAACCGAAGTGGATTAATATTGGAAAGTAGGGTAAGCTTACAAACAGTTAAAACATAACCTGCGGTAAATAATATATATTAAAACAATTCGGAAGAGGAGGAGTAGGAGAGAGGAGTCAGAGGAGTTATGGGTTAAAACCGTTACAGATAAGCTGCGGGCCTTCGAAAGTGGCTGCCAGACAATGGCACTTGATGGCGAAGAGTGGAAGAATCGGGGGGACTCCTTGTCCCAGCAGTGGGATGATTCAGTCTAATATAATAAATAATAGACCAATTTACAAAATGAATAATAACATGGAAAACTATCATTAAATAGTCAAAGAAAAAATTTAACCCAATTCTTAACAAACCGCACTTAATTGAGACCAATTGTTGTAACCTAGTACCAAGTAATAATATAAATTAATAGAACACTGATTAAAACAAACCCATAGATGTAGAAAACGGTGCATCACTTCGAAACGAAATACACCCTTATTTTGCGACGTACCCCACCACCGTATTCATTATTATTCGTATAATAAACATAGAGAGAAAGTCTGTAATGAGCGCTGTGCAACTCCCAGCCAGTTCTGTCGGCACTTTAGTTGCAAACAAGCGTTACAGGGAGCTTGTTAAGTTAGTCTACGTTTCCAACTAAGTGTCTATTTCTCTCATTTCGTCTTTGTAAATTAGAGAATGTGAAATTTTGTTTGCTCTTACATCCAATACTTGATGAAATTGATTGAAGTAGATAAAAACAAGCTGTCAGTACACCACCTTTGAATTGGGGTAGGGGCAAAGATCCCCTTTGAAAAGGTGTTAAGTATAATCAATAGTTAAGATCAACAGCGATCTGCAACCCGCCTTCAAAGCGTGCAGATCATAGCAAAATCCTCCAATACTGTAGAGAAGCTCAAGGCCAATTGGACTGTTGGCAATTGAGATATTTAAGAAAGAGAGAAAGAAAACATTTATTACGCACAGACACCACGACACGATAATTAGATACAACATAAAAAAAACAAGGAAATAAGCACACATTAAAAAAAAATATGTTATTACGAGTTAAACAGACATCGTGACAGCTAAATTATTATAATCATATCTAATAATAATAATTTCATCTGGCTGTGAGTATACGTGGTAGCGAACACAATGTTTGTGCCTAAAATGTAAACAACTTTGCATATTAATACGTTTCAGGCCTAACACAATAGTTGGTACCGAGAATTAATATGTACTTACCTCATTACTTATAGCAACTAAATTTGTGTACTTGCCGAATATGTAGAAATGGGTATAATTAAGCACTACGCATAGTAGGTAATATTCTGTGCTACTACTTCTAACTATTCAAGAGTTAACCTAATCGACAGAAAAAGTCGGATAACTTCCACCAAGTTATTATACTCAAATATTTTCTGAATTATTGAACCGAATTTAATGTTAAGAACCATGTCAATTAAATTGGCTATCAATTAGAGAAATCCGTTCGGAGCTAAGATACACAGACAGACACACATATACATAAAACAAAGCCACAGATATAAACGTTAAGCGCCCCTCCTAAAAATATGGTTATTCAATAGTTAAAACCTGCTAACACAGCTTTGTTTCCACTGCAAAACCTGCTCACATGATTTTGATGTAATTTATAATGTGGATACCTTTGACCTTCCCGAATTCTCAAGAAACCATAACAACCCACTGTTGGATTTGAGCCTCCTCCACAGAGTGACACGGCATTACCACAATCTCCACGCGTGACAGACGGTTCGGAGATCACAATCTTGAAAATTCATTATAGAAAATACTGCTGCATTTCCTGGGTTTACAGAGGTAACAGATAGTCTGCACGTGTCAGTGATAGATGGCCGTGTGGTGTACGACAGAGTAGAATAGCACCAACCCCTACACTCTTGGGTGTCGTACAAGGCGACTAACATTTTTGAAGCAAAATATCTAGTCTCCGTAGGCTGAAAAATGGGCAGCAGCGTCTTCCATTGTTATATTTACAACACTGCGATCTCCAACCCGTCTGCCTGAGATTATGGCAATAGCCTCCCCTTTCGTGGGAGAGTCCTGCAGTGGACTGTTATGGGCTGTGATGGTGGGCAGCAGCGTACTATAATATCGCCCGTGTCTTTGCTAGAATGCGCGGTAAACACACTGCGACCAAAATCGTCCATTGTCATTTTAAATTAGAATTTCGTAATCACTCGTGTAGGATTGAAACAGTATATATACCTTGTACCTCTTGTTTGTTACACGTGGAGAGCGTAGAAAGCATTGAAAACGTGGAAAGCGTTGTGTTATGTACGCTAAATTTTAGGAAAATCTGTGTTTATAATTATCGACTAAGGAACTTGCCTGTTTCGTTTCGGTTCGCTGTTTCGAATATGTATGGAATAAGCCCTCCGTTTCCAAGAGCATTGGTGGCCGAGTGGTTACGGTATCTGACTCGTAAGCGAGAGCTACCGGGTTAGAATCCCACTGCAGACATGTACCAATGACTCTTTTCTGAGTTTTGTACATTAGTTGAACACTAACCGATGCTCTTACGCTGAGGGAAAACATGGTGCTGCACATTCAGAAGACTGAATGTGTAACCATGATTCAATCTAGTCAGGTTTCCCTATCCCCAGGTCCCCTAGGGTCACGGAGGTCAGGTAGCAGTCGCTCCGCTTCAATTACCAGATCTGCCAAATCCTGAATCATGGTCAAGGCACCGGACACATCGGAACATTAACGCCAAGATGACTATAACCCTCTGTTTCCTGAAGAAAAGCGCTAGTCTATAATATTAGTAATCTTACACGCTTGCAGAGTGAACGGACCCTCCAGCATATATGACATATAGGTAGGTATGGGTCGTGTAGGGTGTCAATTCGCTCTGCAGCTGACTGTACCAATACATTTTATTATTTATACTCCGAAAACTCAGAGTGACATTCATGTCTTTAGCATCTATTAATTACGCCCACCATCCAGAATACAACAACACAACAGAATTTTGATTTTGTGTAGTTATTTTGACATCCCACAAGAGTTACCATAGTGCAACTTGGCCAAATCTGAACAAATTCAAACTGAAATTACCTTGGTTTATCATAAAACACACCTTATTTTATTAAAGTGAACGTTATACTTATGAATAATATTTAATAATATAGCCAATCACCTCATTATGTACTACAATCGTTTGTGAAACATTTAAGCTGATTAAAGGGAAAGTTAAATGAGTTTATTATCTCTTTTCCCTTTCCAAGTTACAACATTATCCGCAATGCGCCCCAGATCACAAGTCCCCTGTCAGCAATAAAGTTATTAAACAGCGTTCTATCACTTTCACGGTAGTTTTCTATCAGATTCAGTTGAGCTCTATCAGTGACAATGATCAAAATACTGTTCGACCGACGAGCACTGAATGCGGTTGAATTGGCCAAGCCATACTTTCTGACCAAAATACAGGGTTGTTAGAGTTTTGCGTTGTAGACATACGGGGTTGGCTCTTCATGAGATCTTGGGGTTTAAAAAGGCCCCATGACCATTCCATATTATGATTCATATTAGAGTGCCACAAATTTATCTAATCCGGTGGCCAATATTGGAACTAAGTGACACCATTTTGAATTGTCATGTCAATGTCAACAACAGCGACGCTGCAGACAGGTTTGTGACAAATTAACATGAATCATGTTAAGACACGCTAATTGGACCTTCTTAGACCCCCTGATATTAACAGTAAATCGTTACGAGCTTGCGTGTCTTGGCGAACCAATTTTACATGAAAAGTTTTGGGTGGGATTGGTAGCCTCTACTGTTTCTAGATAGACCAAAACTTTATATATATTTTATACTTTATACTATGGGATTGTAGGGTTAGCTGTGTGTAAGTAGAGTAGGAGTAATTTATTTATTGTGTTTTGAGGTTGATGCTTATAAAATGGACGCCTTCTAGACTACAGTAAATAGACTGTTCCTAGACAGGCACGCTCTATCTTCGGGAGCATCGTCACTTGCCACCAGGTGAGATGGCGATCAAGTACCTTGATAGCTTGTACATTAAAAAAAGAAAGTTGTCCGCTATTTTCACTTGCGCGTGTTAGATATAAGGTATTTTAGTATATTTTAATTGTTATTTAAAGTTACATATATATTGAAAACTATCGTGATTATTAATAATAACATTTCAAAATACTTTCATAAAACATTTTACCAACTTCAGAACGAAATGTCTGGATTTCTGAACGATTGTGACTTTTGATCAGATTAAATACTGTTTATGAGAAACTTCCTTAATTAATTATGTAATAAATTTATTATAATGTTAAAAATTGTTGAAATTATTGTAAAACATTAAATTAACATGTAAGCTATCTATCATTAAATTTAGGAGACCGGAAATGAGAATAAGAATGACATTTCCAGCAAGATAGCTAGTATAAAGGTTCAGTCGTGACAGTGAGAGGGACTTTTGCTCCAGAGCCGGCACAGAGTTAAGTACACTTGCATTGTATTATTGTTGCTTTATATTTTGTATTAGTTTTATTTATTTATATAATCGGTTATTTATTGAATCGTATGTAATACCACTGTCCCATTTTTAAAGGATAAATATTTGGTTATGTGATCGATAATTGTGTCATTACATTTGGTTAGAATGTTGCATAAATGTTGTTTAAATAAATACCTCATTTTATCATGGATTACATTGCTTATTAAAATATACCTAATATACTTAAAATATGCTTTTGTTTGATTAAATAATGTGCACTAGAATAATACTTTATCCTAGATAACATATTCAAGTTATCAAGTCTTACTCCTCCACTTCGCCCAGTCTCTCTTAAATACTTTATAACCTGTCCTAAACAAATAGCACTACCTCCATGAACTATATTTTACATGACATAGATATCCATTTATTAATATGCTCTTGTTTACCTAATTTAGCGTTTTTCATATATTTCACTGGAGTTTTGGATTAATACTCACACTCTGTTATTATTCTGTAGCTTAATTACTAAAATAAAGGTTTATACTGATAAAAGTCACTATAATTATAAGTAGGACATATATTAAATCTAACACGCGCAATTTGGATATCACACACAAACATATTTCTCTTTAAAATATGATAAGTAGTTCACGTAATATTTGATAGACTCATTGTCTTGTAACAAAACACCTTAAAAAAAAAGAAAAAAATAAAATCATCAGGCGGATTTTGCCACCTCAGTGGTGAATAACAGTACCATTAGCCAACTGTCCTGTTGGCCTCCATTAATAGTGGCTGGTGGCGTGGCGGTGTTGTGTGACGCTGACGCCGACTAGATAACGACAGGCACGGGTTCCGGGTTGGACCACAGAGCAGCGATTGTCAGCGAAACAATTACATTTTTACCATTTATTTATCTACTTATCAATTTTATGTCTAATTATCCACGCTCGCTGCGTGCTGCGTTAAAAATAGAAGCCACAGCTACCTTGTGTCAATTCATGGACCAATCCGTATTTGCAGACTACGACAGACCCCGCTGAAGGAGGCACAGAGCCTCGAGCAGTTCCTCCGCCCTTCGTACAGTAGCGAGAAGAAATCGCCGAAGTATCTACGTGATCATAACAAAAACTTGGTGGAGTGGGGATAGAAGCTGTATTTAATTTTATCCTACACCGATGTTAAAAAATATTTGGAATAATTTAGAAATATCTGGTGTGGGGTTTAAAATAAAACAAAACGAATCTGTTGGCAACAGTTGCAGTACAGACCAGTGTCTTAGACCAGACTGCGATCTCCAACTCGCCTGGCAAACGTGGTAACTGAATGCTGAATGGACACTTAAACTGGTTTAGGATCAATACCTGTAGTGGACTGTCTTGGGCTCTTGATGATGATGTTGCACACGTTAAGTTCAGACGATGACAGTGTAACACGTTAGTTCAGACGTAAATGCTTACAAGCTGTTGAAGTGATGTGTGTGATCAGACCGCATCATCATCATCATCATCATCAGCCATTATGTTATCCGCCTTTTGACGTAGGCCTCCTCTACTATCTTCTACGTCTCTATATCGCGTGCCATCGAAAAGATTGGAAAGCTAGCTATCTTCTACACTGGCAAATTATTACTCTTTTTTGCTCTGTGAGTGCCTCCTATCTAGTTGAGATCAGCGTATCCTCTATGGTCATTAGTCCACTTCTCTGGTGGACCATCTGGTCCAGTAATACTGGTCAAATTTAGCCTGTGGCCCGCGCCACGCCCTATGGAGGGCGCGACGTCCTTGCACGGGATTACGCGCAAGCTTTTTTGGTCTTTTACCAATCACGGCTAACAAAGGGAACGCAGGAAATTGCTGTAAACTTTTTTCAAGGCTCGCGTTGCTCCATTTGCTTGCACGTGTGAGAGTGGGTCTCGTGTGAATTGGATAGGCGTAGATGTTTAGCTGTTTTTCGTCTGGGCTACTGTGTGAAGAGCCGTTTATACGTCTGTGTTGTTGGTTTTTAAGGTGCGTCGCATAAGGTGACGATACTGATATGTATATTTACACTGTCCTCACAAACAATGCTTGTCTATGTCAAGAAGCTTTAGTAAGATTCGTTGTGCCAATCGCTACTCAAGTAGTCAGTTGCATAAACTTGACTGCGACACCGTAAGACCTTAACTAGTAACGTTTCAGAGTATGGGTATCAGGAAATAATTTCCTACTTTTCCTAACTTTCCAGTTTCCTAGCCTAGTTTAATTGTGTCAAAAAGCGCCGCGTCGTATTGTTTCCAACAAACATATTATGACGTCATTTGCCACCGCATTAAGAACGCTATATGACGACACCACTATCCGGAAACCGGATGTATTAAACCACGTACTTACGCGCAGAAACGGTAAGATTATCACACGGTAGCTACGCGGTGGCTACATGGTAGCTACGCATTGGCTACGCGGAGGTTAGTTGCATGTTTGGTCGCTACGCGTACCCTGTGTTTGTTGCGCGTAAACCAATTTTGTGTAAAGATTTAAAAATAATCTTGCTGATATTACCCAAAATAAACTAGCAGTTAGTTAGAAAACATGCGGCGCGAATGAATTCCTCGCAAACTCCGTGTGCGTCCATATGAACAAGTATACAAGGTCTAACTCTAACGATGAAAAAGACAATAATGGCAACGTGATACAACATCAGTTTTTTCTATACACCAGCGCCTAGGCGAAGAGGTCGATCGGCTGAAATGGACAGCAGTCATTTTTTTTTATTGTTTTTTTTTATGAATATATAACTTTATTATTGGTTATAATTACTTAAATATAGTTATTAACTTAGGACTTTATAATTTTAATTTTATTTAAAAATTACAATAATTGTATTATACAGGATGTCCCGTAAGTCGACGTCAAGCCGAAATCGGGTGATAGTCCAAATCATAATAGTTACTAAAAAAATAAAAAATAAAATCTAAGTCTTGAATTTTTTAAATTATAGGCATTTCTTTTTTTTTCGAGAAAATGTACACCCTGTGATGGTTTTTTAACTCCTGTTGCTACAAATCTTAACTTTTTTTCAATTTTATTTTACTTATGTAATTCCGAATAGTGCTAATCTAACCTATTACTTAGAATTCCAAGTCAACTGCTCCAGCTTGGAAGAAAGTGTCACATTATGCCGTACAATGAATAGACAATTAATATTTCGTCCAACTTTAACGGACCGTACTGAAAAAAAAAGAACTACGCCAGGTTGGCAAGTAGCACGAAAAGTTGACGCATTTAATAAGGATTCTAAAATGGTATAATACTTGCTACATTATTTTTTTGATTACGGGGAAAAAAAAATTCCTTCAAGAAACCCAGTTTCGAAAATTTTTTCTTTACCTACTAAAAATTATTCTAGTGCGTTCAAAGCTTGCCTAAGACCGAGTGAGACGGAGAGTCATTCATGAAATGTGAGTGAGACAGGTAGTGATGCTTTCAAGTCAGAGATGCTAACTTTTTGTTAAATTTAGGACAAATTTTCCTTAAGTTTAAAATTAAACACCAATTAGATGCAAAGATTTATTATTTACAAAAGATGTTCAAACTGCCTTCCTTCAACTGCAATACAAGCTCGACATCTTCTTAAAAAATATCGGATTATCACACGGGCAAATCTTCCGTTGTTGACAAATTCGGCTGCTTCCGTAATTCTTTGCCGAAGCTCAGCTACATTTTCGATTGGCTTAAAATAAACTTTCTCTTTCACTGCTCCCCAGTAAAAAAAATCTAATGGATTTAAGTCCGGTGAACGGGCTGGCCACGAGATCGTACCAGACCGACCTATCCATCTGCCCGGATATTCTTCATTGAGAAATGCTCTAACTGAGCGGGCATAGTGCGCTGGGCAGCCATCTTGTTGATACCACATCTCTCTGTAAATACTGAGTGGCACGTCTTCCAGTAAACTAGGTAAACTGTTTTGTAAAAAATCTAAATAAACTTCAGCAGTCAAGATCTCTGGCAACTCAAAAGGTCCTATGACTCTTCCATTTAAAATTCCGGTCCACATGTTTATTTTAAAACGATACTGAGATCTATCTTGTCTCATTAAATTCGGATTCTCTACGTGCCACTCGTGTAAGTTGTGTAGGTTCATGTAACCGTCTTTTTTAAATGTCGATTCATCAGACCACAAAATTTTCTCTAAGAATCGCGGATCTTCCCGGTGTCTTTGTAGCATCGTTTGACAAAACGCAACCCGAAGTTGATAATCCTGAGGATGCAGGGTTTGTACTCGCTGTACATGGTATGGGTGGAGCTCATGTTTTTGTAAAATTCGGTGAGCTATAGTTTTGGGCACTCCTGTGCTTTGCTGGATTGCACGTACCGAAATACTTGGATCTTCTTCAACTGCTTGAAGTACTACGTCCTTGTAAGGCAAGGAACTTCTTCCTTCACCATGTGGTCGGTTTGGAAGTATACCTTCTGTGGAGAGTAGACGGTGCACATTTGTAAAAACTCGGTGATCTGGATAACGATCAGCATTTGGGTACCTCTCGCGATACAGTCTAGCCGCAGCACTAGCATTCCCTCTGTATTCGCCATAAATAAAGTGCATGTTGGCATATTCCTGAGTGGTGTACACAGGCATGGTGGCACTACACAATCACACGATAGACCAGGAGAAAGCAAAGGTCGTTGTAAAGAGATCGAAACTGTCCAAATCACAAGCAAACAAACAAGTCCAATAAACGAAGCAAAAAGTCGAAAGTACGAAATAACACGAACGGATACGGAAAGATGCGTAGTAAACGAAGGAGCGTAACGTACTGATCTGTATTGCGTGTGCCAATATTAAAAAAGTGGCGTCACTATCTATCTCGCTCACACTTCATAAAATGACTTTCTCTGTATCTGACTCATTAGCGTCACTATCTGTCTCACTCACCCATTAGAATATTTGACTCGAAAGCGTCACTACCTGTCTCACTCACACTTTATGAATGACTCTCCGTCTCACTCGGTCTTAGGCAAGCTTTGAACGCACTAGAATAATTTTTAGTAGGTAATGAAAAATTTTTCGAAACTGGATTTTTTGAAGGAATTTCTTTCCCCCGTAATCAAAAAAATAATGTAGCAAGTATTATACCATTTTAGAATCCTTATTAAATGCGTCAACTTTTCGTGCTACTTGCCAACCTGGCGTAGTACTTTTTTTTTTCAGTACATTCCGTTAAAGTTGGACGAAATATTAATTGTCTATTCATTGTACGGCATAATGTGACACTTTCTTCCAAGCTGGAGCAGTTGACTTGGAATTCTAAGTAATAGGTTAGATTAGCACTATTCGGGATTACATAAGAAAAATAAAATTGAAAAAAAGTTAAGATTTGTAGCAACAGGAGCAAAAAAACCATCACAGGGTGTACATTTTCTCGAAAAAAAAGAAAAGCCTATAATTTAAAAAATTCAAGACTTAGATTTTATTTTTTATTTTTCTAGTAACTATTATGATTTGGACTATCACCCGATTTCAGCTTGACGTCGACTTACGGGACACCCTGTAGATTAAAACACTAACTAAGCCAAGCTAGTTCCACTATCTATATAAGATAATGGAGTCCCATCATGAATGCACAACACAAAGTGTCAACTACAATAATTGTACATGTCATAAATCAATTCAATGAACTAATCTTATGAGGTTTTTTTTTTCAAATAATATTTAAGTACATGTAAAACAGATTATAACAATGATATAAATAACTACAGACTACTAATTACAAATTTACAACTAAATAAATAAACTAAGAAAAACAAACTTACAGATAAAAAAAAAATCCCAGGTCCACGGTATTAGGAATGCTGCCTAGAAGGCTGGCCGCATTGCCCCGCTGAATGGCTAGGCTAATTTGCTGTCCGAAGTAGAGGCCAGCCTTCTGGTCTTTAGTAACATCGACCAGGCGCTTAGCTAGCTCCCGAAACAGAAAGTGTGCGCCTGGTCCCCACGGCCCAAGGCTTTCCACGCCAAATGGCGCAAATATGTGGTCCTCGCCAAGACTCGCGTATTGGCGCTTTCAGCTGCGGCGGCACCGGCCCCAGCATGACACGCGGTTACTGGAAGATGAGACTGTGCGAGGGTATCGACACACGTGGCGTCCCAGACCAAAAATCGTCCCAGCTTTCAGGGCGTGAGTGTCAACCCGTCGGGCCTTCTACCGTCATTACGAGCTAGGCCGCTTGGCTCCAGTACCTGCGGAGGTAATTAGGTAACAAATCAAATCAAAATTTATTTATTGAATAGGATAATACTTGATTTGATTGGTTTGGTTGGGTTTACGTCATCACAGGTATTCCTGGATACTTTGATGCTATTATCTACCTTATCCACAAATAGCATCTCACTTACGATTAAGTAATTAAGCCAGTATTTGTCACGTACTGTGCCATGTCGGCTTGAAAGGCGTAATTTGCATGGCAGAAACACGTAACAGAGTACACTAATCACTATCGCAATTCTCTCGTGGAACTTAGCAGCCTGATCCGAACTAATCGCATAAATGCTGAGATAGCTTTGTGCTATCTACAGAAGCGTACAGAAACGTGCAGAAGCGTTCTTCTCTGAGTACGCTCGACTTTTGTAATTATAATAGGAGATGGCAATGATTGAATGTCTAAGTTATCAGCGTATTGCACCTTAAAGTTCTTAGAAGCAGGTATTGGATATTGTATTGGCAACGCAGTTTTATTTATGTAAGTGTTCCCTGTCCAAAATGAGGACCACCAATTTTGGATTATGATTAATATAAAAAAATGTAAGAGGTACGTTGACACTCCGGTATACGTTAAGTTGGTGGTACCTAAACTCATAGAACTTGCCTTTATTTCCATGCTCATTCGCTTTCATAAAAAACTTTATTATCACATGTAGGTACGAGCATTTAGAGCTAATCGGTAAGTCATGCCTTCCCTAAACATCATAGTCGTCTTCGTTATTGCGGAAGGTCGTGTCCACGTTGGAGTTATTACATCGCGATTGACATCAAGGCCTTCCAACCATCTCTAACCTAGGCTTTTCTTAGGGCATCTGGTACTGTGGTTCCAAGCAGTTGATTAACTTGATCCACCTACCGCTTACCAGAGGTTTTTTATACTACTAAGGGTCTCTACCCTTACAAAAAGCCGCAAAGGAACTCTAGTCCCAGCAAAGCGGACATCATTATCAGCCGGATGGCCAGTTAAACGGCAAGCTACGAGAAATAGCCCAGAAAAGCTCGACTAAGGATAATGTAACGAGTTCCAACGGACCTATTAGGGCGGCATTCAATACGCCATTGTGGAAAGCGAGGTGTGAGGATTAAACCTTTCACAATGAGGTCCGGCCATGCCTATTGTATTGCTGGCCATGCCTTCACAGAACTGTGGAACTATGCGGGATTAAAGTTTCTGTTACGGTGGCTTGGTGAATATGATTGGGATTATAAATGTGCTTTTTATATTTTAATACAAATTTCCAATATGAAACAAAGTCGCTTTCCGCCATCTGTCCCTATGTATCTATGTACGCTTAGATCTTATAAAGTATGCAACGGATTTTATTCAATAGATAGATTTATTGAAAAGGAAGATCTATATGCAAGAAGCCCTCAAAAGGCTCAAATATAGTAATATCGACAGTGGTTATTTATTTGAGCCTTTTGGGTTAGAGTCACTGGGTTCGTGGGGACCGGGAGCCCATCGAATTTTCAGAGATGTCTCAGCACGTCTCGTCATGGCAAGTTGTGACCAAAATGCTGGCCTGTATTTAGCAAAGCGTTTAAGCATTGCCATTCAACGTGGCAATGCCGCCAGCATTTTGGGCACCTTGCCTAATGGCAGCGGTTTATTAGATTAGTTTATTAATAATTTTTTTTTTAGTTATAGATAAATTTAGTTTTAGATTAATATAGTTTTCATTAGTTAAGTTTTGTTATATTTTATAAATCAAAATAATTGTTATTATATTTCAATGTGTAGTGTGTGACCTAATGAATAAATAAAATTGTCTAGAAAAAGGTAAGGGATAAAGTAGGTATATATAGAGGTAGAACGCCACGCGAACGAAGTCGTGCCTGGTACACTAGTAATTCATAAAAAGAAGAAGAAAATGAGAAAGATATTGTTAAAAATTTACAAATCTCACGTTACCATTAACAGAGACAAGAATTCGATACCAAAGTAACGTGAATTTAATTGTTTATTCTTTATTTGTTGCAACTCTTTAGTACTTCTATTCAGGGTGTAAAAGATAATATTCAGGTGGTGGAGGACGGACTAGTATCATCATCATCTATCTACCTTTATCCCACTTGGTTGGGGTCTTCAGCAGAATATATCTGTTTCTTAAAAAAATAAAGGTCTATCTATACCTACGGGAGATATAGTTAAAAAGATCCATTATTATTAGTAAAAAAATATGATGTGCGTATCTACCCAATACCATGACATAATTTAAAGAATAAAATTGATAAATTCAAAGCCAGTGTGTCCACACAGGTGGCGTCCCACACCATAATATGTATTCCTCATTCATTCATTGGCCGTGTGGTGTCTGGCAGAGTAGAATAGCACCAACCCCTTACATTCATGGGTGTCGTACAAGGTGACTAATGTTTTCGAGGCTAAAGATCAAGAGTCTCCGTAGTCTGCAAAATGGGCAGCAGCATTTTCCATTATTATATTTAAACACTGCGATCTCCAATCCGTCTGCCAAGCGTGGAGATTATGGCAATAACCTCCCCTTTCGTGAGAGAGGCCCTAAGTCCTGCAGTGGACTGTTACGGGCTGTGATGATGATGATGATGATTCATTCATCATTTACATTACAATCCTATCGGTTTATCAGAAAATATAATATCTATGAATGTTTAATTAACAGACATAAACAGACAACAAATTTGTCATAAACAACAATCAATAAAAATCCCTAGCATTGCAATATCATCCACACTCTTCCGTACAAACAGGAAAATTAAGTAAGTTTCCACTAAGTTCCTGATTCCGCTTCTATGCTTATCTCGGTAATCTTGAGAAGTCTCTTGCTACTTATAGGTACAGGATGTGGCTTGTTTTGGATTTCGGATACAATAAATGAAATAGACGATTGATATCAATCAATCAATAAATTTCCTAGCGTTTTCCCTAAAAAGCAAGTGGGTAGAACACCACACCACCAGGGCCTTAAGTCCGCAAATTTACTAATGGCTCGTTTGCATTGTAATAGAATCCCTTCGATTTCACAATATATATTAGTAACGCAAATGGGCAATAAGGCAAGTGCCTCTCTACTCCCAAAGCCACGGTAAAAATCCTTTTTTTAATGTGATGAATTGAAACCACAAGGACATGATAACTGACTATAGTTTACAAGATCATATTGTAATAATTTGCTACTGTAGGCAACATCCTGTACCTACATCCTCATAAAGACAAGTATCAGAAAAACTTGTTCAGCTTCGCTCTTTCCTCGTTCACTGAAGTCGGACTTAATAGTATCACTTGAGATTGAACAAGAGTATTAGGGAGCGTCCAAATCTCACCAGCTAATGCGCAGTTGCAGCAACGACAAGATTTGGACGCACCCTTAGGTACCTAACAGCAAGCATTTTAATCTCTAGGTAACTCAATATCCCCCATGATAGTAACGGGCATAGTACTATTTATTAAACTATTGGTATACTTAAATGTATTTAACACTTTGTGTTGTCGCTTCATGATGGAACTCCATTATTATGAATTAAATCACTTTATTACACTAGTTCCACTTTATTATACAATTTTTTATTAAATTGTTACCGGTTTCGAATTACTCATCTTAAGGCAAATATGTATAATAAAGTGAATTATTGTAAAAAAGTGTTTTAATTCATACTTAAATGTATAAAAGAATTGCTTTTAGCAAACGATAGTTAAAAAATGACAAATGTATTTATAACTCACATTAAATAGACGATATTGATCGAATACCACATTTACTTATTTATCAATGCATTTATGTCATTATAATCTTAGATACGGTGTTGGTTGGGTACTGCAATTAAAATTATTATCGCACGGTGGAGTGCTATTATTACAGCTAATAACATCGCCGTTTCAGTATCATAGTCACACATCAAGTAACAGTCTGAATTAGAATAAATATGCTCTTCAATTACAGTTACTTCTCAAAATTTTAGTCCCGTCAGTTACTCCAAAAAACTTCATTTTTAACTACAAAGGTGGCAAACAAGTGTACCACCGCCCTGATAGAAAGCCAGTCACCGTAGCTTGTGGGCGTTTGCAATTATAAAGATACCACTAAGCGCGTCGCACATAAGCAAGCTCTCCACTGCTAAAGCAAGAGCTTTTAATGACAGGGCTATATCTAGATCCTCGAAATCTAGACCTGAATTTACGGGCTGTACGCTAAATATTTCGCACCGGATGATCCGGATGATCGCAGCCCGGGCGGTTGGCTCTGTGTGGCTCTCACAATTAATTAAGTTCCTAATTTCAAGCACTATGCCGGGTTTATTTGGAAATAACCGAAATTCTGAGGACAGAATTCCGGTACCGAGCCATGCGGTTCGGGTCGCGTTCGGCTCTTTAGTATTGCGGAAATTTAAGATGGCGGTAAGTTATGGCATGGTAAAATTACTGTGGTTATTGGTCCGTTATTCTATGTGCCTATGGTGCTGTCAGGTGTTTATCTTCTGTTAAACTTAAACACATACTTGACGCGAGTGAACATGACGTAGGCTCAAGAGTGACACGAGGTATAGTAAAATTTAATACATAGAAAAAATACTGCTGTTGAAAGTATGGTCCTTTGCGCGTTTCTGTTAGAATGCGTCGAAACGTTTCAAATCGCGTGACCAGCGAATTGATGGCTGCATGGCAATGGAATGGCGTGCAATGTTTCTGGAAATATTTTAAAATAAGATTTATAAAATACATTTATTAAGGTACACACAAAATAATAATAGTTACAGTAAAAATATACACCAATTCAACAAAAATATTCTAAATTTTAAAAATCGTCCACACTGTTCCCTTTCAGGATGGTGCCAAGAAAGCTGGCTGCGTTGCTTCGTTGGACAGCGATTCTAAACCGTTGCCCGAGGAACGAGCCAGCTATCTGGCCACCAGTGGTGTCGGCTAATTATTCAAAACTTATTTGAAGAACTTTCCCACACCAGAGCCAAAATCCAAAGTTTCCACCCCAAACGGCTGAAATACGAAATCTTGCATTAGACTACCGTTTCTGCTCCGCTTGAGGTTTTCCGCACCAGAGGTCGCAGCGTCAGCGAGCTTCTTTTTTTTTTTTCTTTTTGTACTACTAAGGTGGCAAACAAGCTTGCGGCCTGCCTGATGGTAAGCAGTCACCGCAGTCTATGGACGTTTGCAATACCAGGGGCATCACCCACGCGTTGCCGACCCCCTTAAAAACCTTTTAACCCCTTTCTTAAAGAACTCCATGTTGTACTCTCCAGGTAGTTCATTCCACAACCTTAGTGTGCGTGGGAGAAAGTTCCTTTGGAACGACACAGTTCGCGACCAATTTGGCTCCAAGGTGTGAGGGTGAACTCCCTGTCGATGGCGAGCGGTGCGATGATAGAATGTAGCTGTAGGCATCATGTCTAATAGTTCTTCAGAACAAACACCGTTGTACAAGCGGTAGAACACACAAAGGGCAAATTCCTTTCAATAATTTACAAAAGTACGTGACGACGCTTGCGGAATCGTAAAATCGGTATTAGGTAGTAGGTTAGTCGACTGAATGGGCTCTTAAAGAAGGATGTAAGCTTGCTCAGGAGGCTTAGAGCGTCGGTCGTCTAGTGGTTAAGGTATCCGACTCGCGAGAACGAGACGTACCGTGTTGGAATCCCGCTGCCGTTCTGCACCAATGACTCTTTTCTGAATTATGTACATTAGTAGTTAGTTGAATACTAACTGATGCTCTGATCTGAAACCTGCACATTTAAGCGACTACATGTGTAACTCTGATCTAATCTGGTCAGGTTTCCCTGGCAGCAGGGTCACGGAGTTGCTCCACTATACTTACCTGCTCTGCCAAATCCCAGATCATGGTCAAGGCGGACCTCGGGCTCTCGTGCACGAAAACACAATTGATCAAGATGTTGATGATAAGGATGTAAACACAGACACACACTTAGAAGTCATAAGCTTACACGCCCATTAAGACTAACACGCATGATCGATCATCATACCGATCCGCGACACTGTAAAGACCTACCACAGGATAATAAAACCCATATTTAAAGCCCAATAAAGTGCTCGTAAACATCGAGATTATAAAAACGTTCGCACACAAAACCCCTTTGAATTTATACCCTTTCCAGGATCTGGTATTTTCGTCTTGTGGCATACTGAATGCCGCCATATTTGGGTCACGTAAGCCTTCTATTGACATTGTCGGGGATGGGAGAAAAACTCGTGCGAAATCACCTCATTTACATTCCGACAGTCGTCTTTGACAGATGATTGTGTCTTATTGAGCAAGTATTCTGGGATGATATGGACCATGAGAAAGGTACGTTCAAAACGTCTAGTTGGATTTGAGCCTCGTCCTCATTAGAGAGGGTATTGCCATCTCCACGCTTGGTTCACTCCGCTCCACGATGGGTTGGAGATTTCTGTACCTATTGAAAACATGCAACAGAAAGTGCTGTGTCTTCAGAAGAATTAGCTGGTCTTATTTTTAGACAAGACAGGCATTTGATCGCCATCTCAAATCTCTCGATAAGTAACGATGCGGCCGAAAATGGAGCATGCTTGTCTAGGAACAGCCTATTGACTCTAGCCTTGAAGGTATTTGAACGGTACACGGAAGATCACACTGCTATTATTTGCTGGATGGATGAGGCGTTCATCTTGCAGGCGAAGGAAGGAAGATGTAAGCTGTATAACCCATATTAAATTTTCAATTATAGATAATTAAACTAAACTATAGGTACATTGCCAGATACACGGCTTGATTGTATATCTATTTACGTATCGTTGGCCCCGTTATATTAGATATTATTATAGCTAGAATTGGTTCGCTGCCAAGCACAGTAATACAATTAGGAAGGTATACTTAATGGATCAGAATTGTACATAACGTTAAAGCCAATAAGGTTCTATTACATCAAATGTCACGTGGCCCTAAAGGCGGAGTTGCAGCTATTCGGAAATTATGCGGGAACATGCAACATTTTGATACCTTGGATTATATTATTGCACTTCGCTAGGGATCTTTATTTTTACTCGCTAATATTGTAGCGTACTACAGGTGAACATTTAAAAAAAATCTTTAAGTTGTTTTTGTGTTTATCCATTAAGGTGAACATTTGGAGCGTCGGTGGCCGAGCGGTTACAGATCCGACTCGTAAGCCAGAGGTCCCGGGTTCGAATCCCGCTCCGGCCATGTACCAATGACTGTTTTCTGAGTTATGTACATTAGTTAAATACTAACCGATGCTCTTACGGTGAGGGAAAACATCGTGATGAAACCTGCACATTCAGGTGACTGGACGTGTAACCATGATCCAATCTGGTCAGGTTCCCCTGGTAGCAGGGTCATGGAGGTCAGATGGCAGTCGCTCCACTATAATTACTTGACCTGCCAAATCCTGGATCATGGTCAAGGCGGACCCCGGGCCCTCGTTCTCGAGAGCACAACCGGGACATTAACGCCAAGATGATTATGATTATTTACTACAGGTGAACATTTAAAAAAAATCTTTAAGTTGTTTTTGTGTTTATCCATTACAAACCAACATGCAATCAAACAAACAATCAACCCGATAAACAATCAAATCTTTACTCTTTACAGTATTAGTATCTAGTATAGATATTTCTATAACAAATTGGACGAAGCAACAAAAACCGTGGATTCTTTATTACTATCTCAACGTCGTATCAGACATGATATCGTACCCCAAATGTAATTGTACCGCGTATCGTGTATGGAAACCAGTGAAACCATATCAGCAAGACCTGCAAAGAAGCGGCGCGAAGGTAAGCAGTATCTCGCGACATTTCCACGCATTTGATTTAGATAACATCGGAAAACGAAGACGAGGCGCTTTAGTGTTCCATAAGTAAAACAAGGACACTTTATCGTCAAGTCTGTCCGCGGTTTAATGTAGAAACTATTGGTATAGATACAGAAAGTTGTGATTTGTATATTACCTACCTCTACATATTAAATAACCATCTTGGCGTTATTGCCTCGGCTGTACTCTCGCGTACAAGGGCCCGGGTCCGCCTTAACCACCATCCAGGATTTGGCAGATCAGGTAATTACAGTGGAGCGACTGCCATCTGACCTCCGTGGCCCTGCTACCAGGGAAAACTATGACCAGATTGGATCATGGTTACACGTTCAGTCGCCTGAATTTGCAGGTGTGGTGTGTGTTCAGGTGTGGTTGGCGAAACTCTCCAGCGTGCGATTGCGGTGCCCCTGTGCAGTCTATTCATCATGTCATCTACGAATGTCCAAAGCCGAAATACACTGGAGACTCTTTGGACTTGTTCTCTCCTGATGAAAACGCAGCCCAATGGGTGAAGATATTTACTTGTATCTATTAATACCAGAATAGCCGAATAAAAAAATAAATAAAAACATAACCCAGTCTTCTTTATTTTTTATTTAAACTTTATGCACTGTTACGTATATCGGCGGACTTAAAGCTTCATAGCTTTATTTACAAATCAACCGGAGAGCTGATAGTATGACAATTTCAGGGCGGCGGAAGATCATTGAAGCAAACATTATCGTAAACACTAATGTATTTAGTAATTATTAAAACTAAACTAAGTAAGTTTAAGAAAATTTAACAAAATATTACAAACCAAGATTATTAGAAGGTAACTTACCAAACAGAGAAGGATTTAGAAAAAGAATTAGGAAGAAAAGAGGAAGCGAAACAATATAGCAAATCGTGTGGAAATTTTCTGAGCGCTATTTAAAAAAACATAAATCTAAAAATGGCAATATACACAGTGAAGAATCTGTAATTAAACCATTAAACCATTTTAAGGACGGTTAAAAGTAATTGGTGAAAGATTTATTACCTACTCTAAGTGTGCTCACGTTTTTTCCATTTTATTGGAAAGTCTGGGATGGACGGTTTTAACCCCATTACTCCTCCGCAAAAATAGGTGAAGGATTTATTTGCAAGATCGAATCAAGACGTCTTAGTCGAGAACTATCGGTGCAGTCACACAACTAATTAGCAGACCCACAGAACACGTTCTACGTTGGTCTGAAAGTTTTTAGTCAACGGCTTGTTATGTACCCCATTATTTTAATTTTTGTTTCGTTTAAAAACGAATTTTATTACAAACTCCTTGACCAAAAATCACTAGCAGGCAACTTTTAGTTATTTTTTTATCATTATTAAAAATAACATGTCTGCTACATTTCGACCCCTACGATGGAGGTAACGTGGGAAGCATTTCTTAATGTCTCCGGCTAGTGATTTTTGGCCAAGGAGTTTGTAATAAAATTTGCATTTAAACGATACAAAAATTAAAACAATAGGATGCATATCAAGTAGTTGGCTAAAAACTTTTGGACCACCCGACGTATACACATGAACACATAAAGGGTTAAAAAGATTTTTACGGGGTCGGCAACGTGTGGGTGATGCCCCTGGTATTGCAAACGTCCATAGTACTTGTTTGCCATCTTAGTGGTATAAAAAAAAAGTAATTTGAAGTCAACTGGTCGCAGTTTTGTGCACCTATAATTCGTGCGAAATGCATTGGCAATATCGGTCATTGACCCTTCAGTCATAACTAATTTGTAAGCGGTCAAACCGATAGCTGCAACGCTTTAAATAATCATATTCGTTACAATTTAACTAAATAGAAAAGTAGAAGTTTTCATATATCTTAATGAAATAATACCAGTAGCTGTGACATCTCAAATTCGTCATTTAGCAAGCCACATATCTCCATTAATAATGCCATTGAAATATCTATAGCAGCCAAAAAATAATTTCTCAACTATCTTTGACAGTTGTTCATATTATCGAAGATCAATTTCAGTGTCGTTTTAATACAGTTCTTTTTTAGTTATAAACAATGTCGATTTAGAGATGTCACAGTGTCTGTGTCACAATGTCTCCCCCCTAAATCGTCACCAAGACATATTGCGTTCTAGACCGTCCAACTTTAACCAGCTCCGTCTAGCCACAACAAGTCGTCCCACACCACATACGATGAAATATGGTTTCGTTACGCCATCGTTGTTTAAATTAGATTTATTTCATAAGCATACGTCAATAAAATAGCTCATCAAAAATAAAAATACAAACAAAGCATTCAATAAACAGTCTTAACACACACCGAAGCCAATCTACCTGTAAAGCAATCAGCGATACGTTTTAGCGAACATTTTGAAACACGAGCCCCCGGAACGAGGAAAACAAAGTTTGAAAGCGTAATCCATTACGGAGTTTAATCTGAAACGTTGATACTGGATACCTTTGACAATGGCGACGGACGTCAAAATGGAGTTTATGAATCGATCCAATTATCTGAATACGATGAACAAAGCCGGTGAGTAGGCGTTATTTTTGCAAAAATATCAATTTCAGTCCACTCCAACGTTGATCCTCTTTACTGTCTCGATAATAAGGTTCAGATTCGTTCAAAATATGTTTGAGGTAACGGACAAAATAATTAGAACGACCAACTTGCGTTTTTAATTGCTAGAGCAAACACTGCGCCCATCGTGCGATGAATTGGCATCTGTCACATCGTTTCAATGAGTCAAATTAATTGAATCACGTACAAACGAAATGTTCAACAAATTGTGTTTTATTTTTTTTGTATAATGGGCGTTTGAAGCTGACCGTTTGTGTGTTCAACGATTATACAAAATGGGCGGTATTTTGTGTTCTTTCTTATCGATGGTAACGTATTAAAACGTATTTAGGACTTCTGGTATTTAGGTACCTACTCTGAATTATTGCACCAATTTTCAAAACTGGAACCTGTACAACATTCGTAAGGAGATGTTCTTTATATTGTGACAACTTTAACCCGGGGTCTGTATGGTAGAAAATCAGTACAAGGAATGTATGGTGGGTCAATATGACCCGGGTTTTGAAAATGGTGTAATTCTTAATATTCCAATTAATCAGTATTAATTAAATCAGTTTAAGTGATGTTCAAATTACTATATTTTGATGAATATCGATGAAAAATCATACAATATTAGGAACTTGTTATGTATTTACAAACGCTCTATAAAATATATAACAAAATATTTAACTTCTGTAATCTTACTAACAAATATACAAAATTATAACTTTTTTATATATTTTTTTTCATCATATCAGCCAGAAGACGCCCACTGCTGGGCATAGGCCCCCAGAGATCTCCACAAAGGCTGGTCCTGTGCTTTTCGCATCCAGCTGGTACCTGCGATCCTTACCAGGTCGTCAGTCCACCTTGTGGAAGGCCTACCCACGCTGCGTCTTCCGGCACGTGGTCGCCACTCGAGAACTTTGCTGCCCCGTTTTTTTTTACTTTTTGGTATACCTAATGTAATGTCTTTAAGAAACTGTATGCTAAATTTAATGGAAATTTTAAAACTAATCACAGTCGGCATTAACATTTGCGTATCCACCGTAGTAAGAAATTATGTAGTCTAGACAGACAATCTTCTTACAATTTAGACAGGCAGGACATATTTGGCACCGTTTTTGAACCCGTGAATGAGTAGTGAGCCCTCTGAAGGTTCATCAGTAAATTATCTTATTGTCTTGCGCATCTCTTTAGGCAAACGAAATACATATTTGCAGGCGTTCAAGTGATCGTTTAGAATTCTCTTCTAATCCGAGTAAACCAGTAAAAATACAGTCTTTTTGCCTTTTATTTTTTCGAACAGTACTCACACTTGTCAAATTATGATCCTTGGAAAGGCGTAGCATTAGCTAGTGGCCAGTAAACCAATCATCAAATAAATAAATGCATAAACGTAATTGGCACAAAAAGGTTACATCGAATGTATGGTTGGGTCATATGTACCCCGCTTGACCTTTGACCGCTTGTAACTCCCTGTGCAGGGGCACACTGACTGAGCTGATACTAGAACCGAAAGGGGATGGGCATTAACTGCAGCTACTGAAAAGCACGGCAACTTTAAACTATTACTTAAAAAAATACGCGCGTTTAAAAATGTGGCGGGTCATCATGACCCAACCTGACAGACGCCGGGTTAAATATAGCACCTTTACACTATCGAGTGTTGTTAAGTACTTTTTGGTTCCGGACAAAAAGGATCGAAGTATACAATGTTTAAAACCGATATGGGACACAACGGGCTAAGCCTCGGGAAACCGAAAGTGGACAACTTTCAATAAAGTCTTCATACAAATGAGCACATAGGTATAGACATTGGTATTTAGAGAAATCTTATTCTGTATATCAGTAAAGACTATGGTCTAAGATATTAATACATTCTTTTTTCAATAATATAATTAAATAAATTAATATAATAATTACAATAATATATTTAGAAGTGAATAAATGAAAGGAAAAGAGAATAATCACAGTAGTAACAAAATCTAAAAATGAAATAAATAATTATTTACAAAAAATAAAATACAACTCAATTCAAGTCAAACAGCCCACCCCTGATTGTTCCCGGAACAAAGGTGCCTATTACGCCAGCAGAATCCCTGTGCTGTATGGCAATGGCGATCCTCTGCATTAGGAACCAGCCAGCTGCTGTCACTGCTGCTGTCGTGAATACGACCTCTCATTAATAAATTATATTTAATATAGGTAAGTAATGTTCAATAAAGATATAGGTAAGCGAAATCATCTTGGCGTTAATGTCCCAATTGTGCTCTCGCGCACGAGAGCCCGGGGTCCGCCTGACCATGATCCAGGATTTGGCAGGTCAGGTAATTAAAGTGGAGCGACTGCCATCTGACCTCCGTCACCAAACTACCAGGGGAACCTGACCAGATTGGGTCATGGTTACACATCCAGTCGCCTGAATGTGCAGGTTTCATCACGATGATTTCCCTCACCGTAAAACATTAACGCCAAGATGAGATGATATAAGTAAGCGAAATCTTCCACAAATATCGTCACATCGCTACACGCACAATAGTCTAAAGAAAGTTTCGGTGGAATCGGATCACGCGATCAGATTTTACTTTTTGTTAATTTTATTTTTACAGTTTAGAAGTTTTTGTTAGCGGTGGTAACGGATCGCGTGATCGGATTGGCCAGACAAATAGTTGCAATCACGGATGTTGCCTTAAAGAATCTACTGACATATTGCTTAACATACACTTTTACCTTACTTGTTCAACAATTAGCCATCACAATATTTATGAATAAGACATGAAATGTTTACCAAAACATATTAATTAATTTTAGAACAGAATAATAACAATTATAAATTTCATCATCATCACAGCCCGTAACAGTCCACTGCAGGACTTTGGGCCTCTCCCACAAAAGGGGAGGTTATTGCCATAATCTCCACGCTTGGCAGGCGGGTTGGAGATCGCAGTGTTTAAATATAACAATGGAAAATGCTGCTGCCCAATTTCCAGACTACGGAGACTCTTGATCTTTTGCCTCGAAAATATTAGTCGCCTTGTACGACACCCATGAGTGGAAGGGGTTGGTGCTATTCTACTCTGCCGGACACCACACGGCTTATTATATCGATTATAAATTTACGGCTTACTAAATAATACTAAGTAAAATAATTAACTAACTTACAGATAAAAACTTTGTCTCAGGTCCACGGTATTAGGAAAGCAATGGGATGTTAAACAACAAATATTTACAATTCACTTGGAAAAAAGATAAACCTTAAACTAACTAACTCAGTACTAAAGATAAAAAATTTGCCCAAGGTCCTAGATTTAGTTCCTAATTTAACTTTGTTACAACAGCCTATGGACCAATGTTGTCTGACAATAAAGTGCTTTTTTAAAATTATTTTTTAAGTTGGCAAACAATCTATCCTGCCAGATGGTAAGCAGTCACCGCAGCCTAAGGACGTTTTCAATACCAGGGGTATTACTTACGTGTGGCCATGTAAAAACCTTTTCACCCCTAGTAGTACCTGTTGCGTTTTCAACAAGTTGGTTATTATCAAAATCAAATCACCGTGTTTTGTCAAAGTCGTTAAACCAAGTAGGGAACTACATAACCATGAATGCCACTTCTTTAAAACCAACTTCCTTTTAAAAACCAACAGAGAAGAAGTCGCTGCGAAAGATAATGAATTAACCGACTTAACGAGTACCCAAACTCCTACTCATTTACACGAACGTAAATATACCGCCATCGCAACGTTTCCGAGTTACCCATACATTTCGGCGATATTCATTTTGCTTTAATGTTTCGCCAAATTACGTAGCAAGTAGGTAGATACTTAATTCATTGAAAGCCGTCTTTGTTCCAACTCTAAATCCTTGTTATTGTATTGTTTTCCAACATCAAAGTTAGTAATTGGCTTAACATTTGAAACATTTTGTTGCAATTATATTCCTTCTGTTATTCTTGCTTTTAATTAGACACGTATTTTTGCTACCATTTATCTGTTACCCGACATTTTAGATTTCATGGAATGCGTCTACATCAAATACCGAATATTATATCGTTTTGTCATTAGTTTGAGATACCTGTGGGTCTAGTCATGTGATTATCAGATGTCGGTGCTTTGTCGGCGCTATATACAGCACATAGATTAGTTTGGCTTAGGGAGTCTGTGGCAGGGATGACGGTCTACCCCATAGCCATTTCATCGCTGTCTAGAGTACTTAGGTAGTCAATTTTATCTAGTATCAAGTTCAGACTTCAGTTCTGTAATTGAGAGGACAAACAATACAAAGCTAATTATGAGCCCTTATGATAACTTTGTAGTGCACAATGTAGTCTACTACATTTCGAAGTACTTGAAGTGGAAAGTCTGCTCCATAAGGATGGCGTAGGTGACATTGACATTGATGAGAGTTATGAGCAGCTTGGAGTTGATGATGAAGCAGCGCCATACAGTGTGCTTGAAAGGCCGCAGGGCCATGATTCTAAGAGCGTCTTCTATGGCGTCCTTCAGACTGTCATCTGTGAAGACACAAGATAAATTAGCGAGGAACCTCTGCACATGTTCTGGGCAGCCTGTAATCAAAATCTTAATTTACCCTTTACTAACAACAGATACATCTAATTATTTGATTAATTAACTAACAATCCCCACTACTGACATATCGTCAGTAGGGATTTATGAAATAATTAAACGAAAAGAGAGAATCCAACAGATGAAGAAGCTGGAGAGACAAAAGCGGATGTTGCGCAGGCTCAGCCGTACGTAGACATGAGAGAAGATTAAGATGTACAATATTTTACTTGGATCGACCAAATGTAGGGCGACCAGTGGAACGTAGCAGCTTAATCTCGAAGGTATATGGTGAAAAGAAACCTCTTGATCTCAGGGCTAACTCTTGGTAGAGATCAAGAGCGCAAAGATAGACAAGGTTAGGGCAATCCTGATTGTTTAATCCTGGTATTCTGGATCCGTAGTGGAGTGGAGTGGACTATATGTATTTTCTATAAGTGCTTAGTGAGCTACCATAAGCAAACAGCATCTGCCTGGCGATGAGGCAGCGGATGGCCGCCGCCTCACCTTCAGCGTCAGATCAGGGCTGGTGCGTACACTTGAACTTGAAATGTGAAAATCACCATCGCCATCCCAGCCATAGCCTGTAAAGAGAGGCACCTTCGAAATCTCGAGTTCATATTCGATTATTTTCAAGATGTGTTCTCGTGGTCTTGATGGTATAACATACTATTTTCTTTAAGGTGCTTTCTAGGCTAGTCTAGTTGATTTATAAAGCAGACAGTTTTAGTGACCTTTAATTATTGCATCTGTATATTTCACACCACAAACTGAGCATCGATTAAAAATGGTGTTCGTTATTTAGATAGGTATTCGAGCCTTTTTTTACGTTATTTTGACTTTTATAATTTTGCTTTTGTGGCTTTGTCACTTTTGTAGGGGTAGCGGGAAGAGGCGGTGGAGAGAGAGTAGCAACCCCTATCCCAGTAATATTTTGACCCGTTACCACCTTGTAGAGACCGAACACCCCTAATCCCGCCTTAGGGTATATACGAGTATAGGATAACATTGCATGTAAGATGAGACAATACACAACTTAATCCCATCTGTTGCATATTATTTCGGTCACACATCGCAATCTGCCTCTCGTGGATAGCTTTAGTAAATAAAAATCTAAAAGACCTGGATTTGGATCCTTTAACTACCCAAGATAGAGTATCCTGCCGAATAGCGATTGGGAGAACCGACCCCAAATAAAAATGGGAAAAGGCCGGAGCAAGAAAAATATCGCAATCTGCCTCTCTGGCCCTCTGGCTTTGCCAAGATCGATACTATTGTTTTTAGATTAGTACAAACCGTAACATATCCAGAATCGTTGCCATGCATATAATTAAATTCTGTCACTTTGTACACATACACCAGCATATTCGGCAAATCGAAAATAGCACTTAGAAACATCTGCAAAAATAAATATACAGGGTGTAAACCAGCCAGCCAATTCTTCAGTCCGAAGACACATATGGTGCAACACGACCACCTGTCGTCTGTCTCTACACTGGACAATTGTTTTTCCAAATCCTTTCTAGATACCCGCAGTTGTCGCCAAACATTTTCGAAAAATATGCATAGAGGAATTTTCCAACAATATATGAATTTTTTTAAAGTAATGTATGTAAAAGTGTATAGGTTTGGAGCTAATGACTGATGTAAAGATACAATAATAATAAATGGTACGGAGATAATAATTACGAATTTAGTATATAATTTAGTGTACTTCAATCTATTCCCCGCATTTGTGTTAATAACTTCGGTAATATAAGAATTTCCAGTCAGTTGTGCGGTATACTATTGCGGTAAAGGCATATTCCAGTTCCAGTATCGTCAGGCTTGCACAAGAAAAATGTGATTGAGATTCTCGTAGAGAAAAAAACACCAAAATCGAGCAAGACATCAAGTTGATTGACACACAGAACATTCTGGACAGTATGTTTCTAGTTTTGTTTGAAGATTCGTGATAGTAACCACATATCATCAGCATTTTTAGGATGAAGTCCACAAAGCCATCACATACTAAATGTTGTTTAAGAAACGTAACGAATTTCTGAAAACTCATGTTGAAATATTTATTTTTATAAAATAAAATAAAATGCACTTGTACCTAGTGTAACGTGCGCTTCAATTGTACAAGTGTCACATAAATAATTTAATTCTAGGTCAGTTTCTAAAATAACTTTATAATTTTATGAACACACGTTATTGCTTTGATAGTTTTAAGGGCTTATCAACACTAGTTTTATTTTCATTTTATGTCTATTTGAAACATACATTTCATTAAGGTTCTTTAATTGAGAGGATAATCAATATATAGCAAATAATAAGCAAATCCCTTTAGTACTTAATAAGCGATGCGGATTCTGAAGCCAATATTATACATATTGCAATTACAATTTTGCAATGAGCGAACGCAAATTTTCCAGGTTACTTCCTAGCTAAAGCATAGGGGTAACAGCAGCAATTAGAACTGCCTATGAAAAAGTATAATCTATAGAAGCTATTATAGTATTCAAGAAATTAATTCAATACAAAATTAATTGCCCTTCGCCGCATGAAATCCGGAAAGCTGTCGGACCCGATGGAGTCCCTATTGAGGCGTGGAAATCGATGGGCTCTTGTGGTGTGAGTATCCTTACCAACCTTTATAACTGCATCCTCCTTACCGGGAAGATACCCAACCAATGGAGGCTGAGTATAATTACTCCAGTCTACAAGGGCAAGGGCTCAGTGCGGGAGCTCTTCGAACACATTGTTGACGCGCGGATACGACGGAAGTGTACAATCTCGGAATGTCAGTATGGGTTTCGGCCGGGTTGTGGGACCATGGATCCTGTATTTGCCCTGAGAACTCTTATGGAGGGATACAGATCAATGAACACGCCACTGCATTTCCTGTTTCTGGACATGCAGAAGGCCTTTGACTGTGTCCCTCGGGAGATCATCTGGTGGGCATTGCGGTCCAAGTTGGTGCCCGAGGCCTATATTGACATTATCCGAGACATGTACCGCGATTCCGATTCAATAGTGAGGACTGCTGTTGGTGACACCAACCCGTTCCCTATTACCGTTGGAATACATCAGGGTTCTGTGCTCAGCCCACTTTTATTCCACGGTGATATTAGGCGTATTGTCAGACAGCATACGAGACTACCATGAGGTGCCCCCGTGGCTTCTCATGTATGCTGACGATATCGCGCTGATAGACTCGGACAAGGGGCGACTAGTCCAACGTGTAAATAAGTGGAAGGAGTCACTTGAGAACGGCGGTCTGAAGATAAATGTGGCGAAGACAGAGTACATGGCCTGCAACAGTGCAGATCCTCTACCCTTGCGCATAGGCGAAAATGAACTCAAGCGCACGAATCAGGCCAGGTACCAGGTACTTAGCGCAATCGGCGACATCGACAGCGACGTCATAGCCGAATATCCGCAGCTTGGACCAAATGGCGGGAGGTGACAGGTGTCATTTGTGACCCTAACCCGTAACAGAAACTAAAATTCGTAGTTTCAATTTCTCTGCGTGGCGACCGGCATGTTAACCAACTGAACCACTCAGGTCGTCAAAAATGTATAACTTTAAAGATTTATTTTATTTGTTAGGCGGATAATTATGCCAGTAAGTGTATATGGCAGCAGTGAATAGAATTGTTGGGAGAGGAAGACCGAGGCGTACACGATCCAGTCGATTATATTTTAGAGAAAAGTTATCGTAAGCCGAGACTTCAAACCACAATTATTATTGTGCAATTGCAGAAATTGTGAATGCAGTGAATTCGCAATCCAACGGCTGTTGCTCGTCAGTGAAATAGGGATATCCAGGCATAGCTAATAGGCCAGCCAAAGCCAATACCCTTCACTATTTAAAAACGGCGCATACGAGAATACAAACAGAGCTAGCGCACGGTGGTGAGTCGTTTGAGAAAAAAATACCAAATATGTTAAAGGTATGTTCCGGGTTTCCTACCACGTACCTTTGTTTACAAGTAGCCTATAATTACAGTTGGTAGGAAACCCGAAACACATCACCTTTAAAATGTGTGATAATAACCGCGATAGTTTAAAACATTATGTTAAAAATAACAAAGTACAAAATGTGATTATTTGTTACGAAATTCAAAGTAACTTTATAATTACACATGTACATGCGATGTTACAGTGTTGGGAGTATTCCAAGAAGGCTGGCGGCGTTACCTCTTTTTATCAAAGAAAATATTACTTCACAAACAATTTAGAACTCCATCTAGAATTCATTTTCCATTAACTGAGCTTTAAACATTAGAATGGTTTAATAACCGATCTACTTTTTCCGTAAAGGCCACTAAAATGCCCTCGCTGCTGCGTGTCTCAGTTGGTCGCGTAGCAATTTTATCGCCCCTACCCCGCCCCCCACCTGTCCCCCTGATCGCCTGCCTATCTTCTAGTGTTTGTTTGGTTGTTACACTTTCTTTGAGAGAAATAGGTACTACAGATGTTTGAGGATTTTGAAAAACGGGGTTTAAAGGGAATTATTGTTTATAATTATCAGTTGCCCGTGGGCCTTAGTCGATAACAACCGCTTGCTTGTTTAGAACGTGTTTTCCAGTGATTCTCAAAGTTTTATTTATTTAATAGTTTATTGCACACAAAAATGGTAACAGAGACATGGCAAATATATACATGACACAAAAGGCACTACTTATTTCTAAAAAGAAATTTCTTCCAGCAGGCCTACAGCAAAGAGAATGTGATGACTGGAAGCAGTTTAAGTTGTGGGATATGCAGACCGATACGATGTTCACTTGTGCAAGTTGCAACGCCAAACATACCGATGGTACACTTTGCAGTGTGTGTAAAAAGCACTACGACTTCCAGTGTTCGGGAATCACAGAAACTGGGTTTAGGAAGCTGGGTGAGAGGAAGAGCTCTTGGCGATGCCCCAAATGTAAGAACAGCCCCTTGTCGTCTCCGACTCCACTATTATCGGGTCAATTTGACAAACTTCAAGACCAGCTAAACAAAATTGTGGATCAGCTGTCACCCCTGAGCTCGTTGGTAGAGGATGTGAAAGCTATTAAAGCGGACATAAACAGCCTAACGAAGTTTCTAGATATGGCACATGAGCTGATTAGCAATTTCTCGGGTTCAATTAATGCTCTTGAGACTAGAGTTGTGAAGATAGAGCAGATAGCTTCGGAAGTCCCCACTCTCCAGGCACAGGTTGTAAGACTCCACGAAGAACTCCACGACAGAGACCAGTGGGCCCGTGCGAACAATGTGGAGATAAGGGGCATCCCTCAGCATAAAAATGAAAATCTTTACGACATCGCGCTTAAGATTGGTAAAATTGGCGACATGAACATTAAAAAGGAGGACATAAACTACATAGCGCGGATTCCGACTCGAGTACCTAATGTCGAGAAACCAATTATTATTTCGTTTATTAATCGGTACACGAAGGAGGAATACATATCATCATGGCGCGAAGCGGAGAAGAAAACCCTCTCTAATATAGGATTTGCTTCAGAGGAAAAGTTTTACGTCAATGATCATTTGACTATGCGTAATAAAAACTTATTAAGCAAAGCCAAGACCCAAGCGAAAGAAAATGGATTCAAATACATATGGGTAAAGCATTCGAAAATCATGGCTAGAAAATCAGATTCAACGCCAATATTTTTTATAAAAAACGAAAAAGACATTACAAAAATCGTTTAGTTAATTTAATTAGTATAATTTTCTTGCATTCATATTTTATTATCTTGTATTTATCACTTACAGCTGCTTTGTATTTTCATCTTGATTCGCATGGTTTGGGAACCGCATGCATCGTTCGATTCTATTGTCCGCTTCTATTTTGTGTGAATGGTGATGGGTCAGTCAGCCGGTTTACGCTGTTTACGCACGTAAGTATAGCTCATTGTAAGCGAATCGCACCCGCTTACCCGCTTGTAGTTGTGCTCATTATTGCCTGCACTTGCTACAATACTAGGAAATTTTACCGTAACTTGCAACTACTATTTTTACTTGAACAAACATTTGAGACTACCGTACTGTGTGAATATTATCGCAATTTTATTCTCAATTTACTAGTTTTTACTATTTTAATATATTGTTATTCTAACCATATAGATCAATTTTATCTTAGAAGTGTTTTAATGAACAATGTGTTGCTTTATTTAGACCTGCTACTAACGGATTCCGCTTATTATCGCTTATTGATTCGCTTGAGACTTTGTGTTGATTGTGTAAAATGACTAATCTGAACTTGTATTATCAAAATGCTTGTGGGCTGCGCACTAAGACTCACACTTTTAAACGCAACTTATGCCTATCCTCTTATGATGTTGTTGCAATAACGTAGACGTGGCTGTTACCGGGTATCATGGATAACGAATTATTTGATGATAGGTATGTTGTCTGGCGACGTGATAGAAATTATGTGCTAACCAAGGAAAGATTTGGCGGGGGGTTTTGTTGGCTGTGCGTCGGGAATATGAGGCCGTGGCTCGCCCCGAGTGGCACTCGTCAGCCGAAGATGTCTGAGTGACGGTCACCTTAAAAACTAATAATAATCATAACAAAATTAAAATACATTTCTGTTCAATTTACCTTTATAATGAAAGTTTAGGCAACTCATTTAATGTCCAGCTAAATAATTTCACTGATAAATTGTCGGCGGCCGTTGATTCGTGTCCTAGTGATGTATTTGTTATTATGGGAGATTTCAATTTGAGTAACATAGATTGGTCTCATGGTCAGGATTTTCTTCAACCAGTTGGAATCACAGGGGATAATCAGATATATTTATTCGATACATTGTCGCAGTGTAATTTGAATTAATTTAATTTATGTCGGAATCACAACAATAGGTTACTTGACTATGTGCTAAGTAATATGGAAGTCACAGTGACTCCCTGTGATGATCCCGTAGTGACTGAGAATCTACACCACAAGTCTCTTCAGATCCTACTAACACTTTCGAATGCTGAACCCCTCAAATCAAACTCCCGAATCAAATATTTTTATGAATCAGGTGATTACGATAGCATTAACTCAGAGTTAAACGCAAGAAATTGGGACACGTATTTATATAATTCTTTTCTCGATGACACTCTCAACTCTTTTTACCAAATTTTATATAACACTACGGATAAATACATTCCTCATAAGTATATCAGTAACAATAAATTTCCCCCGTGGTATAGTAGCTAACTAAAAAAATTACTTAAAGAAAAGTTCAAGTTTCTAAGAAAATATCGTACATATGGAAACTCGGCTGACTATGCCACTTTTTCACTATTGAGAAAGAGAGCAAAGGTATTAGAACATGAGTGGTATACCAGTTATATGAGAAATATAGAAGATTCTATCATAAAAGCTCCTAAAATGTTTTGGTCTTATATTAAATCCAGAAATAAAAACTCGAATTCTATCCCTTCCACTGTGGTTTACGATTGGTGTTCGGCCAGCTCTGGCGAAGCAGTCTGTAATCTTTTCGCAACTTACTTTCATTCTACCTTCCTTTCATCGCCATCTCATCCCAACAGTAATTTGACTGGAGCAAGCCGCGATAGTTATGGTAATCAGTGTCACAATTACTGTATAGGGGATATTGACATCGATCATAGCACAGTTTTCAAACTGCTGAGTTCTATTGATGTAACTAAAAGACCAGGACCTGATGATATTGTGCCTATTTTTATTGTTAAATGTGCAGATAGCTTAACTAGACCCCTAACAGCAATTTTCAGAAGGTCTATTAAGGAGGGTATAGTGCCATCAATCTGGAAGTCAGCATTTATTAGTCCAATTCTCAAAAATGGAAACAAGAATAATGTGAAAAACTATAGGCCAATATCTAAACTATGTTTGTTTGCTAAAGTATTTGAAAAGTTAGTTTACTCGCAGGTATATTCCTCTCTTTCGTCCTTTTTCATCCCCGAACAACACGGATTTTTAAAGAAGCGCTTAACAACTTCTAACTTGTTGTCCTTTTATGATTACGCAACAGCATCTATGGAGGCTGGAGGTCAGGTGGATGCCATATTCACGGATTTTACGAAAGCATTCGACCGTATTGACCATCAAATATTACTACAGAAACTATTAAGAGCAGGTATTCATGGTAATCTGTTCCGATGGTTTACCTCTTATATAGAAAATCGATCGCAAGCTGTGGTAATCAATGGGTTCTCTTCTGTGTGGAAGGATGTTCCTTCGGGTGTACCACAGGGATCACTGCTGGGGCCGCTTTTATTCATTATTTTTATTAAAGACGTTAGTTCATGTTTCATTCATTCATATTTTTTGCTATATGCTGACGACATGAAAATTTTTAAGCGGATAAATACTGTTATCGACTGTGATCTCCTGCAGCAGGATCTTAACAAATTTGAGCATTATTGTTCAGCGAGTAATTTACAATTAAACGTCTCTAAATGTTATTCAATAACTTTCACACGAAAGAGAGTCAAAATTGCCCACAATTATCGGATTTATGGGTTACCTTTAAAGATAGTGGATGAAATTCGTGACCTTGGTGTTATACATGATCCTAAATTACTATACGATAAACATATAGAACATATTTCCACCAAAGCTAACAGAGCTATGGGCTTTGTTATGAGGTCCAGCTCAGAGTTTAATAACATTAAATTGATCAAAATACTGTACTGTTCTTATGTGCGTAGTACTGTCGAGTATTGTTCTCAAATCTGGAATCCGTTATACAAAATTTACATTAACATGTTAGAGTCTATACAGAGAAGGTTCATGAGATATCTTCAGTATAAGTGCGGGCAAAATGAAACAACCTATGAGACGCGATGTAAAAAGCAACATATTTTACCTCTACAGGTTAGGCGGAACATTGCTGATGTTGTCTACCTTGTTAACATAGCTCAGAGTCAAGTAGACTCTCCTCAACTTCTATCGAAGATAGATTTGCGAGTACCAAGTAGGACTCTAAGACGAACTCCGTTATTATCTGTGTCCCTAAGCTCCACAAACTATAGGCAAAACTCATTCTTCTGTCGTGCGCCTAATGCATTGAATGGACTGCCTGACCCATGTTCCCATCTTGATCTTTTTAATTCAAAATCAAATTTGTTTATGGTTGCACTCTCAAGAAATTGGTTTGATTCAGTTCCCTAACTATTACTTTATTATTAGCATCTAATTCATGGTTTCCTAATAATTAAGCAAGTGTTCGTTATATAGACTTTTATATGCGAAAACATGTAAATGGTCGATAGATTCTTTGTATTGATTCCATTTAGCTATTAAGTACTGTTTGTTTTCCGAAGAAAATAAAATAAAATAAAATAAATAAAAATTACTATTATTATTAACTAATCGTAATTTATTGGAGCGCATCATTAATATTTATTAAAAAAAATGTTATCAGTATTATATACCTATATCTTAATATGAAAACCATATCAGTAATGTGATTTGAATCAACTTTTGAATGATACACCCATAATCATTAAATGATTGATAATGCAGTTTGATAGGTATACAAACATTGCACCATAATAAATTATTATCATATTATTTATCAAGTTCCTTAGATTTTGTCCATACCTTTTTTTGCAGAATATTAAAAGGCTACAAACTTCGCTGTCCCATACCAGTACGAAATTCCATTTTGATAACAAAGATAAACCAACTAACCAAACAAACTTACCTTAATATTTGATGGGATAACACGACGTACTCAATTCCCAACTCAAACACACCCTGAAATAAAAGTTGTTTTTGAAAACCCCCAAACCAAGAGGATAAGAGAATAAAAAGGATGTGTGAACCTCGGAAAATATTATATAATAACGTAAAGGGTTATTCCTTACAAGGCTATTCGCGTCGATGCACCATTTCACACTTGAGGGGGTTTCCTGTTTGAAGAAAATACGTTCACCTATTCTGTTTAACGTTTTTCCAGTTGACTTCACCGATAGAGCATCAAGAATATGATATTACCTACGCCACATTTTCCTCCGTGCTTCACTGAAGAGCGCGCTGAAAACCAGCGCCATAGCACTAGGCGTGTCTTATGCTGAGTGCGCACGTATTCCCACGGCACGGGTAGCGATACATTATGGATTCTTATAAAGTCATTGTTTCCTTTTTTTAATCTTTGAATGTGCCAATCGTGTCATAAGTTTATGAGTAATAAACGTCATTTATTTATTTATTTGTATTGCTTTCTGGTTGCGCGCATTTAGGATCTCTGTAAACATTCAACTTTCTCGCGGTACTCAATTATTTTTCCGGTATAAAAAAGTAGCTTATGTCACTTGGAAATAATGTAGTATCCAAAAGCGATTCAGTAGTTTCGGAGATTAATCCCAACACAGAAACTTTTCCTCTTTTTAATATTAGTATAGATGTTACGAGCGACAGTTATCGTTCACGGTGGGCTGTCTTGCCGTTTGCCACTGAATCACAATCACAATAGAAACCTAATTATCCACAAACAAACTACGGTACACTAAAACAGAAGGCCTATAAATAATGTTGTTTACTGTAACGAACGGACGGTAACGCCGCAATTAATTGAAAAGCCCTAGATTAGTAGGAACAGAGGTTTCTTGTCCCCCATAATAGGGTTGCCACAAGCGGACTCATTAACGTTATAAACTACGCTTGCGACGGCCCTGGCTGTGGAAGTTTCAGTTTATTTGGCAAATGAGGGTTATATTTTAAGTTAAATTTTAACTTATATTTAAATATTTATACCTACTAATATTATAAGGGAAAAGATTTGATGCTTAATCGATTTTAATATTATTTCATCTCTAGAAAGCTAGATTATCATATAGCATAGGTTATATAGCTTTTCTTGAAATTCAATATGGTTCCCATGGACGGGTTCGGGACCGTAGTAGCAGAATTTTACGGGAACGAAGTCGCGGGCAATAAAGCTAGTAAATGATATTATTGATGCATATCATCGATTTTAGAATTATATCAAATCTTCTGGTACAGAAGCTGTTTTATACTTAGCTTTTACAATAAAATCTATTTACAAAATCTAAGTAACATTATCATCAACTCAAACTATAGGTAAGTTATGCAGACATTTGCAGACTAGCCGTGTGGTGTCCGGCAGAGTGAATAGCACCAACCTCATACACTCGTGGATATTGTACAAGGCGACTAATGCTTTCGAGACAAAAGCTCCGTATGCTGGAAAATGAGAAGCAGCATTTTCCATTCTTATATATATAACCCGCCTGCCAAGCGTGGAGATTACGGCAATGACCTCTCCTCTCGTGGCCGGGGCTCTAAGAGGCCGTAAGTCCTGCAGTGGACTGCTATGGGCTGTGGTGATGATGCAAACTGTGTCCGTGTTTGTCACTAAAGTATAAAAAGAAACTCCCATTCCCATTTTCTCTTTTCTGGTGCTATATTTTAATAAACCTCTCTGCGTAGACTCACAACAACAACAACAACGATTAATGTTGCATCCTTTGAAAACAAGTCAACATAAATAAAATGCGACAACAAGCTCAATAGCGTTGACATTACACAAACTTTATTCATATGTCCACCTCTGCATCAAATTAATTTAACTTTCAACGCATCGGGCGAAAGTTGGGCGCAAAAACAAATACTGAAAAAAACCTGTGTGCATGGACTATTTTTAGAACAAAATCATAAAACTACACTACGGCCGCAAGGGTGGGTAATTGCAAACAATACCTTGTTTCTGTTGCATTATTCAGGAGTTTGTGAACACCGGTTTGGCGAAAATGAAAAGATTCCCATTTCAAATCTCACTGGTCGATTGAGAGACCACGAGTGGTGTCTAGTCGAACGGTTTTTAATTTTGATTTACGGCATGAAAAGGTGAATATTTTGAATGTGGTATATCAGTAATCTAGCACCCATAGCACAAGCTTTGCTTAGTTTGGGGTGAGATGGAGCTGTGTGAATTTGTACAAGCATATTTATTTTATTTTTATTTTTAACGCTGATTTTCCTTATTTTCGAACCGATCGCTTACCAATGCGTTTTTAATTGCAAATTGAATATTTCTTATCGAAAATCAAAATTTAAAACCGGTGTGTAGAGGCGAGCAGTTCAAAGACAGAGCCATTGGGGTTGTATTTACTAAAAACCAATAACCCGTTGTGCCGAGAAGCAAACCAGAATGAAAATGTGGGTTTCTACATTTTGAAAAGCGGCTACGAGACGTTGGAATCTTAATTAAACGAGAATATGCCTATCTCAAATGCCGATAACGTTTTCGTAATCCCCGGCTGGTGCAGGTGTCAGATAGAGACAGATAGATGCAGGTATCCGGGCGTTTTCCGCACGCCAGCGATCTTGCGCCTGTTTTGCGGCGTAGAGGTGTATTTATACCTACATATCTAGATATACTGCTGTTCCTGCCATCCCAACTCCTCTACGAAACACAGTAGGCCTTTCAGCTTTACAAACGTTCAGCTTTACTGACAGAGTTTGTGGTTGTCTGAGCGGCGATGCTTAAGGCTGTACGATGCTACTAAGTTACAAGCTTGTAAGATATGGGCAGCTGTGTCCTCTTCCTCCAGGCATGCTCTGTCCAGAAATCTGTCGGTGAGATCTATGGTGAAAAGGTGTCTTTAAAATAGCCGTTACCATTCGAAAGTCATAGGAGTCTGTTGGAGACGGTTCGGTTAGTTAAGGTTCAGTAATGCCTCCCCCTGGCCTATCTGCAGTCCTTCAGTGATGTCCAGAGTAGGTTTGAGGGGGGTCTGTGGGCGCCAGTGTTCACTTTCGCCTTCTCTGCAATTGTCTACGCGGTCGCCATTCGAGAACCTTTTCGCCTTATAGGACGTCGGTTCTGCAAGCTATGACTGTGGTCATTAAAAACTAATCAGTAATCATTGTGACCAGAAGGCCAGCTTCATCTTGGGTCAGCGCATAAACCTCGCTGTTCAGCGAGGCACCGCGGTCAGACTTTTGGGCACCTTTCTTTAGCAAGGTTTTTGTTGCTAGGGTTTTGTTTTTTTATATTGCAATAATTGTATATTATTACCTCTGTTAAATGAATTAAATAAAAATACTGACTGAAGCTTATTTTATTTATAGTTTGTAGAAATACGAAAATTCCTTCGATATGGCAGCCAAAACATGTGACGATTTTATTAGACGGGCACCTGAGCATAAAAATAGGAATACAGAACACGTGGCATGTTCTAAAACGGATATGAATTTCAGCATGTGGGTTTATATTGCTCGCGCCGCTTCCAGAACGATGCAATTGCGGTTTGCACGTATGAACGTGGCTACAGCTTAAATTAAATTCGCTGCAACAAACATTTTTGAGAAATAAAATTTGGGACGAGTGAGGGTATGAAAAAGAAAAAGAAATACATACATACATACATACATAAAGCTCACGCCTGTGTCCCACAGGTGGGGTAGGCAGAGACTATGGACTAAAAAGAAATAGTAGTTATAAATTGTTGTAGAAAGTATCTATATAATTTTGTATTTTTAAACTACAAGGAGACGTAGAACCTTTGCTCAGAGTTTCATTAAAACATCACAGTATAGACGACCTGAGTGGTTCAGTTGGTTAACATGGATGGTCTGCCACGCAGAGGTCCCGGGTTCGATTCCCGGCCGAGCAGAAATTGAAATGATGAATTTTAACTTCTGTTACGGGTCTGGGTGTAGTATGTATAACTAATAATAATAAGAAATATATATTTAAAAGTATAAAAGTAGTTTATCTAACACCCATAACACCAGGTTTGTTTGAACAAAAGCTGTGTGAATTTGTCCAAACATATTTATTTATTTATTGATAGGCATAGATAATCAATCGACAGCAATGAAGTATTATAATGACGATAACTCGAGTAATCAAAGTAAGAGTCGATAAGAAGGGTTGGTAATTACTAAAGAGCTGACCAATGTATTGATGGTAATTTTAAAAAGACAGAATTGTAATTACAATATTTATGATAGACACTAGTGCCCAAGGTTTACTCACGAGAGTCAATCGATTGATTATAATGCTGCCAAGTGCAGTAATGTAAACAAAGTGAAGGTATGTTTAATAGTGTTGAAAAACTTTGCAATAAGGCTATTTCACTATCGAGACATTTTAAGCTATTATTACGCCATTGTTCTTACGTGTATAACAATGACACAGTAATCTTCACCCGGTAACACATTACCCGGGTCGGAATACCCTGTTATCCGGGCAAGAAGCCGCGTATAGCACGGATGGGACCCATTAGGACCCTACGGCGTGATTGAAAAAGCCTTTAGTGTGCGTTTACTAGCCCGGAATTTTAGGATAGGATAAGGATGTCCCTAGTAGATCCAAAAGAGACCATTGGGTTAGGATGGGCTTAGTAAGGGTTAAATTATCAATTAAAACCATAATGCTTTATCGAGGTGGAGAATAAATTGGTATAAAATGTTTTAAACTTTCACACCATTGGTAAATCGTTGGCAATGGATGAATTTTCAACCGGGAGGCGGTCAGATGAAAATAAATAAATAAATAAATCGTTTATTACGCCACAAAACAAAGAAATACAGTTCTACGGTTGCCGCCAAACTGCATGGCAGTTTTTTGGCTAGAAGTCGCTCTATCTAATCTGCCAAATCCTGGATTATGGTCAAGGCGGACTGTCTAAGTATCTTAAAAACCAATCTCGGTATGAGTGCAAACTCATAAAATGAAACCGTCCAAGACGTAAAGCTCGTGTAATAAAAATCACAAATCGGTATATTAAAGCAACCGGAAAATTTCGTTACCGCGATGCAAATGTACACCAGCGCCAACTAGCGGCGGCAGTGTGAACTATATACGTGATCGTACCGGGCACCGTTACCAGAGTCTTCACCAGAAATACCTCGTAAATCTGGACTAGTATAAAGTCATAACACAAAAGTAAAATACCAACTACACATTTTAAGCAACAAGGTTTAGAACCAAAATAATTACCCCATAAGTAATTCTAATAAGCAACAAAAGTTTACAGTTTAAATTGTTACTACTTAAACAAGCTACATAAAAATATACTTATCCTACTAACACAACTAGCTAAAGTTCTAAAACTAAAAGTTGTGTTACTCACTAGTCTGATTTCAAATAGTTTGTCAGCTCTAAAGGGAAAGGAAGTCCCTAGTTTCCTGGGTAGGCGCTCATCCGAAGTAGAATGTCAATAGAACTATTATTGCTTCTTTTTCAGTTACGGCATTTATACACTTATAGGATTAGATAGAACTTTCGCCATAAGGAAAACTGAAGAAACGCTTTAAGTGTATTTACTATAATCGTTAAATTTTTCATGAAATTTTGTAGCGTGTGCAAACCGTAGGTACAGTGATATATGTATTCATTTGTGAAATCGACAAACATTTTATGTTAATTACAAGTAAGTAGTGACTGTAGTGAGTATTCAAAAATTCAAAAATTCAAAATAACTTTATTGAGTAGGATATTATATATCTCTTTCAATCGTCAAAGAGGAGGGGGTAGGAAATTAGGAAGGAAACACACAGTGACATGTTGGCCGCCCCATGGCCGCAGCACACCCACCCCCCGCCGACAACGGCCGGACCATGTCCGACAATACCAGTGTTAGGTAGCTGCTCCCACCCTACCCTTACCCTGCCCGTATTGCATTGCACTTACAACTAACGGCTAAGTGCAATGCGGTGAAGTTGCTAATAAATAAATAATCGTGGACAAATTTACACAGCGCCATCTAGCAACAAACTAAGCTAAGCTTGGGCTATGGGTGCTAGGTAACTGTATTTTAAATACAAACTTATTATACATAGAACACACAAACCCGTAATAGAAATTAAAATTCATCATTTCAATTTATGCCCGGCTGGGAATCGAATCCGGGGCCTCTTGCGTGTTGACCACTGAACCTGTTGGTCTTCAAACATCGAGGGGTTCCCTACTCCTGAAGAGCAAAGCCCCAACACTATTTACCACATCTGCAACTTCGGTTTATCCACGTTCTAGAGCTGCGACTCAAAGAGCTTCTAAGTTTTGACACCTGCATCATACACCACATCACCCACATCTTAAGCTACAATCTGTGCTAGTCCCACTGTTGGACTTAAGCACTCTTCCCTTTAATGAAGTGATTTGTCGTAATAGATAGTTGGTCTGCCTCTAAAGCTATACTCGTCCTTTAAAACGTCCAATGAACAATTTTTTTTCAGTTAAAATACTAATATTGAGACACGCAGGTTGGTATACATATAAATAATGATACAGATGTTAAAGTAAATGCAGAGAGCTCTGTGGTCTGCCAACGAACATACAATAATGCAGAGCTGAAGCTATGTGCTGTGTGTGTGCTATGTGTTCTAAGGTTGCTGGAAGAAATGTTTAATTCAAAATTTCACAACGAAAATTTAACACTCTTGTATAAGATACAGTAAGCTGTATGTAGGGCCCGGGGTACGCCTTGACCATGATCCAGAATTTGACAGATCAGGTAATTGTCGGTTTTCTAACGGCGATCTTTAAGAAACTTACTATACATAATGTAGTAAATATGCTCTGATGTATGACAGACGGACAAACAGATAACCGGATTCCGTTTTTACCATTTGCAAAAGGGCCCAAAAATCGTTCTCTTCGTTGTTATCAAACCTACCGATACTTACTATTAAAAATTGTAAGTTACAAATACTAAGAACATTTTTTCTAGACAGCTCGCGTACTAATTTACGTTGTCAAGTGGCCATTAAAAAATTCAAGAATTTCTCTCCACTGAAATGTCAAGAGGCGAAATGAAAAAAAAAAACTTAAAGGCAGAAAGAGGCTCTTTTCACGTGTTATCTCCTTGTAAGGGACGAAAATATCGCTTGCTTTTTAAGAAGTGGGTCGGAAGAAAAACGTTATCAGTGAAGACTTGTTTGCCTTATTTTTTCCCTCGATGTTTTAACAAATACAATGGGAAAATAGTGAAAATAAAGCTCGCTTTACCAAAGAAAATAATACAATAAAACAGAAGATTTACTGGAGGAAAACAGAGGGGAACTTATTAAAGAGGATTGTAGATTTGTGGCCTACGGCAACGATCGCCAGTTGTGACAAAGTGGCAAAAATGTCGCGTTTGTAATCTTTTTGAAGCGCTAGAGGACACTCAGTAGATCATAAAATTAGATTCCGGTCAAAGATTTGTAAATAACCTTTTTCCCATTCATTAATAAAGAATAGAGTGTGTGGGCGTAGAGGTACCGGGTTAGAATCCCACTGTGTCCATGTACCAATGAGTGCGGATTACTGCGCGGTGACTTGGCTGCGCGATTGTTAACAAATAATAAAATAAACTTACTGTCAATAGTATAGATACCAAAATTGCATAAACATTTTGGTCAAATTGCGCAGAAATTGCGTGCCTCTGTATGGGTACCCGTATTATGTAAAGAAGCTTTATACTGTAAAACCTCATAGAAACCTTTCTGAATAAAACAGGCTCATAACAATGAAATTAAGTCAATTAAATTAAATTAGTGATCGTCATCAGGCTTAACTAGGTAGGGCTCGCGGAATAGATTAATTGTCGAGTGGTGACTATATTTTTACTGGACTACGCAGCGTTGGCAGGCCATCCGGAAGGTGTCCGACAACTTGATAAACCTCGCAGGTCCCATCTGGATGCGGACGGCTTATGCCCAGTATTGGGCGTCTTTCGGCTGATATGATGATGGAGATTCGTCATCACAGCCAATTAACAGTCCACTGCAGAAATTAGGGCCTCTCCCGCGAAAGGGGAAGTTATTGCCATAGCCTCCGCGCTTGGCAGGCGGGTTGCAGCTCGCAGTGTTTCAAATATAACAATGGAAAACGCTGATGCCCATTTTTCAGCCTACGGAGACTTTAAGATATTTTGTCTCGAAAACATTAGTCGCCTTGTACGATACCCACTAGTGTAAGGGGTTGGTGCTATTCTGCTCTGCCGGACACCACACGGCCAATGATGACGATGATGATCAAGAGTCAGTTATAGTCAATTTAACTCTAGAAAGCTTTTCCATTCCAAATTACCCTACGAATATTAGTTGCTTTGAATTCTGCCTTACCTCACATGACCCACTTAGCTTCAGAGCTTCTATTTCCAGCCGAAATGTGTCAGATTGGATAAGCTAAGCCGTCTAGAGCACGTAACAGCATTAGCAAGTCGTCTCTAAATACCAAACTGAATTGAATCTTAAATAAGTTATGAGCTGCATAGCCGAATAGTCTTCTAGCAAATAACCGTGGAGGTTTATTCTATTTATTTATATATTTTACTGCTTATTGTACACAATAATGATAAATAGACAAATATAACAGTATAAAAGGAACCACGGAGAGTACAATATAGAGTTCTTCAAGAAAGGATGAAAAGGTTTTTACGGGGTCGACAACGAGTGGGTTATGCCCCTGGAAAGGTATAGTTTTAAATAAGGAGAATCAAAGAAGAGTTTATATTAGTGCCTCATTATAAAGTAGAAAGCTGAGCTTTCCAAGCGCGGTTCTGTCCGCCAGAATTATGGAGGCCATTGGTAAATGTCGTTCTACAAGGCTCACTAGCGCCGTCATCTACTGAACAGATAAGTTGTTCGCACTGTACACTTCACAACAAATTATACTTTTATATAAATGATGGATAAAACTTTATTGAAGTGCACATAAAATATTTACTCTAGCTGGCTGCGTTGCCTCGTTGGATAGCGATCCTAATCCGTTGCCTGAGGAACGAGGCAGCTCTCCGGTCTCCAGTTGTGTCATTTCATTTTTTGGAAAGTTCTATAAACTATTGTAAAGGTCCCCCACAGAATAAAGAGAACAGCATTCAAATCAGTCCTTCCGTTCGGGAGCTATGATGCCACAGACATTACACATACCACACATACAAACTTATAACACCCCTCTTTTTTCGTCGGAGTTTAAAAACACTCACCTCCATTTTAATATAGTCATCATATCAGTCGAAACACGCCCACTGCTGGGCATAGACCTTCCCCAGAGATCTCCACAAAGTCTCTCTCTCTTTCAAGATATATTTTATGTGTTCAAGATATTTTGTAGAGTTGATTTCCCGTCTTCCTTCCGACAGTACTTGGTAACATGACAAACACACCCGTATAAAATGAATAGGCCTCGATTTCTAGTAATATTTGCCTTTGTTGCCTAACTACGAATTATTCCCGGGCAAACAATGGCTCGTCGGTAATTGCTGCTCGTAAATTACGCGAGAATGACGTTCAACATTAATATCCGGGTATATAATGCGGGGCTGTGTCACGTGGTGCTATTTAGGGTACGCCTAACCCAGATCTGAACTTTTACCCGGGTGGAATGTTGCAGGAGGTTGTATGTACCTACGGTAATGTTTTCGGTAACAACGGTAACAGTAAGAAGGAATGAGGAAGACGTAAAAAAAGGTGCCAGGATAGAGTGCTAGCCTGATACAGAATTAACAAAATATGAAATTGGCTATAGTGTCTACGGTAGCGAAATCGCTAAAATGCGGAGTCCTTGTGCTTTAACTTTTTGCTTCTGAGCAATTCAAAGTTCTATATGGATCGGGTTCCGTTTTCTGCCACAAAATTATATAACGTATTTTCATTTCTTTTGAAGATTATTGGTTTGTTTATTGAAATTTTAGTGGCGATTTAACGCTGTTGCCGTTTCATTGGATCTGTTGAAGGAAGAATTAAACATGAGGAGGATATTTGGAGTGCTATCTAGTGTAGCTTCATTGAAATTATTTTTCCTCCTGTTTAAAGGTTAGTCTTTAATGCTTTTTAATTTTCCGTCTATTTTTTATTCTTTGCGCAACAGACGCGGTAATTCTTTTTGTGCATATTGCAGCGCATCCCACTACGTCAAGCGTAATTCGGAAGATTTGGAGGATTCGGCAGATCCGGAAGGATCCAGAAGGCATTGACCTGCCATGAAGTCGGTCAAGGCAATGTCAGCACACGGCTTTCAAGGAGGACCTGAATTTCGGATCATTTTATCAACAATTTCAATATGCTATATTTCAATCAACGTTCGAGACGGACGCCAGGGGCCCGATTTTACGAAAGCGTTCGCTTTCTATCTTTTCTATCTTTAGCAACGTGGCACGAGTGTGAACAGATCAGTGGTAGCGCACGCGCGAAGATCGTGTAGATGCGATACGAAAATAGGGCCCCAGAATATAAACGTGTCCAGTCGCAGGTTTTTAAACTATAGTTACAGCAACGATAATGTGAAGACAGCCCCTCTCAGAAACATACCAAAAACGGCAACTGTCATCCATAACACGACAATGTGACACTGCAATTTCACAGAAAACCTGCCACGTCATCAAGAAACGCAACAATCAATTCGCAAGTCCATTTGACCCAAAACAGTTGGGAACAAACAAATCAGATCTGAAGTTCCAGTAGGTGATTAACAAACCTTAAACTAAACGCCCGTGAATTGTTATTTGAGTTGTAGCATTTATACCCGAACACACTTTGAGTAGTTAGCACGCGGAATTGGACAAGTTAAGGGTTAACTCGTGACGTCACGGGTCGGATGGGACTCCGGGATTTGAATTGTTGGAGAATGACAGTTTGATTCGATTGTGAAAGCGTCGATTGGCTGACTTTACTATTGTTAATCTTTGATATTGTTTGGTAGCATCTTTTCTAGGTTACATTTTTCCTGTTTTAATGGGCAGGTATTTAGATGCAAAATTAATTACAATTACAATAGATATAAATTATTGATAGACATTTACGTATGGGAGACCCCGTAGGAAAGAGGCCCCGTGGGCGACCCAAGAAGCGATGAATTGACATCGCTGAGTCGAATGCGAGAGCCAACGGCTTACCACTCGAGGATGCTGAAGACCGGGCGAAGTGGAGAAGAATTTGTAGGAAAGCGGACCCTGTCAGAGGCCGGGATGGGCGCTGGGACGATGATGATGATCTACGTATAGGAGACAAGTGAAAGACACAAGCATTGACAACGCACTGGTTTATTACAACGTTTAGCGGGTGGCGGGCGCAGACACCTACTTTGTAATTGTTGGAGAATGACAGTTTGATTTGATTGTGAATGAGCGTCAAGTGGCTGACTTTGCTATTGTTAATCTTTGATATTGTTAGCTACTCTTTTGGCTTACATTTTTCCTGTTTTGATGCATAATTAACTAGAATATCTGTATCCGTTTGTAGGTAGGTCCTTGAACGTGCGCGTTACTCGTGATTGGGTTTGACGCGGTCCGTATGACCGAGAGGTCGATAGGACCCTGGGTGTAGGTGGGTAGGTCCTTAAACATTCCGGGAATGTGTGATTTAATAATTGGTGACTACTATTGACAGTGACATGTCATTTATATTGCCAATTATTTGAATATGAATATGATGAAAAAAAATATCATTATCGTCATAAAAAATTACTCTCTGTTGTAACGTTATTTTTTATTTCATTTCCTGGTATGACACGGCTGGGTGTCCTTCATCTTCTGTTTCCTTCCCTCAATTTTAATTTCCTTTTAAAGAAGAAAACAAAAAGGTAATATCTTAGATTAAATTAGGTATTAAAAATTTACAGTCATCATCATCATCATAGCCCACAACATAACAGTCCACTTCAGGACATAGGGCCTCTCCCACGAAAGGGGAGGTTATTGTCATAATCTCCACGCTTGGCAGGCGGCATAGAGATCGCATTGTACAAATATAACAATGGAAAACGCTGCTGTCCATTTTCCAGCTTACGGAGGCTCTAAATCTTTTGCCTCATAAATATTAGTCGCCTTGTTCGACACTCACGAATGAAAAGGGTTGGTGCTATTCTACTCTGTCAGGTATCACACAGCCAAATCGTCAGTAATACACCCAAAAAGCAAAACATTCTACTATAACCAAAGACCATTCAAGTTATTTACTGGAAAATAATAGATATATAATAAATACCTTAAAAATTCAACAAAAAAAATGCACGCCTTTGGTCTGTTAAAACCGCTTGCAATGACAATATGAGGAAAGTAGTTCCTAACTCAAAACGAATAATCGAATGTGGCTTGGAGTTTAACCGCAATAATTTAAAATATAAATCAAAATATGTAAGGACTAATTAATTAATACTCAAACTAATATATTATTATAGGTATTGTATTGGATATTGTATCCAGCTTAATCTAGTAAATTGCACTGGTTTGTTAAACTTTTAAAGAAGTCAAGAGATGGCTGTATGAAAATAATACCTTCGGTAGTGTTTGTCATTTGAATAATTAAACAAAAATGAGAAACATTCTATTTTCGGCGTCGATGTATGGAAGATTATTGTAAAACCAAATTACTAATTTTACGGAATAAACCATCGTATAGTATTGACAAAACGGAGTTTCACTATTTTTGTAGTAACAAACGTATTTTATTTTATCAATTATCTCAACGACCTCAATTCGTTGATAATGTTCGTTCCTGCTTGCTTGTTGTTTTAAGATTGGTTATTTTACGTAACTGCTAATTCTAAACATTGCATCAATACCAATTACAAAATATCTGATCTACATTATGTTAGTTTTAAGTTTTTTTATGTGTTTTTGGACCGAATAAACATACGTGTAGGTCTATGTCTATGTGAATAATTACTTAAAGTTCTCGTTTTTAAAATCGACCCCAAAAGTCTTCAATTAAAGTGGCAGTCACTTTTGTGTATATAATGTGGCTGAAAAGCGAAATTGCCAAGAGGATGTGAGGAATCCCAGTTTTTTTTTATTCTAGGGTACACAAGAGGATATGGTAAGTATTATCGCTACCAAAAGCCATAGCTTGGGTCACATAAAATATTTTTTTGCCAAGATGTTCACGGCTAGACCTAGACGTTTTGTATGTCTCCTAAACGTCTACTGTCTACAAAGTGAAATTTTCTTGAGCTCGATGACATAGGATAACCTGCGGCGTCCTCACAATCTGTAAGTCCCTGCATAAAAACCTACAACCCCAAACGCAAATACTTCCTCCGTTCTGTCCATCGTGGATAAAAATAGCATAAACAATATTTCAAATGGGTCATGGCGATAAAGTTAAGTTATCAATGTAAATAAGTATATGGGTGCAGCTACAGTGTTATAAGATTGATAAGATTGTCTTTTTCTGTGTTTATTAAATGTCAGAGATAAGGTAAGTCCCAAAATTTCGGAAAGATTAGCAATCAAAGCATTGCTATTTGTCATATATACAAGCGACTATCCAAGTCAGGCGGTAACACTCTTACAATTGATATGGTGACACTAAACAAGCCCTTGCGGTCAATTTTGACTTATTTTTATTGGCTAGGGAGATACACGGAGAGGACAGAAGGACCACCTCTACCCTCCTCCACCCAGGGTCGTATCGACACAGTCATACGAAACGCGTCAGACTCAATCACGCCTAAAGATGGACCACCTAATGGAGAGAGTGGTCACAGTCGTCCAAGACATTTGCAACCTAAGGAGACCTACCCTGCTTCCTATACTCCATAGGTACTGATTATACTCGCATCGAAAGCCTTCGGCTCTCGCATCCGACTCATGACGTGAATAAGCGATCTAATTCAACATTGTTTTCGTTCAGAGAAAATATATCCAAATCTATACAAAGTCGCTTCCCGCCGTCTGTCCCTATGTATCTATGGACCTGTGTATATATGTACGCTTAGATCTTTTAAACTACGCAACGGATTTCAACAATAAAAGGTAGGGGTAAAGAACGCGAACGAAGTCGCGCCGGGTACACTAGTTTTCGATATTTCAGAAGTTACGTAAGCTTATTAACCACCGCCGTGGTGTTAAAAAGTCAGCAGTTTTTGCTTTAATTCCAATGATCACGTCAGTAAAAAAAAATAAAGATCTTGGCGTTAATATCCCGGTTTGACTCTCACACACAAGGGCCCGCGGTCCGCCCTGACCAAGCTCCAGGATTTGGCAGATCAGGTAATTACAGTGGAGCGACTGCCATCTGACCTCCGTGGCGAACCTAACCAGATTGGATCATATTTACACATTCAGTCGCCTGAATGTGCAGGATTCATCAAAATGTTTTCCCTCACCGTAAGATCATCTGTATGTGTACATATGCATATGTCTGTGTGTGTGCATATTACATAAATCAGAAAGTGTCATTGGTAGATGGCCGCAGCTGGATTTTAACCCTTGTACTTGTAGTAGGCCACCAACGCTCTCATCCGCCGATCGCGTCAATAAACCTACCTATATATACTTAGATTTACATAAATAACGCTTTAAGAAACCCCGACGGAATGAAATTATAACGTGTTTATTCACAAACGAATTCACTTCGACGCTTCTGGGTAGAACATTTAGATAGTGTCGTCAACATAATACTAAATTATTTGCGCAGCGTTATTGCGTAAAGTTTGCGAATCTGAAACTGAAATATATCTGGAGTTAGGTACTAGACTGTCTGATATTCAAACAGTCTAAAGGATAGTATTTTTGAGGGTTATCCATCCGAATAGTTGAAAGGACATCATTCTGCTGTTGTGTACTAAAATATAATGTTTCGAGCAGAAACGGTTTTTGCATTCGAACAAAAATGTGTACGCTGAGTTTTCCCAGCTCAAACCCAGATTCTTGACACAGCTATTTCGTCTCGTGCACGATTTATATACATATTTCCATGCAAATGTTTCAAATATATCGCTTGGAGTGCAAATTTTCTCGTATTATTAGTACAATTTGTACAGCTGAATCCAGACTTTAGAATAGCTTTGTCATCTTGGTAAGACGTCGGGTTATAAATTACTAGTATGCCGGCCACATCTTCGTTCGCGTGTTGTCCTTGCCTATAAACCTTTAACTTGAATCACTCACCGCATTAAAACCCGTTGCGTAGTTTATATACAGATGGACAGATGGCGGGAAGCGACTTTGTTTTACTAAGAAATAAAAAAAGAAGAAAGAAAGACATTCATTATACATAGCACACAAGGACACAATATTAATTACATAATTGTCAAAGGGAACATTAGCACATTTGAAAATATTTAAAACAGTGAGTCGTGCCGCGGCGGCCAGCATAAATGGTACCCACTCAGCATGTGCTGTGAGGCGCAAGAAGCGACGCACAGCGCTGGTATTCTGTGGGCCCATTACCATGTATAGAAATTTTAATACTTGGAAGCTTTATTGGCACGTCATTCTATCGTCATTGTCATTATGAACGTCATGCCATCGCTTCTTGAGCCAGTGTCTTTACCCATGCCTGATACAGTATACGCGAGACGTGGTTATGCCATCGAAAAAGAAACTCTCGCAGTTTATCTTCGATGTCACTGACTCGAAACCTACTGCGAATGTGTTCGGGCGCGGTCTTTGCGAGAAACTCCACACATCTACCGCAGCATCTTTATATCCGTGACACGTTCAACCTGTTCATAATTTGATTTTACCTGTTCATAATTTGATTTTATTTATCAGTTTTCCCACGTCGCCGCGTCTTGAGGATTCGTCGTAACAAATCACGAATTTCCTTCCTTTTGTAGTTCCCTTTAGAGAATAATTTTCACATAAACTTGAAACTTTTTCAATTCAAAACAAGAGTTTTGTTTTCGGTTCACCCGCCATGTGATGTCAACTCCAAATTAAATCCAAATGGAACCAGGGAAATATATTAAAACTTTCCATGGACCCCTGAATATTCAAAGGGAAATCACTTTTCATGTGACTTTGTAATTGCTTTCGCAGAGGTACGTTTATTTTGCATTATACTATTATTAATCCTAATTATTTCCCTAATAACCTGTCTGTATTCATTACACATTATTTAAACTAAACAAAAAGAATTGATAATGTTGGAATTACATGAATAGTTGCAGCAATAGCATTTGACAGCTACTTTTATTTGCGTTAAATGTAATGAATAGTGTAAGATATAAGTTTACAATAATTTAGGTTTCATTTTAGTTAATGGCCACTACATTATAGTGTTTTTCGCTGACCCGCTAAACAGAATCCTAATTATCTCCTTTTTATCCAACTAAATACCTTTTACGAATAAAAATTTCTGTTATTCTCATATATAAGCTACACTATTCTAAAATCCATCCAAATCGGTTCAGTAGATTTTCTTTGAAATACTAAAAAACATCAATTTAAAACGCTTTGCAAGCGACTTTGTTTCTGACGTCCCGAACCACATTGATTTTCGGGATAAATTAAGCCCATACACTGTTGTTTTGGGCTATGAGTTACTGTAATATTTCATATTGGAATTACTTTTGCTGAAATATCAATAGCCACACGATACTACACTCTGTCTTGTGACTCCACATTCAGACCCAGGCCTCATAGCTCAAGACACTTCGCCCTGTGCGTGTAGTTTCTGTACTAATTACTAGACAAGCAATTCAATGCCAACGAGATGGTAAGCGATGAAGTCTTGCTTGTCTTCAAATACCTATCTATTCAGTTTGGTCTAGAAGGAGTCCAGAGTTTACTGTTAGGGCAACATAGCTTATGTTTGATTCGTTAGCTGTAGCAAAAGATTGTTCCTAAGCGGATCGAGTGGATAGCTAGTATAATATATATCTGGTATAGCTTACATAGGTATGTATTAAATATACCAACTATCATAGGTGGAACGTCTAAGAGCGTCTATGGTCTAATGGCTAGCGTATCGTACTCATACGCGACACATACTTAACGAGATCGATCCCCAGTGCAGACTGTACCAATGACTTTTCCTGTATATTAGCTGAACCTATGTTCTTACGGTGAGCGAAAACATCATGAAGAAACCTGCACATTCAGGCGACTGAATGTATAGATAATCATGATCCGATCCTGTCAGGTTGCCCTGTCAATAGGAACCCGGAAGTCAGATGGCTAATTACCTGATTTACCAAATCCTGGATCATAGTCAAGGCAGACCCCGGGCCCTCACGAGCACAACCGGGATATTGACGCCAAGATATTTGGAATGTCTGCCCGCTTCTAAGTAGGACTAGCTTTAGCGGACAGCTGCAGTTTTCATAAGCCTCTCAGTCTCCTGGGAACTTTAAAGCTTTCGTTGACACTTTAACATTTCTATATAAACTTAATTTCCCAATAGAAACATATTTTAAGCTCCCATATGTTATAGCTTTAGTGTAATAGATGGCGTTGATTAGACACGATTCTCAAAAAGAAATCAAAACGAGATCCTTAAATGTATAATAATTAAGACATTTTGCGCTTTCTTCGAAAAGGTACAAAAACTAAGTATCTTTTCACGAAACACCTTTTCGAGTAACTTCGGTTATAGATAGGATTCTTAAGTATTGAATCTGGTACAGATATTTCAACTCAGTTGTGCGCGCGGCGCTATGTGTGCGTGCGCGTGTAAATATACAGCTTTCATTTATGTGGCAGTGACGCGACCACTTGGCGTGCCAATGGCATGGCGTCATTGTGACGTGTCTGGGCTACCCACACATAGGGCCGCGCGCACAACTGAGTTGAAATATCTGTACCAGATTCAATACTTAAGAATCCTATCTGAGCACGTCGAACTACACTTTTTAGTAACGTCTGAAAATTGCCCATTACGTACCTACGTAAATATCGTATAGTAAAATGAATGAATCAATAAGATATAAATAGAGTCAAATTATTCTAGTAGTACTAGTTTAACCAGTCTGTCAGGTTGGGTCATATTGACCCACCACATTTTTAATAAGACAACAGGATAATTTACTGAAGAACCTTCAGAGGGCTCACCCACTGAAATTCACGGGTTCAAAAACGTTACCAAATATGTCCTGCCTGTCTAAATTGTAAGAAGATTGTCTGTCTAGACTACATAATTTCTTACTACGGTGGATACGCAAATGTAGATGCCGACTGTAATTAGTTTTAAAATTCCCGTTAAATTTAGCATCATGTTTCCTTAAGACATCACATTAGGTATTCCAAAAAGTAAAAAATAATATTAAAAAGTTATAATTTTGTGTATTTGTTAGTAAGATTACAGAAGTTAAATATTTTGTAATAGATTATAGAGCGTTCGTAAATACATAACAAGTTCCTAATATTGTATGATTTTTTATTGATATTCATTAAAATATCGTAATTTGACCATCACTTAAACTGATTTAATATCATTCTCAAAAATTGATTGAAATATTCAGAATAAAACCATTTTCAAAATCTGGGTCATATTGACCCACCATACAGTCCATGTACTCATTGTCTACCATACAGACGCCGGGTAATAATAACGGATAACCTTACTAATAATTATCAGCGATAACTCTTATCTTGTTATGTACTTAGGTACCTTTTGTACATGTGTAAATGATTAAAAGTCAGGAGTACAGAACACTTGTTTCTTTTGATTTCATAATAATAAACAGGACCAAATGCAACGGTTGCACTTGCTTTTATAGATACAAACCTTATTACCATTTCGAGCAAGTCCTAATAGAATAATGTGTGATTGTGCTTTACAAATGGCAACACCATTCAGAATTGTCAAGTTTGACAGTTCATTGTTTATTTATTAACAATCGAGCATATACAAGTTCTCATTAATTTAAATAAGTCAGTAAAATAATTGCATGTACCTTTCGGATTTGATGTAAAAATGTATACTAATTGTAGAATAGCAGTGAAGTTAATTGTCATAGTTTGTCTCATTTTTACTAACTAACAGTGGGTACCTATATATATAGGCAAAGCTAAAGTTTGTTTGTATTATTTTTTTGGAATTACCAATCGGATTTTTAAATTTTATTGAAGTAGCTCTTGAGAGAAATTTAGCATACCTAGGTATAAAATCAGAAATAACGTTTAGCGAAAATAAACTGTTTACCATAATCTTTCAGGGTTTACCATAATCTCCACGCTTGGCAGGCGTGTTGTCATAGCAGTACTGAAAATGTATGATAGGAAACGGTTCAGCTATGTTATTCTCTAAGACAACATCCATGAGCGCACCGATGAAACGTGACAGATCGTAGCCAGGTTGCCAAGTAACGGGCAAATTTCTATTTATATATTGTTAGCAACCGTCAGAACATCCTACATTTGATCGTTGCGATCAAGGATGTTCCTTAGACAATCACACCCCTGACCATTTTCTACGAAGGTCTTAGCTAGATGGTCAAAGCTTGAGTCGACTCTTGGTTTTAAAAATATGTTCACTATTCATGGGTAAGTACATACAACGTCTACTATTAAAACCTAAGGTATATAAACCTGGAGGTCACAACTTTGCTTTATAGATCTACTCCTGTGTCGTAGTGTATCGAGCACCCTATATCAACGTTCCCTGAGTATTCTTGATACTTGTCCATTCTTGATACTTGTTCACTTAAGAGATCATAAGGGCAGTCCTACGTTAAACATTACGGCACTGCTCGTTGATTGGACCGGCTATTTTTGTCCGTGTATGATAAACATATTTATTTCCGGAAAATAATAAGTTTAATCAATTTGTATCGTGGAGCCTTTTTGGCTCTTCCCTGTCATTGAGTCCAATAATCTTATCGCGACCTTGTTCTAATTAAAACTACAATAAAAACAATTTCAATCGATTACTTCCTCATATTTGGTTAATATTTGGATCAAAGCGTTTGTTTTGTCATAGAGCAGCCATGCTTTTTCGGGTTGTTTGTCGTAGTTTAAAAACTTGCTCATCCAGAGTCGTCAGCTTTTCGGAAGTACCAGCGCCGAAACAGTGGACAAGTCGATTTATGTCCAACGCGGTTCTGCCATCAGGTAGGTGCAATAATTAATCATTTCAATCAGTTTATTTTTTGTAATACTCAGTGACAAAGAGCAGGCCACGTCCTGATGGAAAGCGGTAAATGCCGCGTCGAACGTTTCGTGTAGCAAAAATTCAAAACAGCGGGTGCGTTGTCACTGGAAGGACATCATAATGCTTCATGCCTGTAATTGTTCGTGCCAACATTGTTACTTGGTGAGAGAAATAGATAGGTCTCCATCCTATGGTCTCAAGCCAATCTCACCCACTCGTGGTGCCGACAGAAGGATGAAGCTTTGGCGAATCGGCTTTTCCCTACCGCCTTAGGGTTCGCACTTATAAATCCAAAATACCACATTTAAGTAATTAAATGATCCAGTTCGAATGCATGTTCAGAGAGCCCGATAACTACATATTTTGGACAATGTGAGCGACGAACGAATTTTCTAAGGATATGCTAATACATCGCTGATAATTATAGTGACACGTTTTTAATTTAAAACAATATCGTTACAGAATATCAACTAATACTTTTGATAACTTTCATATTTCATAATCCATAGGCGAAAGGTTTGATTCGCCCATCGTTGGACACTTCGTCCGGCGGATAATTGGACACACTATATCAATGTGTTTTCTTGTCTGCTCTCAGCCTCTCTCTCTCCCTAATGCCTGGCAGGGTGTTTGACTGTGAGGGTTTCAACCAGTACCTACTTACCTTAATTTTATAAAATTGTGTTGAATTACCAACATAGTGACTTAAGATAATATTATGTTACTAACATGTTTTTGGATTCAGATGATAAATAAAGATATTTATTTATTTATTATTTACATTTCTATCTAAAATTTGTGTCTAACCGTCCCTTTGATTTTGTTTTAGGCACAAAAACTGTAGCAGTTACTGCTTGCCGACTGTATTCAGCAAAGGTTGATCCAAGAATACCTGTCGTCGACTATGAATACGTTACCAAGGCCACTTCGAACGACAATATCCTAATTATTGACGTAAGAGAACCTGAAGAAGTAAGGGAACATGGGAAAATTCCCAACAGCATTAATATTCCGTGTAAGTAGATATTTCAATTCCCTCCGAAAGCGGTTAACGATGGTTTGGTATAAGCGTGTGGTTCTGTTACCAAATACGTTAATTAGAAGTAAATTAGTATTTCCTTCCGTTCCAATGGTGCTCGTAAATTTTAAATGAAATAACCCGTGTAAACGTGATCATGGGACACTGGAAAGTGATCGAAATGTCGGGATCAAAATTTGATCATAAATGTTTAAGAGTACCTATAGGCGATAACTGCGTAACTCTGTAGCTGACAATTATCTGACTTCAATGATTGAAATTGTTACTTTTGCGATTACGTATAATCGACTTAATAGTTCCAATTTATTGCACACGAACGCGCTGCGCGTGAGTCGTTACTGCAGCTGCGTGTTCTCGAGATTTGGGGGTCTAAAAAGGCCACATTGAGTGTTTCATATCAGAGTCCCACAAACTTATCTGATCCGGTGGCCAATACTGGAACTAAGTGACGCCATTTTGAATTGTTATGTCAATCTCAACAACAGCCACACTGCACATAAGTTTATGATAAATTAATATGAATCATATTATGAAACGCTAATGTGGCCCTTAACACCCCCTGGACACACCCTAAAAAGGCGATAAATCTGTCAAAAGATGTTCAATTTTAATTTTAAAGCAAATTATTGAAAAAATTAAAAAATATACTGTCATCAACAACTGCCAAGATTATGCAGTTAATGAATTTTCAATTAAGTAAAAGGCTGTCATAATTAATAGTCACAATCAAGAGACTTTACACCTTTCCTTCAAGTGTAGATACAGTCAGCTGCAGGGTGACTGGACCCCCTACAACATATTCTATGTATGGTACGGTTATAGTCCTCTCTGCAGCCGACTGTACGAGTATTATAGAAGTAGCAATAGTTCTGTTTACAGTCCTCAATGACAATGTTGTCTAGTTATTTAATTATATAAACCCTTCCGTTTCAGTAAGCGACGTACAAACTATATTAAAAACGGTATCAGAGGAGGAATTTTTCAAAACTTACATGAAGCGTAAACCTAAAAAGGATTCAGAAATTATATTTTACTGCAAAGTTGGAAGGAGGTCGGGTTTGGCCCATCAAGATGCCACTGAGGTGGGCTTCACAAAGTAAGTACATTTAAAGATATATTTGTATTGATATTTGCTTAAAATCGATAGTCCCTATGTCTCCGAATAGATTGTCTGAAGAAGTGAATATTGATTGTATTCACTTTTTCAGACAATAGGTAATTATTTTAATGAGAAAACAAACTTACTACAATATTTTTGTGAAGAAAAAGACAGTAATATAGATAGTAAATAATAATATCCTCATTTTCTATTACCTAACAACAGGATCTAATTTTACGTATGTTTAATTATCAATTACAAGTACTTAATTTACTTAATAGGACTTAATTCTAAACTTTAAATTTTGCAGTACAAAGAATTACCTTGGAAGTTGGAGAGAATGGTCAAAAAAGTGAAGTACCTAAGTTTAGAAGACTATAGATCGTCAGTTATGAAGTTAGTTCTTAATAATATTGTGTATTTGATGTAACCTTCTTTGGTGATATAGATAAGCTTTATTTTTAAGTTGATATTTATAAAAACAATATTATATGCGTCTTACTCTTCGGTATTTTTGTCTGTAATATAAATCCTTGTATTTAATTAAATTTGTTTATGTTTTATTAAATTAAGTTACTTGATGTTCTTGCTATTTATTTGTGGTCGGGCTACGTGAAAAAAAAACTCAAATCGATGTACAGGATAGACGTTTGGTACACGGGTACTTGAGATTAAAACAATAATTTTGAGCGGTAGTTCTTAAAAATATTCCCATGGGGGGAAGTAGTGACGTTATCAATTTTTTAAACGGAATACTGAACAATTTTTTTTTGAATCCTTTCGTGTTTGGTATCAAATGAAAGGGAATCATGAGCCGGTTCTTAAAAATACTACACCATCACCTTTGGGTTACCTATTTTCTAAAAATCCAAGAAATATTTTCAAAACATACCAAGTTTAGAAGACGGGTTAGTAAATTTTTGTAAAACATACGCCAAATGTCTCTTTATATTCTCATTTACAACGTAAAAAAGGCAATATTAAAAATATTAACAATTACAAAAAAATAAAAATTTTAAAAAAAGTTCAAAATGATTGTTGTAAACTCGTGTACCAAACGGCTATCCTGTACATCTATTTGCGGTTTTTTATCAATATTTGTCGTGTACACCGTGCACTAAAACAAGAGAACCAGCGTAGCTAAATGTATGAGAAGATAATAATTATGAATGTGGAAGAGGCAAAAGAGGTGTCATAATGTTTTAAACTACCGCGGTTATCATCATACATTTCAAGGGAATGTTCTGGGTTTTCTACCGTACCTTTGTTGACGAGTAACCCGATATTTCGACGCAGTTGCATGCATCATAGTCACAGGACTACCGGGCAATGCGGTAGGAAACCCGGAACATACCCTTAAAATGTACAAAAGAGATTTGTCAGGATCGTAGCGTGTAGCAGTCTCTGCCTACCTCTATGTAGTACGGGTGCGAGTGTGTATGGTATGTATGTAAACAATTGACCAACCGGCTAAGACCAAGACCAAAACCATAAACCTGTCCCAACACTAGTCCTGTATAAAATTTCACGCGGCACTGAGCATGTTATAACGGAAAGTGTATTTCTTGTTACAAGATTTTTCATTAAAACTTTTAACGGCTGTTAAAAAGGAAATTGAATCTATTCTCTGATGTAGAGATGTCACAGAAACGTGAGGAGATTTTTTTATTTATATACCTACTGTAAATACAAAATCATCATCTTGGCGTTAATGTCCTGTTATGCTCTCGCGCACGAGGGCTCGGGGTCCGCCTTGACCATGATCCAGGATTTGGCAGATCAGGTAATTACAGTGGAGCGACTGCCATCTGACTTCCCCCACCAGGGGAACCTGACCGGTTTGGATCATGGTTACACATTCAGTCGCCTAAATGTGCAGGTTTCATCACGATGTTTTCCCTCACCGTAAGAGCATCGGTTAGTGTCCAACTAATGTACATAACTCGAGTCATTGGTACATGACGGCAGTAGGAATTGAACCCGGTACCTCTCTCTTACGAGTCGGAAACTGCTACCACTCGGCCACCGACGCTCTAAATATCTATCTACTATAATAGGCTATCTACCTACTGCATTATTATATATTTCCGAATAAAATGATTACTCTACGTTGGTTTGATTATTATTATTATTAGTAGTTAATGGTAATATTTAATCTATGACGTCCCGTGATTTAGTACTTTCGGTTTGTTTTTATGTGTAAAATAAATGATTATTATCTGACATTGCATTATCATTAAGCATTTATCTTTGACGACCGTTCAGTGTCAGTTGGATCGGTGTGGTGTAGTAGTTCGGTGGTTAACATGCCAGTCTGCCACCCAAAGTTCGGGTTCGATTCTTGGCCGACCTGAAATTGAAATGATGAATTTTAATTACTGTAATGGGTAGATACATAGATAGATAGATACACTCTTTACTGCACACAAAATTACAAAAAAAGAAAATTTAACAGGTCTTTTCAAACATTGTGGGCAAAGGCGGGTCTTGATTTTATATGTAGAATAAGTATGTATTCAAAAAGTATTTAAGTAGTTTATCAGTTGTCTAGCACCCAGGCTTTTGGGGCTAGATGGCGCTGTGTGAATTGTTCAAGAATATGTATTATTATTATTTATTGAAAAACTATGGGTTTTAATTTATTTCATTATATTTATTTCGATCATTTCATTATAAGTAAAGTAAGTTATAGATAAGTATTATCAACAGATATCTAAATTAATTTATTATACCTATTATCCACAGAAAGTAAAAAAAAGTAAATTTATTTATATTGCTGTGGATAATAACTACATATTGATAACGTGTTGTATTTTTGTTGTTATCTACTGAAACGTACTGCAAGTACTTCCATTATAGAAATAGAAATAGAAATAGAAACATTTATTTACACACAATAACACCACAAACACATAACATAATGGCTCAAAGGGGATGAATCACCGACCTCCAAAAAGGTATTTTTGAGGTCGGCGGCTCGACTCCAGAGCCGTAAAATTTTTTCATTAGTTTTTAATAAGTCAAAATATTATTTATATTTTGTGTTATTAAAATTCAATGTACTGGATATTCATTGGATAAAAATAATAAATAATCATCTCGCGCATGAGGGCCCGGGGTCCACCTTGACCATGATCTAGGATTTGGCAGATCAGGTAATTACAGTAAAGCAACTGTCATCTGACATCCATAACCCTGCTACCAGGGGAACCTGATCAGATTGGATCATGGTCCCAATCAGTCGCCTGAATGTGCAGGTTTCACCACGTTGCACGTCACCGTAAGAACATCGGTTAGTATTCAACTAATGTACATAACTCAGAAAAGAGACATTGGTACATGGCGACAATGGGATTCGAACCCGGTACCTCTCGCTTACGAGTCGGATACCGAAACCACTCAGCCACGGCGTCAAACGCTCCAATATAAAAAGCTTCCATGAACGTTCTAAATTCAAAACCACTTTCCCATGAACTGTTGAACACTACCGCAAGCGATGCGGGGAACATTGTTTCAAACTAAATTTCGCTGTAACGACTTGTTTAGCTAATGGGTGTTCTGTATCTGCCTATATATACTCTCTTGTACATATAGCTAGATACCATGTTACTTACCTCTCCTGGTTTACATCTACTGATACAAAATCGAGGGGCACACTGAAAACCAGCGCCATGGTGTCAGGCGTGCCTTATGCTGAGTGTAGCCCCGTTGTACATCTCCTTATGGCATAGGTAACGAAGTCACGATAGCATTGTCCCTTTCTCATTGTTTCTTGTATGCTGTATTATGCCATGTGTTGTGCCCAAATGTACTGCTCAATGTGTGATATAGGTGTTTTAAACGATTTTTATTATTATTTATTCTACTACTAACTCATTTTTATTATTATTTAGGTTAATTACAATCTATCATCACGCTTTATAAAGCACCTACTACTCACTTTCTGCATGGTCTACTGGTTGACTGGAAGATAAAGCCTTAATGGCTTTAAGTCCGCCAATTGTGTTATTGTGCAATTAAGTTTTAAATAAATAAATAAATAACCTAACATTAACTTTTCTTGAGTATACTAGATATTAATATGTCGGGCGCGGTCCGGCTCTGCCTGGCATTGTCGGGCACTGCCCTGCTCTGTCTGGTATTGTCGGGCACGGTCCGGCCGTTGTCGGTTTGGGGTGGGTGTGCCGGAGCCATGGGGCTGTTAACGTGTCAGTGTGTTTCCTTTCTACTTTCCTACCCCTTCATTTTTGACGATTGATAGAGATATTTAATGTCCTAATCAATAAAGAAATTTTGAGTATTTGAGTTTTGAAACCAGTGCACTTTAACTAAGACTTGTGTACCAGGTTCGATCCTCAGCGTCGCCATGTATCACAATGACTTTATCTAAGTTACTTTTAGCTGAATACTAACCGATGCTCTTACGGTGAGGGAAAACATCGTGAGTACCAAGACCTGCACATTCAAACGCCTGAATGTGTTACCGTCATCCAGTCAGTGTATCTAGCCAAGTGGCTTCTACTATCGCAAACGCTAGTAAAATTGTTTAAAAATTGTAAGCAAAATAACTTTGAATGCGGCTAAAAGTGGAACTACAAATTTGATATGACAGACAGCCAGCCATTTCGTAGTTTGAACGACAGTGGCGCACTACAAAAGTGCAGATTTTAGCTGCGCACTCTGTGGATTAATGCCATTGAAATGCCACGTGATCTAGCGTAAAGCCTTCCACAATCAGTTGCGGTCTGCGGTCGCGGTTGCGGTCTACGGTCGCAGTTGCGGTCTGCGGTTGCGGTTGCGGTCTGCAAGCGGGCACGGTTGGTTGACAGTGTCGCGGGCGGCGGTCTATTTTAAACAAAAATGTCGAGAGTTAGTCCATGGCACTCCCTACGCCATTTAGCAAATAATGACAGCGATCAGGGGATCTAAAAAGCACATTATGAAACGATAAAATATTAGCGTTATGTGATTCATATCAATTTTACTGTGTTTTTTATCATTTTAATGTGATTAATATCAAATATCTGCTGCGTCACTGTTGTTGACATTGACATGACAATTAAAAATGGCATCACCTTTGTTCCAAAAAGATCAGATAATTTTGTGGCACTCTAATATGAATTACAATTTGAAACGCTAATGTGGCCATAAAGGCCCCCAGTTGTAAACATTACAAGTATAAACGGGTAACAGTCAGTTGCAGACAGTTGCAGTTGATACTAATCCTTACGCAGTATAAAATAGAGTCTCATGCGTATGTGCGGTCGAGCCGACCTTTGTTAGACGTGGTCACACGTGACCGCGACCGCGACCACAAACCGCCTGTTTGTGGAAAGCTTTAGCGTTCGTTTTGTAGCGTTTGCAACTTGTCTAGACCTGTCAGGTTCCCCTGTTAACAGGGTCATAGAGGTCAGATGCTACTTGATCTTCTGTAATTACCTGATCTACGAAATTCTGGACATTGACGTGAAGATGATCATTTTAGAAACCAAGACATACGTCAACAATCGTGCTGCATTTTGCAAACGCGGTAGATGTCTACCTACCTCTCTTTACAGAGTACGTTATTCTGTGCTACCTACGTAGACCAAAATTTGTAGTAAGACATGTTGTACGTAAATGTTAACACTAGATATTGTAAATAGACAAGATTTAGATCTTTGTTTGTAATTAATATTTTAAAGATTTTAAAAACTCTTTCACTTTTAGGAAACTACATTATTCTTGAGTGACATAGGCTACTTTTATCCCGGGAAAATAATAGGGTCCCGCAGGAAAGTTCAATGTTTACACACAAGATGATACCGTGTATCCTATTAAAATTAAGATATATTGATTGATTCAGAGATGCGATCTGCGCGCGGGTGAAAGCCGCTGAGAACGGCCAGTAAATAAACATTTTTATTATTACAAAAACGAATAGGCTATTACATTATTTTGCTGCAATATTCACATAATATTTATTCATGAGTTTCCACTTCAAAGTCTTTGCACAAATCAAATTGGGCCAAAACACAAACAAAGGAGAGTAAACCCAGACAAAGGTCTGTTCTCAAAAGGCGTGTACAGCGAGTAAGCGTGTTTCTCAGTTGCTGGTTGGACTATGCATGAGCTCACATGGTAACTGCACAGCCCTCACAGACGTTCAAAGACTGTGGCCGCCCCATATTTATTTATTTCTTTAAACTCAGTGCTTATCAAAGTATGATCCGTCCAGACTGACTTGCTTTTATATTTCAAACTGGATGTCTTGAATTATATGTATAAGAAACACATAGAATGTGAATTTCAACTAATACTGCTGCAAATTATCCATTTAAATACATTATTTTCATAACCAAATAAGACAAGTTAGTTTGGACAGATTTTACAATGGCGGGCTTAAAGCTTCATATGGTCAAACCTTGTTTAAAACTAAAGCATAATTATCTCAATCTTAGAGAAGGCAATAGATATTCGTGACGAAAAAAGTACTTATTTAAAACACACGTACCTAAACTCCTTTTTTGCGAGAAACTATAATTTCGTTTTCAATTTTCATCATCAGTCATAATCCCTTTTAGGTATGAAGGGGTAGTCTAAGATTTGACCAACGTCGTCAAATTCGTGTCAACGCAATATAAGCTCTGGTGGTTTCATAATATGAAGCATATGGAGGCAAGTGCACTGCGGAAAATGAAACAGTTGCACTTTAAAATACGTTGGACACAGCAATTTAGTTTAAGTACATACCTAATATACCATCTAAAACATGCATTTCGGTGGCAAAATTACTTACAGAGCCAAAACTTGTGCACTGGCGGTGACACAAGTCCACAAGCTTGAGGCTGCGAAATAGGCGATGAAGCGAACTTACTTATCTAAGTTCGCTTCATAGCCCGTTGAGCAATTTGAGTATTTTTGTCATAAAATGATTCTGATCGAAATACTCCATAACCATTGTGACATGTAGTCAAAAACTACATTGATACACAATACCGAAACATTCATAATTATTGTCATTCTTTACATAACATATGTCAATATAATTAATGATTAAACGAACTTACCAAGTGAAGTTCTATCATCATTATACTTCATGCTTCGTCCTCGAGATTGGTACCTAGAAATAAGACTTATTCACACATGTAGACTTTGAGAGTGTTTTGGAAACATAAATTATTAATCAAATTAATTCTGATTTTGTAAAATGAACTGCGTTTTAAGCTGATCAGAAATTATATTATGACTGTCACATAGGCCGGCGTGACATTGTAACCACTTATAATTATTGTTATAGGTATGGATACACGATTATTATTTAGAATAGAAAAAACGGGTCTTTTTTCCCGATCATTCCAACCATATTGTTGTTTAAAAATACATATAAATTTGTAATCATGTTATCGGGTGACAACAGCTCCCGCCAGTGCTCTGCTGTCCATGCTCATTTCATTTCTGTTGTTGCTTCAGCCCGCAGTGGACCTAATCTGGTCAACCTTGTTGAAGAGCGTGGGACTGCGAGACATGGCGGGTGCCGAAAATATAGAGACGTAAATCATCCTTCTTTGAGTGTATTTTTTATCCAGCGACTCAATGTTTGAGTCGTCACTGGTTTATAGGGCTTTTAAAACTGATAAACAGTTACACCTTTACGAAGAGGTGATGTTTTATGTATTAAAGAGATTAAATATTTAGCTGAATAGATCTCAGGATTTTCTACGAAGTACGGTAGGTACAGAATTGATTGTTTAGATCCAATGTGAGACGTTTTCATCAAGTCAGGAATTTAAATTATAATATGTGTGGAAGAATATTAAATATTTTTTTATGTTGATCATTGGCAGAGTTCGCACTCTATGTGCTGTTACGAACGCTAAAAGTGGACATTTTCTGGTAAGTTCGTCTAATGACAGCGTTTGGACACCATGTGGCCAACATATTAAGGACTTGGTTTGGATCCCAAGCGAGGTTGACGTTAGGCGTAGCATAAATACCCCTTTAAAAATCTCTTTACATGGTCGTCCTCAGAGATACTTAGAGCTGATGCTGCCTTGCAGCTGTTCAGGGAATCGTATTGCGCATCGCTGACAAAGATATTTGTTAGAAATTCAATTATGTTAGGAATTAGCGCCCTTAATAGAATTAGGCCATTTACCTTACAAAATTCATACTATTAAAAAAAAAAACATTCGTATTGTTTAAATGAGTTGCGGAATATAGACCCTAACATACAGTCTCTATCGAAGACTGCGGTTTCTTACGTTGTAGCATTGCCGCCCTGACAATGTCCCGGCTACCAGGGTAAGGTTACGGTTCTATTGCTCCATCTAGTATTATTTTCCTTAAAAATTTAAGAACTATAGGCGGAAATGCGTAGAAGAAATAATTCGACCAATTTATAGTAAATGCATTTACAGTGTACGCGTCGGGATTCTTATTCCAAGACACATAAATGTTCTATTTTTTGTTTAACCCGCTGGCAAAAAAGGTCAATATTGGTTTGCCGAACTCTTGACTATTGTACGAAACGCACGATTTGACAGCTCCCATTCAATGTCAGGATGGTTGCGTCTGGACTGCTGAGTCCAAAACCGGATGCTGATCCGCGATATGATTGTCAGCCGATTTTGTGTAAGAAGCGAAAACGAATATATTTCTAAACTGGGGTGTGGGGTATTGAACCCCGCGTAGGTTATGCGGTTGATGTATGCTATTGCTGTGGAGTTATCAATTCGTAAGAGTATTTGACAATTGGTGTATTAACATGCAATGATTTTTTGAGCGATAAATGCAGCTAATAATTCTAGAGCGTTAATATACTGCGTTCGTCGAAGAACCACGGCCCGCTGGGGGTCTCGCCCTCGCACGCCGCGCCCCATCCCCTTGTTGAGGCGTCAGAATAAATTTCTCTGATGAACGTGTCGCCCTGATTCTATGGACAGGATTTTCCAATGCCAGCAGCCACCATTGCAGATTAGTCAACAGATAATCAAGTATAGTCCTACTCCTCGTAGTCCTCGTCCGATTGCAAATTGAGGTATTTACATCGTTCTAAGTCGTTAGTGTAGAGTAGACCGTACTCCGCGGCGGGGCACGCCGATACGAGCAACCCTAGTAAACGCGTAAAACTTTGGATTTATCAGCGTTTGATCTCAGAAATTTCTTTTATGATGCTAAGTTGTTTTTCAATAGGTAAAGCGATTTGCATTGCATGGGCGTCGATTATGTACCCTAGAGATTTACATAAAGTAGCCGGTATTAGTAACCTTTTCTCAAAGTTAATTTTAAACACTAGGGCTACGAGCAACTTTTTGGTTTTGTTGACGTTGTTCAAGAATTCACTATAAGTTTGAACCATTAACAAAATGTCATCGAGATAGATATTGGATATGTAAGCATAGTCGCGGTAATTTAATAACAGATTTCATGATTGTTTGTAAAAACTTATGGTGCGATATTAAAACCAAATGGCAAAACATTGAATTCAAATATGATATTATCTCAGGTAAACCGTAAGAACTTTTTCAAATCTTCGTGTATTTTTATCCAAAAATATGCATCTTTAAGATCCAGTGTTGTCACATAGCAGTCATTCGTAACTAGCTTAATGGCTATGCGAAGATCTTCTAATTTAAAATGTTGTGTGTCAATTAATTTATTTAAACTAAAGTTTAGAATAAATCTAAACTTGCCATTCGGTGTAGGTCGCAAAAATACACTTGACAATAATTTATTTTCGTGCGGCTCGCATTCCGATTTTGCACCGACAAGGAGCAGCTCGAGTATGGCCTCCTCAAATGCTTTTTTTTAATATCCTATCATATCCTAATAGTAGGTAGGTAGGTAGGTAGGCTTTCGTTACGCGGCTACCAAATGTGGGAATAAGTTACCACTACCATTGCTTTTATGCAAAACTAGTAATGCTTTTAAATGCAACCTTAAGAAAATGCTTCTAGTTTATCAGAAAAGTATTCCGCTTGGTGGTCGCGCCATTCCATGTTACTTGGCAACACCTTGGCCATGATGTTTATATATATAGGTGTATAGTATATAGGTATCTTCGTTCTTTATGGTAGATGCCTACGCCTAAGTAGTGTTAAAGTAATTTATTATATTTCACTAAATATACACTTTTTTACACATATACTTTAATTACATTACATATATATTTTATTTTTGATTTATTTATTTTATTTATGCTGTGTACTTCATGCAGGTCTCCAGTCAAGATTCCGCTGAAAATCAGCGCTGCAGCACTTGTTGTAGCTAATGCTAAGCTGGGGTCTTTTTTGGCATCGCATTGGTCCATGATTTATTGTATTTGTGTGTTTGTACTTACTTTGCTTTTGTTTAGTATTGAAGTGTTCTAACATTTTCTTAATAAATCATGTCTCTGTCTATGTTTAGGTATGTGGTTTTGAAAAACTGGTTTTGAGAATGGGATTTTATACCCATTGCTTGGCGCGGCGCGGCGGCTTGGATGCGCCGGCGGACGGCGCGCGTCGGTAATTATCACGGCTCCTCGGCGGCGGCGGCGGCGGCGGCGGCTTTGGCCGTGCGCTGCTGGGGCCGGGAGCTTCCATTATTTTGGCGGTTGCTGCTTTCCGCCCTGCGATTGCGTCCTTTTTGGATGTGTAGGTCTGACTTTTAAGTCTGATCCAGATTTGTTGACTGCTTTTGCAGTTTTTCGAGAATCCGATTCCGAAATTTTCACCGAACAGATATTTGTCTATTGTTGTGTTGATGAGGTGAACGTTCATGTCGTTTTTCAACGGATATAGATGAAACTGTCGTCTAGATATTGATTTCGTGTGTTGTATGTCGCAAAGAAGACGACCCATGTTTATAAGCTGTTTTATAAGCTAACTGTTCGGTGATGGTGCTCGCGACGGATGAAATAATGGTACTCGGTTGGTTTTGCTTCAGTACGAGTATTTCGCCTCGTCTAATTATTGTTTCTGGTAACGCAGCTCGCATTACATTATTGGGAATTGGAGTTCCCACTCGAACGCAATTCTCAGGTACTAGGTATTTACATCTACCTCGTCCATCTTCTCGAACTTGTACTTCTAGACGTTTTAATTTGGAACGATTTCTTTTCGACATTTTGTCGAAAAAACTATTTAATGTACAATTTAAAAGATTATAAGACAATTTAAGAAAAAGAAAATGAAATTTGAAAGTAAACAATTTGAATTTTTTTGTTACTTTGTTAACGTATTGAGTGGTTGGGCACTAAATTGCGAATGACGACCGAGCCAGACCGCCGGTCGAGAGCGGTGAACAAAGCCAGTCTACCCTCAATAAACCAAAACTTAAAAATCGTGTGTAAACATTCGTTTCTACCCTCAACCACGAGTGGTGGCACCTATGCGTAACTACATGTGTGAATAAGTCTTATTTCTAGGTACCAATCTCGAGGACGAAGTATAATTGTAAGTAAGTGTTGTGGTAGGTAGTAACTGTCGCCAATAACATCTTCGATTCATGCATTTAGCTTGCAGAAACAAAAATGCAGAACCGCAGGTGTTTTGTCACTATGAGGATTAAGAACAAACGTCTCATGATTTTAATTGCGCTGGCTACCTTATCCTTCATACCGGATCACAAGCATTGCTTGACGATATAAATAGAAATGGCGATGGTACCCGCTCAGGCGGACTTCTCAGGCTTGACAGGCTCCGACCACCCGAAGTTCTTTAATATCCAAAGCTGCACAATTTACGAGTGACATGGGCTAGTTTTGCAAGTTTCTTCACAAAATGTAAGTTCCTTAGATTTAGAATTACCATAACGTCTAAACATGGCTCATGATGTGGCAAACGTTTCAAAACAAATAAATAAATAAAGAATTCGAAATCTATAGCGTAGTCATTAAAATATTGAGCGTTTAGAAAAGCGACATAAATTCAATCGTTTCTTAGAAATGTAAAAATATCCAGTTTTGTTAAGTCTTGTAAAGTACCTACCTACAATACTTTACTAACTTATTTAATGCTAAGTGTTTCTCTAGATCTTTGGATGAATGGAGGACCATTCAAATAAAGTGAAATAACCTACAGATACCTATAGCCCTCTTATACCCCAAAATATTTAAATTCAACAATTTTGGCACCAGCAGCGTGTTACTACAAATTCAGCTAAATTTTACCGCTGACAATAAGTGATTAGAAGCCATAAAGCCAGATCGACTTCCATTGCGCATTTTGTTATTAGTAAGATAAATTGTCCGCTTCAAAATACCGTTGTACCGAAATACCGTGCTCTTGGCTCCCGAAATATCGGTTGTATTGATTTTCTTCGTGTCGGGTTGTCTCACATCCGTGCTCTGGAAAAATGAGCAATCGACTTTTCATTCCAAAGCTTGCTGCAGTCTACCAACCAATGTATATGGCAATGTGTATTTGTTACTTAAGTTCGAGGAATTCTTCGTGTTTTCGATTCTTAAGTCGCTTTTTTCGTAAGCTTGTAAGTAATTGATGTTCGGCTTTATGGAGCACTTATATTCGTAATTATCTGATCTATCAAATCGTGGATCATGGTCAAGGCAGACCCCGGGTCCTCGCGAGCGAGAGCACAACCGGGACAAGATGAATCATTATTCATTAATATTCGGCTGTTGATGTAATCATGGCCGTGTGATGTCCGGCAGAGTAGAATTGTACCAACGCCTCGAATGTCGTAAAAGGCGACTAATATCTTTTTCATTTGCGTTTTCTCATGTGTGTTTTGGATACTGCGATCTCCAACCCGCCTGCCAAGCGTGGAGATTATGGCAAAGGTCTAAGGCTGTTGATGGGATCAAGATTTTGAGATAAACAAGAACATGTTTTACTACAACTAGAGTTTAAGATAGCCAGGAAAATACTATGACATTTTATACCAAATGAAAGTTTCGGTCTGACGTGTTTCTGTTTTTGTAACTTCTGTATTTATTTATTAAGCAATAAAGAGTTTACATACATACATTTTAAAATAATCAATTTGTAATTGATTAAATATTCAATATCCCAATTTCAATAGGGAAGATTTAGCAAATAGCCTGTACTTCCATCCAAATTAGTTTGATAAAATTTCGCAGTGTTATAGCTTAGACCCAGAACAGCATGTACGCTGTAATTAAACCCCGATATCCAATCTGGCTCCCACGGGAATACGGCACAGTCGAACTTTTTGAGCATAAAATCAAGTACAAAAGCTATTTGTAGACAATTTATACAACATTAACCTCTTCAATAAATTACCTACAATTCCCTTAGAAAGCTTTTGATAAATAATCACGTACAAACGTACAGAACTGTATCGCAATATCAGACACGCTGACGAAGCGTAAGTCCTCCCGAAGCACCATAAGCTTGATAAAGCGATACCCATCTACAAAAGTCTCTCTTATTACGTGTCAGTATTCATTCCTATATTTCTTGCGTGGTTTCATTATATTCTAAAATGAATCGCTAATGTTTTGCCAAATGCGTCTCGCTCCAGTCTTACTAAGAGCCCATTAGAATAGCCTATTTTGTGAAATACCTGCCTTGATTGTTTAATAGACTGCGTAGCTCGAAGTGAATGCAATTTTTTACCTCAAGAATCTTCATTTTATCGAAATTGCTAGAGCTGGTTCTGTGAAACTAGTGAAATTTAAGTAGGCTTCCTAGGCTTCCATTGGGTTCATTTCCCAATGGACGTGGAGGCTAAAAGAACTTTAAAGTTTCCGTCTCGATCCGTAATTTCCTTGGAATGATAATGTTTTATCAGTAAAATTTGGGAAGCAACGTTTTGTCATGATTACGGAATTAAACTTTCGAATCCTTATATTAAGTATTGGCCCAATCATCTTGTTGCTTTTGCCGCTGTCCTATCATGGTCTCCTATCGGGCGACATCCGTCGTACGACCGTTGTCAATTAGGACAACGCCTTTGTTTGAGGATTCTAACATTTAACACCTGACCATATCCCACACGCTGACCTGCTTCCCACAGCAGCAGGAATAGTCATAGGCGTACAGCTCAACAACTGTCTCTATATACAGATAAAACCGAACGATATTAAGTAATCGCAAATGATGCGAAAAAAAAAAAAAAAAAAAAAAATTATCTATTGGTGAACCGGTGTTCCATTTCAAATAAATAATAATAAAATTACATGGCTCCCTACGCAGTTCTTTTAACGGTGCTACCTGGTGAAACCCGTGGTAGTGCGTGCGCAGGGTTGTGGGTGGCTTCGGGGGCGCCATAGTATCCAAGAGTGTATCAAAATATTTACTACAACAAATTGACATGAGCTGACATGACGCCAAGCTATATGTTGCCTAGCTACGCCTAGACGTCTGCGCGCGATGAAGTATTTCCTGGCCTGATAATGTCACCAGAGAGAAGGCAAAAACAATATGTCGCTTGTCAAGTGAACAATTCAGTGAAGTGAAAATTTTATCATTTGTAAATGTGAATAGCAAACCGGTGTGAAAATACTTTTTTTTTATAGATATAAGTGTTTTTTAGGGTTTTTATTCTTTTCTACGTATAGTATCTGTAAGTGTCTCTTTTCCCTGAGCCCATTTCCATGCAACATTGTGCAGTATGTTTAAGATCATTCACTAGCATCAAAGGACTCCATATTCATCAATCGCGAGTTCATCACGCGCGCATCATTCTATGCCCACCATGTAGCCAAAGCCCTGGCTCCCAGACCAACAACACACCACTCACGAACACATCTACCCCCTTACACTCACTCCTTAGTCAGTTAAAACACTCTACAGCCATTGTGAAACGCATACCTCGTGGTGCCCGATCCTGCGTAGCTTCCGCTCTAGCCGAGTCCATCAAAAGATGCACACGCGACAACAATTTCGCATCCTGGCATGACCTCCTCACCTTCTCATACAAAACACTACACGCCTCACTTGAGAATAAGATATCCCTCACACAGCAAATTAAAAACAACTGCTCCAAACACACAATTACCCCAAGCGGCGCCCCGAAGGCCTCCGCATAGCAGACATAATAATGACATATTTCTTAAAGTTGAAGAGAAAGTGCAAGACGGAGACTTAAAGGGCGCCACCCGACTACTATTCTCAAACGATTCCATTGCACCCGACTCACCGGAGACCGCCGCCGCACTACAATCCAAACACCCCCCAGGCCCTTCCTGCCCCCCTTTTGTAGACCCCCCATCTGACATTGCAACTTGTCTCCGCGCCAAAGAGGAAGATGTTGTTGCCGCCATCGCTTCCTTCCCGGCAGGTTCGGCGTCCGGTTTGGATGGCATCTCCCCTCAACACCTCAAGGACCTCACCAGCCACGGTGTGGGCATGGCCGGCGACCACGTCATCTCAGCACTAACCGGGCTGGTGAATGTCATGCTAGAGGGGAATGTGTGCCAGGAAGTGACGCCGATCCTATACGGGGCTAATTTAATTGCCCTGACTAAAAAAGACGGTGGCGTACGACCGATCGCTGTAGGCTCCACCCTGCGGCGATTGGCTGCCAAAATTTGTGTTCGGCTAACTCGTTCTAAATTCCAGTCTCTTTTCGAACCCGTACAGGTTGGCTTCGGAACCCGCGGAGGCTGCGAGGCAACGGTCCATGCCTTACGTACCTTCGCGCAAGATGATCTGTGCGAGGTAATCCTTAAATTAGATGTTAAAAACGCTTTTAATTCAGTAAACAGGGACACCCTCCTGAATAAAATTAAACTACACGTTCCGGAGATTTATAATTTTATGCTACAGTGTTATCACTGTCCTTCAAAATTATTACATAAAAATAATGAAATTCTTTCGGCTGTGGGGTGTCAGCAGGGTGATCCCCTCGGTCCAGCGATCTTCAGTTTGGCCATAAATTCGATAATCCACAGTGTCAATTCAAAATTAAACGTATGGTACCTGGACGACGGTACTATAGCCGGGGATGCTCAGACTGTCCTAACTGATTTAGAAATGATAATACACAACTTTGAACTCATTGGTTTGGAACTAAATTTTAACAAATGTGAACTCTACAATTCTGAGAAAATAGACACAAGCTTGGCACAATCCATAGTCCAAAATTTTAATAGCGTAGCCCCAAATATTAGAATACTCACAAAATACAGTCTGAGCCTCCTTGGCTCCCCTATTTTCGACGAGGCCATTCCACCGCTCCTAACAAGTTCGGTTTCTAAATTTAATGAATTTTCGGACCGCCTCCTTAAAATTAGCAGCCATTCTGCCCTTTTCATACTGAAGTTTTGTCTTTTTGTTCCAAAATTTACTTACCTGCTCCGCTGCTGCCCAGTGTGGAAATTCCCTGATCTAATAAAAGACTTAGATAATGTAATAAAATTCCAAATTGAATCAATCACAAACATCAGACTAAGCGAGCAGGCATGGACCCAGGCCTCCCTGCCAATTAGGTATGGTGGCCTGGGAACCCGTAAAATCTCTAGTGTAGCATTGCCGGCTTTTCTGTCCTCTATCCATAGCTCGTCTGACCTCACAGGAAATATTCTTAAAGCCCCCGTGGCTACAAACTGTGAGGTCGCGTGCTTGGCGGAGGCTGAAACTGCCTGGCTAGCTGGACCGAGCCCAAATTTTCCTCCCACACCCAAAATTCAAAAGGCCTGGGATAACATTTCATCTCAAGTCGTATTAGACACTCTCATAAATAACTCATCATCTTTAAAAGACCGCGCCAGGCTGGAAGCAGTTGCCAGACGGGAATCCGGGCACTGGCTCAACGCCTACCCATCCCCCAACACCGGCACTTTTATCGACCCGACCACTCTCCGTCTCGCCATCGGTCTCCGGCTGGGAGCCGAGGTTTGTATCGACCATGATTGTGCTTCCTGTGGAGCGAGTGTTGACCGCCTTGGTCACCATGGGCTTGCCTGTTCTTCGAGCGCTGGCCGCCTCTCCCGTCACGCCGCGATCAATGACATCCTGCGACGGTCTCTCGTCAGCGCCAACGTCCCCGCAATCCTGGAACCTCAACACATTGCACGGGACGATGGCAAGAGACCTGACGGGATGTCTATGATACCGTGGAGGATGGGTCGCCCGCTGGTGTGGGACGCCACGTGCGCCGACACACTAGCTGCGACCTATCTTCCGGCAACCGCCAAACGGGCTGGCGCGGCGGCTGAGATGCGTGAGCGCTCGAAGATGGGCAAGTACAGCTGTCTCGGCGCCCAATACGACTTTGTCGCATTTGGTGTCGAGACACTGGGTCCGTGGGGCCCGGGCGCACACTCGCTCTTCAGGGAGCTTAGTAAGCGGCTCAGGGAGGCGACGGGTGACCCACGTGCCGGCGGCTTTCTCGCGCAGCGGATAAGTATCGCCATCCAGCGCGGGAATGCCGCCGCCATGATGGGCACCTTACCGCGGGGCCCTGGTTTTTTACATATTTTTTAATTTAGTTAGGTAATAAAAGATTTATAACTATTAAGGTTTTAGTTTAGTAAATTTTATATGTATTAGTGCATATATTTGGTATTTTAGATGTAGGTATTAGTGTATTTCTTATTATAACTGTAAATAATTTATGTGTACGATTAATTGATTAAATACGTATCCTAAGATAAATGTGGAAATTCTCAATCGTGCAGACTAGATCTTTTTTTTATCTGGCGTTATGGGGGTAGAAAATTGTTTCACGGACGTGGGGGAGGAGTCAGTTTGACCCTTTAATTAACCTAGGATATCTTCTTAAAAATATGAAGATATAGGAATCATAATAGTTTTTTACAATGATATTTTGTAGTTTAGATCAAAACTATAATATGACTAATCTTATTATTAATACAATTCTTTAATCACTGTAATAAAGGAATTAAAAAAGCACTGACAAATCATTTTCCTAGCTTAATTTATTATAAAACTTTAAAATATTCATACTTAAACGTTTAATGCCGTATCCATATTGTTTATTACAAAATAAATAATAAATTGTATATAAAATCTGTAAAATACATATTATATAAGAAAATAATTTTTCTTCTATTGTTATCGAATGAAGAATGGGTAGGATGACTTATATTTAATGCAAGTTTCAAGATTCAGTCTACGGGAAGTAGCCTATAGGTTTTGATGACGGTCCAACTTCCTGTTTTGACGACTCATCCCTTTTTACGAAATCACTCCCACAGATTGGCGGAAAGCGAGATGAAAGATGTTACCCATAAAAATAATAGAAAATATGTTACTCTAAATTAACTAACTGGAAATAATGTGCCTCCGGGGCAAGAGTCCATTAGGTGGGCGAAAAGGTATCCGCATTTCTGGGGCCTGGGTAATATTTTCTGCCTCGAATTAAGGTAGGAAATTATGTGTACCTACTTTTAATAGATATAGCTCCGTTAATCCTTAAGTAATTTTACTGTAACTACGGAAATTGCCGCTTCTTACGGCATTTAGTAAACGTATATTTAACTTAAAGAAACATCGAGTACACAGAGACAGGTCAAACAACAACAGCCAACTTATTTCGTCGGGATTAAAAATATGATTATTTCCGCCAACCCTTTCTTCCCGCCAATTTTTTAAAATCAATTATTGAGATTTTTATGTTAAAAAAAATATAACATTCGAAAATACAAATATTCACGAGCGAGTGTGCTCTGTGTATATAGGCAATTGGTGCCATTTGGCTTGTCAATAGTGTACCTCGATCTTTCTGTCAACTACTAGCAATATTTCATGACGACATGAAAACTATTGCAAACTGTTATATTTGGTTAAATTGTAACAAATACAAGTTACAACTAAATCAAAGGTAAATCAGCGCTGTGATTGTCAGGTAAGGTTAGCTTTCTTTCTTGTAAATTTAATTATTAATTCTTTTGGATGTGTATTTGGCAAAATAAATGTCTAATGTCTGTGTCTAACGCTATGACCGTTTAAAAAATAGTTCTGAATGAGAGATCAATGTCTGCTATTGCCAATCCATTCGGCACCAGCTATGTTGTACTGGACTAGAGCCTCCTTCACTTTAGTGGATAACTAAAGTGAAGGAGGCTCCAGTCCAGTAGTAGCCTGTTATGGGCTCTTGATGATCATACATGATGATGATGATATAGCACAAAATATCAATAATTTTTTCACAGACCTGTCGCATTTTTTTGTTACGTAGGACTCAAGAGCTTATTGATTCTAAATATGATTGATACGAAATCGACATGCCAACCAGAAATACAGAGCGTAAAAGTAGGTACGTCACAGCAGTCGAAATCCATATATTTGTTTAGGCTACATTTATATAAATATTATGGTTTGTATCTTACAACGGGGTCAGATCCTGAGTAATTAAAATTAAATATTAATTACTCGAAGCTATATCAAAGGATTAGGAGAAAAGACTGGTTGGGCGGAAGGTTGAAAGAGTGTTTAACCCACGACCACTGTGCGCGGTAATTAATTATCTGTACTTATTTTAAATTTGTATTCGTGTAATAACCCGTATTTGAAAATAATACTTGTCTGTGTGTAACTATACAATGCGTTCAATATGGCTCTTGGTCAATTTGTTTCACGCATAGTGACGATCGCCATTCAAGTTGGAAAGTTGTATGAGACCTCGTTTCTGAATACCTATAAAGGCAAAGCAGAATGTAGCTTTTTAATATGAAGCAACGAATAAGCTGGCCACCTAAGTGTTGGGTCCTTACCTATGAAATTGACGCAATCGAGACGTTTCTTTCGCAATTATTATAATTCAAGATTTTTGTGTAGTGACTTTCCATTAGCTTATGATACATGATAGCTGTCATTTTCGCCATACAAAACGCAAATTTCACAGGTAAGGTTAAATAACTGAATAAACTCGAATTATGAATTATAAAATTCAGGCAACTGAATGTGTAACAATGATCCAATCTGGTCAGGCTGCCCTGTTAACAGGATCAGTTACCAGGGTCACGTAGTTCAGATGGCCGTCGCTCCACTGTGATTCCATATGGTCGAGGCTGACCCCGAGCCCTCGTGCGCGTGAGCACATCCAGGGCATAGCGCCAGATGACTATTATTTTTAACCTTTTCTCGGCAAGTTCGAAAGAGGAAGCCTACGAATATGCACAGAGGGGGTTTAATGTTGTAAATAACTGGCTACAGCAAAAAAATACTGGCTACTACAATCTACTAACATTTGATAGTAGTTTTTTTTTTTCTATTAGTATTTTATATGGTGTTTACAGGCTATATTAATTACCAAAATTATAAATTGCAGTTTTGTAATTGGCATTACAACTTAATAATGTAACATTTTTGAATTATATTTTATATGCTGTAAAACTGTGAAATAAATAAATAAATAAAATAAAATAAATGTAGAAAAGACCAAGAGTGATATTAAGTTTTCCATGCGTAAATCCAATCCTGATCAAACAGTTCCAAAACTGTATGCCCATCACTGCGACCTTATGACCAACGAGTGTACATGCACTGAAATAGCAAGAACAATTAAAATTAAATACTTGGGTATAATAATTGATGAAAATCTGACATTTAAATGGCATATTGAAGCAGTCTGCGGTAGAATCCGTAAATTAATATATGTTTTTAAAAAACTGCGATCTATTTCTAACTTTAAGTTATTAAAACAGGTTTATTTCTCACTTTGCCTATCAATATTAACCTACTGCATTACGTCGTGGGGTGGCGTTGATAAAACGTTATTAATAAATGTTAAGAGCCCAGAGAGCCGCTCTAAAGGTTTCTACTTTTCGTCCCTTCCTCTATCCAACGGTGTTGCTGTATAAAGATTGTAATGTGAGACAATTATTAAACACGGTACTAAAACAACACTCATCCCTTCCATATAGCTCGGAAATTATTCAAAAAAGACGGAATGATATTGTTTGCCCTCAAAATGCAACAAAACATGCGTTCTCATCAAGGTTTTACATGTTCCTTGGACCGCTTCTCTACAACAGATTAAATAGAAAATTACTTCTTTATTGTAACTGTTACAGTAGTTGTAAGAAAATGGTTCAAGAAACTCTCCAAAAGATGTCATATGAAGATACAGAAAAATTACTCTTAGTTCTAGGTTAATTTAGTATAAAATATCTAATATATTATGATTATATACCTATATAAATATATTGTAGTTTGTGATTACTTCTGTATAATTAGTAATTATTCCATGTTCAATTTTAGCCTTTTGTACTTTTTTGCCTTTAACTTTTTGCCTGAAACACAGGGTATCCTAGTTCATGCAACTTTGTTATTATTAATTACCTTTAAACATATTATTCTAGACGTTAAATTTTTATGTAAATGTATCCCATAAGATTTAATTAATAAACTTTATTTATTTATTTATTTTAAAACAGTCAGAAAGAAATAACGCCTAAAAAGCAGACGGCTTATTATTTTAAATTTATGTTAAATTTTCGTAATTTTAACACGGAATATCTGAGTAAGTGTCATGTATAACATACCGTACATGACATGTATAACATACATTCAGTTAAAGTAAATGGAAATGATAGCTCTCGTGCAAATTGGCGACGTTCAGAATGGGATGTCGAAGTAAATAACTATATCAATCTTCATTTCGAGTAAATACGACAAGGTCGTATCCCAGTCTAATTGCGCGTGCATTATACCTTTTGACGATATCATCGTAAATTCATATTTTTATATTACCAATGAAATCACATAATACGTACCTCATAGTGATGTGTGCGGACTATTTCGTCTGTGGACCATGTAATGCTCATGGGCATATCAACCCCTGTTCCTTGGATCTCAAAATAGATTACACGTAATACCGGAAATGGTAAAGGATTGATGGTTCCGTGTACAACGTAGGCATTGTGTGTACACATTGGCAAATGCGACTCGTTCAATCTAACGCCCTGATTTCTGTGGATTGGTGTACATTGATGTCTGGGCTTTTGTTAGGGCTATTAGTCATAACGGTTTTTCATAAACGTAAATACGGTCAAAATGCTTTTACATGCATCGTCTGTTTATGAAATGTGTAGTTATTTGCACAACATATATCAATTCCCTTGCATAAATTTCGCCATTGCATCCTAAGCGAAAAAGTCATGCCAGAAATAAAATGGAATTGGATTTTTGTATCATCATCACAGCCCGTAACAGTCCACTGCAGGACTTAGGGCCTCTCCCACGAAAGGGGAGGTTATTGCCATAATCTCCACGCTTGGCAGGCGGGTTGGAGATCGCAGTGTTTAAATATAACAATGGAAAATGCTGCTGCCCATTTTGCAGACTACGGAGACTCTTGATCTTTTGGCTCGAAAACATTAGTCGCCTTGTACGATACGATATCCATGAGTGTAAGGGGTTGGTGCTATTCTACTCTGCCGGACACCACACGGATTTTTGTATACATCCTATAAAACTAAACGCATACTTATCCGAGCTGGACGTTTCCAAGGAATCGAAGTCAACGGAGGCCTCGCACACCTAAAATAATAGACCGCAACGAAAGAATAATACCCATTTCCTTTGCACTTGTCGTACAGTAAATACATATAATTGTGATGGATATCAAAATGCGAGCGCATCGGTCTGAATCCGGATCCAAATTCGTCTAGGATTTCAGGGCTTCTTCCTGATTCGGAGAATTCAGCGCATAGGTACAGGATTCACAGAATCTTTACATAGTATAAAACAAAGTCGCTTCCCACCGTCTGTCCCTATGTATCTATGTACGCTTAGACCTTTTAAACTACGATTTAAATGCGGTTTTCAACAATAGAATGATTCGAAAGGAAAGTTTATAAGTAAAAAAAAGTGTAGGTAAGAGTAAAATCGGTGTACGGAACGAAGTCACGCCGGGTCTATAAGTTTCATATAAAGAATTCCAAAATTAATTTCATTCGGTTCGTTCTACGCGTTCAGCTCGGATAAATATACGTTATTCTTGAATGTGAAACATCGGCACTTAAAGAGCATCTCGGAGAGAGCAAGTAGGTATCTATTTGCGCTGAAAATGTTTCCTATTTCTTTACACTTGTAAACCGTACGGCAATTACTTACCTTACACTTAACTTGACGTAAAATACCAAATATAATATAATACTAATACATATAAAATTGACTAAACTAAAACCTTAGTTATAAATATTTGATTATCTAACTAAATTAAAAAATATGTAAAAAAACAGGGCCCCGCGGTATGGTGCCCATCATGGCGGCGGCATTCCCGCGCTGGATGGCGATACTTATCCGCTGCGCGAGAAAGCCGCCGGCACGTGGGTCACCCGTCGCCTCCCTGAGCCGCTTGCTAAGCATCCTAAAGAGCGAGTGTGCCATGAGCAGTGAGCCCGGGCCCCACGGACCCAGTGTCTCGACACTAAATGGGACAAAGTCGTATTGGGCGCCGAGACAACTGTACTTGCTCACCTTCGAGCGCTCACGCATAGGTCGCAGCTAGTTTGTCGGCGCACGTTACGTCCCACAACAGCGGGCGACCCATCCTCCACGGTATCATAGACATCCCGTCAGGTCTCTTGCCATCATCCCATGCAATGTGTTGAGATTCCAGGATTGCGGGGACGTTGGCGCTGACGAGAGACCGTCGCAGGATGTCATTGATCGCGGCGTGACGGGAGAGGCGGCCAGCGCTCGAAGAACAGGCAACTCCATGGTGACCGAGGCGGTCAACACTCGCTCCACAGGAAGCTCTGTATATTCTATATTCTTTCTCACCGAGTCTTTTTGACTTTGATAAAATTATATTAATACTTAAAAATATCATGTCTTTTTTTCATAAAAATATCAAGCAGAAGAATCTCCGAACGCAACCTCGAATTAAAAATAAAACAGAATGGCGCAGAGGTTTTATAACAATATACCTATTATTATTTGTGGCTATGGCGGAAATCAGTAGAGGTGAAAAATTGTGTGTACGAGAGCAAATATTTTTATGACTAATGCTTTTATTTAAATCACTCTCTGTGGTCAGTAGTCTATATTTGAATCACTTGCTACGCTAGTGATTCTATTCTAGACTACTTTGCTAGATCGTGATTTAAAGTCAGCAGTCGCAGCAAAAAAAATATTTTCTCTCTTGTATCACTAATAAATATTGTAGCAAGCAAAGCGTTGTCGAACCTACAAATCTAGTTAAACTAACTTTACAACGAAATTAAAGAAATTTATTGTTACAATTACTGTTCATTTTAATGGATTTTACAAAACTACCAGGTTGTAGGATTATGTCAATGGGCGAGTATCTATTTCTGCCGCCAAGCAACAATGCTTGCATTGTTGTGTTCCGGTTTGAAGGATAAGGTAGCTAGCGCAATTACGGGCATGAGACATTTCATCTTAGTCCTCATAGTGACAACGCATTCATGCATTTTTGCTGCCTGCAAGCTAAATGCACGAATCGTAGATGTCATGGGCGACAGTTACCGCGTACCATCAGGTGGGCTGTCAGCTCATTTGTCACTGATTAGTCTAATAAAAAAGGAAAAAGATACTACACAATAAATTACAGCTCCGGTACACACTTTTTGTCTTCATTGTGTGAAACTTTGATCGAAAGGCAGTTCAGAAGCGATCGATCGATGATCGGCATCAAATAAAAGCAAGATTGCCCCTCCCACCGTTGTATTTTCAACGCCCACCGTTCGGAAGGTAAACAAAGTAAACGTTTTTAACGTTCCATTAAGCTAATTGATGTTCATGGTTCTACAAAACAGCGGGCGATTATGGGTGGTGTTAATTTCAGGACTCGCTTTGCGATGATGACATTTCTATTGCTTTGGTGATTTGTGCTTTGGTGCGATGTTTGTTTTCTTTCTGATGTTTACTTCTGACTACCTGAGTGATTCAGTTGGTAAACATGCCGGTCGCCACGCAGAGGTCCCGGGTTCGATTTCCGCCGAAATTGAAATGATGAATTTTAATTACTGTGACGGGTCCGAGTGTAGTATGTAAAATAAGTACGTATTTACAAAAAAAAAGTATATAAGTAATTTATCAGTTATACACCCACAACCCACTTTAAGTCTAGATTACGCTGTGTGAATTTGTCCAAGCACATTTATTATTATTATTAATATTACTTCTACAGTCCGTAACAGAATGTAGCAGCCGATTTTATGAGACTTGACTTTAATATCAATAACCTAACTGACAATAAAAGTCGGATAACCCCCCACCAAGTTGACACGACACATACTAAAATATTTCCTAGACTACTGAACCGAAACAGAGCTAAGAATCGTCTCTCTGAAACTGGTTTTCAAATAAACAAAACTGAAGAAGAAGTCCAGCTGTTCGGGAGCTATGACACACACACACACACCTTCACACACACAGATTATCACGTCAAACTTGCAACACCCCTCTTTTTTAATCGGGTGTTGATAAGTTGACAAAATGTTTGTTGCAATACCTACCGGCCACCGCACGGCTGTGAGAATATAATATGTAAAGCATATAAAGAAGAAGAAAAAAATTAAGAAAGGGAGAAAACGGCAGGTCCCTCCACCTGCGTAAAGGTAGATGAATGAATCTGAAAAAGATAAAAGAGATTATGTCCATTCATTCATTCATATTTTATTGATAATTGTTAAATTACACGTCAATAACAGTATAAGTATGTCAAATTAAAACAAAAAACATGTTTACTAAATTTCCAATACAATCAGATTTCACTTATATTGTGTTACGCGTCGCTCCGCTTTTCAAAAGCCGCGATACAAAAATGGACCTTATTATTATTTTAGTAGCAATACATTCCACTTTGATTTGCTCTCACGCATTTTGCTTCTGAATTTAGACTACTGAATTTAGTCAAATGTAATCAGCGCCAGTTGCTGGTGGCAGTGACGAATTCAGGCGGCCCCGGGCCCAACACGTGCGCCGTGCGCGAGCGCCGCGTCTGTTTAAGCGAGACGCTCCGCAGCCGAGCCGAGTGGCGAATGTTGTGCTAATGACCCTCCCCATGTTTCTTGTATTTATCGATATTAAGCCTAACTTGAATAACAATATGGACGGCAATGTCATAATACCTAGTTTAACAAAGATATCATTCGCAGGTTTATCTCGTCTGGTTCAGTCGTCAGTCGATGTGGATCTGCGAGGTTAGACCCTGATCGATCTGAAAACCCAGCAGAGACAGATTTAACCTGGTCGATGGTGATCTCGTCGACATTGATTCGTAGAGGCGACTGCCCATGACCACCGAGATCGAAGTGGAGCACCAGCGTTTTGTTCAAATTTAAAATTAGCCGGTCACGAGACGATGGGCAACTTCATCTAATTTTTGTTTTAGCTCGTCAATAGATGAAGCCGTGACGTGACCACCACCACATCATCTGCGTATACATATACATCTACCTCCGTCAGATACTCCGTTGAATGCTCCGAGAATGCTAAATTGCACAGCGAAGACCCTTGTGGAACTCCTCTATCAGCCGAGAGACAATCTGAACTCTCACCATCATCACCAGATAAAACGTGTTGATCTCTTGCCCTAATGTAATCAACAAACATAGACACAGGCCTCTTACGCCGTAATATTCTAGCTTAGTTATGAGAGCCACATGATCTGCGACATCGAAGGCCTTAGATAAATCACAGTACAAAAGCGCTACCTGCTGACTCTGTTTACGAGCGCAAGGCCTACTACCTCGCGAACCATCATAGCCGTGGAGTAACAGGCGCGGTATGCGAACTGCCGGTCTGATATTCCTCAAGTTTCATTTGCCTTTTTGCTGCCAGAGCAACGTGTTATAGAGGTGGGCAACGCATTGGCGATACTCTTGGTGTTGCTAATGGTGTTGCTAATGTATATAGGCAGTGGTGACCACTTTCCATCAGGTGGCCCGCTTGTCTGTTTGCAAGCAAAAAAAAAGAAAAAAGAAGAAATTGTTTAAGTCTCAAAGTTAGCGTGTTTTCAAAAACGATGGCTATCGCTGGTATAACAGATATCGGTCTATTAATAGGAGTTGTTTACCTTTACCTTTGTAAATGGGGCATACTTAAAAGTTTTCAGGTACACGCCATATTTCAGGCACATATTAAATAATTTAGATAATGGCATTTTTATTGCTTCCGCTGCAGTGACTAATGGATATGCCATTAAAATCTTTACCAGAATCGTAACTTGTGATGTGGGCGTTAGTGTGTATGAATATATGTTTGAACATAAAGACAAGCAAACAAACAGATTCAGAGGAATCTGAAATCGTCAACCGATAACCGGAAATCGAACCCGGGACCCTATAAATGGCAGTTCATGCTGTAGCTGAAACAGCAAACCTGAATTTAAAGAAACATCCGTTGCTTCTTCACAGGCCGCTACTTGGTGTATGATTTATTACACCCATCAACACTTTAATTTCGTACTCTACATTTGACGGTTATAAATATTATGAGGCCGTTGCAAACATGTGGTTACCGTCATCCGTACCAGCGTAAACATTGTACCGACTAAAACGTTATAAAAATAAACGATTAGTATATTTGAATTATAACGGGATATCGGATTTAAATATTTGGGTTTATAGAACTGTTGGTTTGAATAGGTGTAAACTGTTTAGCTGATTCGGATATGTAGAATACATTTTGAAATCGTATTAAAAGGTATCTCGATATTTTTTATATTTAATATCATGGTACCTACATTTTTTAAAATGTATGTATATCGGGAAACACTACTGGAAAGACTACTGTGAGTCTCATAACACACATCGCAACGACCCACGATGAAGCATCAGAGCAAGAGCCAATTAAACTGAAAGATGTAGTGCTCGCAACCATTAAACACTTTCAGCGGAATAAAGCTGTAGGCCATATCGAGTGTCACAACCTTCGATCCTGACATACAATTTTTGCCTCTTCCTCATTAATACATTTACACCAGTAGATGTTACTACTTACCAGCCCCTTTTAGAGGTCATTTATTTGATTAGTACTCTGGCGACACTTACACAGTCGCTCGATGGCACTTTCGTAAGTTGTCTTTCATCCATCCTCATGTCTTAGTCATATTAATTATTAGCTCATTTTAAGGTACTTCAGTTAAATTGAAAAAATATATTCTTTGAATTTTCAAGAAAAAAAAAAGGAATATCTCAGACAATAAAAATGTCGTCGCATCATAATTGGCATTTTTAATAAGCGTCCTGCGATTCAAAGGTTCGTCGTTTATTAAATTAAAAGGCGCATTTTATGAAAGAACATTTTATTCCATAGTTTTTTTTACTAACAGTGCATTCACAGATAAAAGTTTCTCATGGCAAGAAACTGTAAGTAATAATTAAATCAGAACAAATAAATTAGATATAGCGTGAAATACAAAGAGCTTACATCAGTAGTGACATAAAACGTTATACAATATCTAGTTAGATTCTTATAAAATATTCATGACTATATATAACATAATTTTATTATATAAATATAGAAGGCCGTGATCTTAGGCAATGTACAAAACATGAAGTATGTTATACCCGTGTGATGATTTTTTTAATCACGCTTTGTATCTACATTGTAATTATGAATACTTAACTTGATTTCTTTGATGAAGAGTGAATAAGTACAGCTTAATATAAACATTGATGTCTACTATCGATCAAAATGTGAGATAAGTACTTATATATATTTAACATTTTTACGACGTAAAATCTATTCATTCTCACTAATATTTCTAAACAGATATATTCCGAAATACAAAAATCTCTCTTGAGTAAAGCTTTTTGAATTTCAATAGAGCTACTTAAGTCCAAGAATATCTAGAATAAACAAATTGCAACATCCACTTAGGTGATAATACAGTTTTATAACAAGCTCAACTTTCAAAACTACGTAACTCTTTAGTTAATATAATAATAAAATTTGCTAATATATAGTTAACTCTGACGCTATTTCCGATATTTTGATTATTTGTTAAATTAACACTATTAGAAAGAAAGCTATTAAAATTTTTGAAAACTTATGATACGTCGTCTATTAGTATTAACGTCAATATTTTGTAGTCTATGGAGAAATAGAATCAAATAGCATGGACACAAAATATTCTACAGAATAAGGCATTGCCTTGAACAGTTATCTAGTTTATGTTACAACTATAACGATGAAACTATTTCAATAATAAAAGAAACAGAAAGTATGAAAGCAGAAAAATAGAGAGAACATAGTTTACGCAGGTTTACCTACATAGCTCGTGAAAATATAAGAAGAAATAACTAATACAATTGAAGCTATAATTAAAGATATGGTATCTGAACCATACAACATTAAATTTGAAAATAAAAAATTACAAGCAATTACGAATGACACCATTTGCACATCTAAGTACTATCAATATCTTAATCTAAAACTCGGTCATAATCTAAAACCTACCTTCGTTTCTAAATATAATATGTAGGTACGCTTTAATACTAAAATGACTAGATGAGACTCTATAATATCTAATAATGGGATATGTGTCGTAAATGCTTAAAGCGATACACTAAGATTTTACATAACAAATATATTATTTAGTTTGTTATACATAATAAAAGCTAATTTACTAAATCACAACACTGCATTAATTAAACCAGTTAATTATATGGAATGTGGGTGTAAGATATTACTATATTACTAAAATATATGTTATTGAGTATTTTCCATCGCAAATAAATGACTAAAATATACGTATATCAAGCAACATAGTAAATATGGTTACACACGATACTATTAACTAAAAATTACATCTTGAACACATCGGTGAAATTTTTCTGGAATGGAACAGTTTCAAAGAGGAGAAAGAACCTGTGGTCTGTAATAGAAGCAATTTAATAAATAATTTCTTTCTGTAGATAAGTTACAATATTTTTAAGTATTTAAAAAATCATATTTTTTGTTTATTACTTTGATGCTTTGCTACGGAACATCTACTATAACTGTTGGATGGCTAATTTATTTTTGTATAATAAACATTTATAATTCAGTTACCTTAAAATTCTCTGATAATATGATTTAATCTTTGATTATTAAGAAGGAATATTTGCGCTTTATACAGACCATTTAATGTGTTATATGTAGGTAGTAGTTAATATTATCGTTAATCTGATAACGATATTAAAGGAATTATTAGATAAATAGTAAATGGATTATAAGGTGTATAAATAAGCAAAACAGCGCCAAACTTAAGTTGCTATGCTTATTTTCTTCTTTAACTATACAAATTAGGTACCACAGAGCGTTAAGACTAGAATATCAATATAGTCAAGATATCTTAAGCACATTAACTACTTTAGAACATACGCTTTCTCGAAAGTATTTATATCGTTGAGGGCTTACATTTAAAGAAGCTTAATTGCTACATACTTATATTAGATGAATATACCGCTGCGCTGGATTGGTCACACGTGCTGTGCAAGCGTGGAAACGTGGGAAATAGGTGTCTAAAATAACTGTATTAGGAAAGGGCGCGGGAGGTACAGTAAGCGATGGGTTAACATCGCCGAGTCGGATGCGAGACTTGAGGATTTTGAAGAACGGGCGAAATGGAGGAAGAAAAGTAGGAAAGATGACCCTTGTATAACGCGGCATAGACGCCAAGATGATGATGATTTATTAAATTAATATATTAATATTAATGAGTATTGTGTGTTAAACGATGTATAGGTATTAACCAAACGCAACAAAATGTATCCAGATTTTATTCCTTATTATTAGGAGTAGGGCGAAAGCAATTGTGATTACCTGTTTAAACAGTTTGCTCTAAACCATAAATGGCATTTATTAATAATTTCGTAGTCAATGTTCAGATTTTCTTCTAAAAGACACAAAATATATATTATTAAATATAAATCCGGAGCCTACTGGCACCTAGTGCCGGTATATCTTTTATTATTATTTTATAATAACGGCTAAACTTTATTAAAAAAGAAATTGCGCAGTGTTTATGCGGTCAAATTATTTTCGTCAAAATTGTTTCCTAAATCTCATTTGTGTATTTTACGTAGGTAACATACTCGGTGAATTAACTCCACAAAATGTCGCTTTCATTTCCATTGACGGGTCCCATTTAAATGTATCGCGGTTGTGGTTTACAAAATGCGCGGTGTAAACGTAATTTTGGTTTGATTAACCTTTCGCGTGTCGATGTGGTATTGCGTTGAAATGAGCCTTGTGAACAAATGTCCCATTTCTGATATTCTTACTGTGAATGCCAAATCATTTAGGCTTCTAAACGATGGCATTAAATAAGTACCTATTCGCAGTTATTATTAAAATATGGCTATAATTCAAAGAACAGTAATTTAAATGAGATTCGTCCCTAATTCGTCTTCATTTGACTTGGTGATTTAATTAAAACTACGTAGATAAGAATTATTATTTAACACTTATTTTCCTACTCACCTACTATGGTTCGTCAACGCTGTGTCTCTAAACATACGCCAATTGGTGAACATGCAGATTTATTAAATATTACACTTTAAAATACTAAAATCTTTTTTAATTACACACTCTTTTTCGCATTCAACAGTGATAAGCAGAGACTACTCGTAGCTCGATAGTCTTACGATCCCGATACATTCGTTTTGTCTTTTTCTCATTCATACATCTTGCGCCGGCCAAGGGCAAGTCAAACATTTTGAAATATAAACATGAACAATAAATTTTTCGGGGAGTACACTCCCGGTGGACGTAAAAGTGGTTATTGTGGAGATGTTTTAGGTGCTTTGCTGGTGATGATAATGGAATATTTTCTTCTCATCTGCTTCTTCACAAGTATATCACACCCACACCCTGTTTCATAAATCAAGACAGATTATGCGATGGAATTTTCATAAATGAAGTTAAGGAATACTTGACACTGGTATACTAAAATACACCAATAGGCATATGTTTAGAAAGCATGTTTGCGCAATGTAGACAATCTCATCTACAGAATATACGAGTAACGCGTTTTATAACTATGTAAGTCGTAAATATCCCAGATTCCACTTTATATATACATTTTGTCTTAATACGAGATCGTAAAGCTTTACACAGATCACTAACATTACAATTATGTATAACTATATCATAAATAGTCATTTCAGCAGAGAAGGCTACATAGTTTTTAGAATTCGCCGATATGTTGACATCTTCAAGACTCATAACTATAGTAATTTATAAAGGAAATATATGTTTATAAGTAAATATTCTGAAATTACTAAATCGATTGCGATAAAATATTTATGTTAGAAAGGACATTAGCAAGAAGCTACATTGGTATCTACATTTTATTATCAGCGCGCATCAATCTAATGATGTGCGGCCACACTAATAAATTTTCTAAGAGAAAGGGTTGAAATGTTGTAGATAGTATGGCAAATACAAAAGTTACAGAATAACTCGAGGCATGCTCCATCTCTGGTCGCATTGTGACTTATCACCAGCTAAGATAAAAAACAAAATTTAGGTGAGTATATGGTCCAGATACTTGAACTGCTGCACAGCCGGCACCGCTAACCCATTTAATTTAACTCCAGGCACGTAAGCTTGGACATTTTTTAAACTTGAAGATGTCAACAATTCCGACCGTTTATCGACTAGTACTAGTAGTATGTAAAAGCTTACTATTTTGTTAAACTCACTATGTGGAGTGCATGATAGATACGGTATAATCTGAAGTTACGAAATACGCTTAAAAATAGGCCCAATTGTATAAAGCTATCTCAACGTTTAATTCAATGTCAAAAAGGTCCAGGCCACTGTTTCTCAAACTGGGACAGTGTGAGCCCCTCAGAGGTTAAATTGGGATGGTCCGGAGAGGAATTGGTTCTCTAAGTTCGCTCACAGTCAGTGCAAAAGTGTCAATAGAATTTCCGCAACCATTTCACCAGACAAATATAAACAAAAAGCTACGTCTATAACAAAATATGTATCTCTTATAACTACCACTCTTATAAATAGCTGAATAAAGTGTAGTTTTGTGGAGGGGTGTTGTCAGGTTAAGTGTGTCTTGTTTGAGAAGCATAGGCCTAGCTCTAATGAAACCATGGTATTTAAAATGTGGCTATAAATAACCTAAAAGATAGTTGGTTCTTTTTTATGTCCCTTTCTTAGGCTTACAAAAAATAATTTTGGGATACTTATACTTTGGTTTAACATTTAAGTAAAAATTATTTACATAAGTAATATGGCCTCATTTTTCCACTTTACTGTTTTAACATAAATTACAGTGTAAATTTTTTTGGTGACAATCTCTATTGTCCCAGATCTTCGAATCTGCATATTTTACAGGTAAACTACTCAATTTAGTCCCATTTTGTCTAAGAAGATATAAATCTGAAGAAGATTCTACTTGTTTTAGCATTTTCCAGAGCTCCTATTTTATTTCGTATATAGGTTATTATAAAATTCCTACTTCTCACACATTTAAATATTATATCAAGACGTTTAGCCTCAGGGCACTTTATGGCCTCTCTAATACATATATAGCCACATACTACTGTACACATAGATATACCGTATTACAGACATTTGGTACATTCACGAGTAAATTTATTCTCGTTTTTTCTTACTCGAACTATTTTTACATCTCACATATTGTTAATTTTTTTTTGTTTTATTACATTTTATTAATTGTTGATAAAAGAGGGGAAAATAATGAAATTAAAATAATAAAATTTACCTCGCACATAATAAAATTGAATTATGTAAGAAGAAAAAACAAGGTACTAAGTGCATTATTACAAACAAAGGTGTTTTCAATAGCAACCGATTGTAGGGTTAAGCTTTTCATAATTGGTCGGTATAATTTATTGTAGCAGGTATGTAACCTAGACAAAGAAGGGTTTATTGCATATGTTTACGAGAAAGGCAATAACCATTTTGTAGTTTAAAACTAGAGTATCTTGCTAACGACTCTTTGTTTTTTACATCGATTTATAATAGATACATAAAATATACTTACATTAAAGTCGACAACGAAGATAACACTGACATGAATCATAATCCTGACTTATCAAAACAACGACTGACAAAGAAATAAGATCCATCGCAAAGACATTAAACTTCTCCAAAACATTTTTACATTAAACATTTTGATGATCAAAGTTTTTGAATCAACAGTTCACAAAGCAATTAAAAGACACATACCTATTTACAGCGTTCACAAACATCCCGCTTTCATTGTTTTCAAGATTATTTGCTTATCTTCTTTTAACAATTCTGACTAAGTAGGCTCTTCACTTGGGTCGTCACCAGGCTTAGTTTGTCCGATTCCAAACTCCTTTAGCGCATCTTCTATGTGTTTTACCTGGTGGAGAGAAATTTAATATTAATTAGTTTTCAAAACAAACCACAGTTCTAAAGTTAAAAATCAAATTCCAAACAATTCCAATACAGTTTCGTGAAACTAATATTTAGATGGGTGGTTGTTGAATTAGTTTAATTTCAATATCGAGTTTGGTATTGTTGGTTGGAAGTTTGAATGAAAAGTGAGTTTCAATATATCCTGGGCATTATAACAATCCCTAGAATACTGTAGTAATTTGTAACTTATTGGGAAATTTCATAGTAAACTTTCGTAATTGGCATCGTGCTTCAAATATATCCAAATAGTGAACAAGTAATATTATTATCGTTGCTACATATGTCACAATTTAAACAAATTTGAACTGTGTAAAGGTCGACCGTTTCTAGGGCTTTCTCGTGTACAGGAAAGGTGGTCCGATAAAAGTTTCCCTCGACAGCTTTGGAGAGAGACCAAAAAAGCACGGCTTCCTATAAGCGAGCTTCATCTGTTTGATCTTACTGAATCCAAGCCGAGTCCGTAATAATACAGATCTATAGTCGATCAACGGCGGCGTCTCTTGTGTACAAAATTCTTCGTCTGAATACGAAATCCTATTACTATCGAAATTTGTTCGTTTTCTCGCTAACCGACAACAAACTTGACGGACAACTCGGACAGAACTCGAATACACTATGTATAAGCTGACACAGAAATAGTATTGTGGCTGCCTTGGGCAGCTTTTTCTCGTATTTGGGTCGGATGCAGTATATAACGCTCTCAAGTTACCCCAAATTAGATACAGTAGACCGCATGGTACGAAGGATAGTCATTAGCACAACTGTTGAATATTCAGTTTGCGTCTGTACCCAAGCCGGATAACCGGTGATTTTGCTAGTAGTTACATTGTCAACACCGAGTTGTCTACACACTGCCAAGGATATGTTATCACTATCTGTCTGGCATCTATCTTTTTGTAGTTGTGCTTCAAAGGTTCTTTGTTCCTCTGTGAATTGATCTTTCAGTTTTATTTTAAGAAAGTTGGTGCTGTCAAGGTCATGGGGATAGTAATATGTGTGAAACCGTTTCTATTTTCCATTCCGATTTGGATTTGAATGAAGGTGACAGAAATTTGGATAGTGTGGAAGACTCCAGTGAGGTTCAGTGGTGGACTATGGAGCCTGCGGCTACATGATAGATATCTCTTAGTATGAAACAAAATATCACACCAATTCATATTTAATTTTGCACCACAAAAGTATATTTAGCAAGAGTATTTCTGCATACAAAGTTTTTTCTACTGTAGTACTTGGGTATTGTACTTGGGTGTCATCAGTTAAAAAAGTTTTTACGATGGCCAGTAAAAAATGAAAGAAACAACAAAACATTTTTAGCACCGACCCAGTCGCTAACTCTATTGGATTGGTAATAATAGATTACATCTCTGAGCCACCCACGGGAAATGAGAAAGTTTATCCAATTACCGCTTTTGAAATATTTAATTTAGTTGATGGCTACCCTTGATGTGACGACATTTAGGAGATGCGGAAAGATACACTGCAAAGAGTCTCGGACGAGTGTGGGATCACAGCTTCACATCTCGAAAGCCACTAATTAATTAACCGCGATATACATCCTGCTCGGATACACCCACATTACTACTGACAAAACTTTTATAGTCCGGAGCAAGAAATAAGTTTTACTGGTTACTAAGCATTATCTAAATTACTCCTGTTCCTCAAAATGATTGATAAACGAAAATTGTTATGTTGTTGTTGAAAAGGTCAAGACGTTAACGACTCATAATTTAAAATCTAGAAATGACTATAAACAATAATCCATTTAAAAATCTTTTCAATAAACGCTGCACCAGCAAAATATGCAAATGACTCAGTTTATTTCTCTCATCCACCAATGCATAATGATGCAAACGAGTAAAAAAGTAACGCACCCACATAATGAAAGCAGCCATTCCGATGTCCATATCCTGGTGTGTGTAACTCACAAAAACCGCAACCGTGCGCGTTCCCAAAGTAACTGTGGACCTTTGCGTCTTACCGTGCGAATAACTCACCTGCGAGGTCCCTGGGTTGGTCCCAGGATGTATGTACTTGTGTAAAAAGTAACACGTCCCAGGGATGTCCTTCGGGAAGGAATTCGGCAGGCAGACGCGGTCACGAGGCTCCATTTCGAAGCCCGGAAATTTTATTAGCCACCTGCGAACAAAGTTCCTTTGTTACTGGCCAGCTTGGGGACCCTTTTTTCTTTGAGGTAGTGATTCGGAGTTCCTATAATAGTTTTGTCGCGAACGAGATTGCGGTGTTTGGGCACAGTTTTTATTGGTTTGCTATTGAATAGGTAGGTCAGGTTACTAGTTTTCTGTTTACCAGAGCGGTGTGCTTCAGGGCTCTGCTATACTAAACGGTACAAGTAAGTATATTAATACGAGTCTACTAGATATGCGTAAAAATGCTGTAATATTTTTAATTAAAACTCCAGAAGGAAAGTACAAGAGCAAAGTACAGAAAGATTTAGTGAGCTCTGAACAAAACGAAAAGCGAGAAGACGTCTTTTATAAAACCTGCCACGAAGATAGTGGGGCACAAAGAAAGTTTCCCAGCGAGTGCTGCAGAAGAGCTCAAGAAAAAAAAATACCATTCACAATTCAAGTTTAATAAATTGCAAAAGATTGCGCTATTAAGATTAGCGCGCATTACGAGACTCCTCGGCGTGACAGACATGACTACGCCGCAAACTTTTTAAATTAAAACGCATTCTTTAAGCGGTCGGGAAATTTAGCACATTATAAAATTGTTTCGAGTTCCTTTTCATTATTAGGCTCTAAAACTGTTCACAGTACAAGTGAATCGTTAGGCTATATAGGGAAAAATGGCACAAGGTTCGTTCAGGTCTGACCAGAATGAATCTACAAAAATAGGATCTAGGTCGACTAGGTCGAATTACAGACGGTGTGGCTTTATCTGGAAAGATATTATTAACAATAGACGATGGTTTTACTAATTAATTACTTATGGATTAAGCGGTCGAGAAATATAGCATATTATAAAATTGTTTCGAGTTCCTTTTTATTAGTATTAGGCTCTAAATTTCTCCACAGCAAGTGAATTGTTACGCGAGAAAAAATGGACAAGTTTCTTTCAGTTAGCCCCAACGAATCTACAAAAATAGGATCTAGGTCAACAGATATTTAGCAATCAATGCCAGACGGTGTGGCGTTATCTGGAAATATACTATTAATAAGGGACGATTGTTTTGCTTATTAATTATTAATGGTATTATTAAAAAAAGTTATTTGACGTTTCATAAACATATTTTTGCTAAAATATGGATGGAGTCTTATGGAACGTCACTTTTTTTTTGTGAATAAAACGGGTAGTATTTATCCATCATATTATCCGTACATTTATCATTGTTCAGTTGTATAGTATTAGTCCGTAAGCGGTCTAAGTCAAAAGTGATTGATAAATTAATAAACATACTCTCAATAAGCCAGTCGCCCATAGAGCGGATTTTACATTCCAAATAATTCAAGTACCTACCGGCCGACCACAATCTGTAAGAGCTTTTCGGAATAGCAAAAGCTGCAGTGAACTAAATTGTGGCACTAATTTATTTATATGTTTGAACATCTTGACACTTGAGTCTAACATAAAATTTTATGGGATTTAAATCAGAAATATGTAGTAGATAATAGTAGGTAACTATAAATCAATACATTTCAATGTTCAGGGACGAACTTCTTTCGTGATCCAGTTCTTGTTCAGATTAGTGTTCTGTGGTTCAGACAAGGATGATGCATTGACCTTAGTTAGAGGCATAGAATCGTCATTTATCATTATTCCATACTAATTTGGGGTCGGCACAGAATGTTTGTAAACATTTGGAAAAGCACTAAACGATACACGAGGTGTTATGAAATAGTATTCATATAGGATAGAAAATGTACCGCGATACCTTTCAACTCTCAAATTATCGTCAATTATTCCTTTCATAATCTGTAATTACCTGATCTGCCTAATCCTGGATAATGGTCAAGGCGGACCCCGGGCCTCGTGCGTGAGAGCACAACCGGGACATTAATGCCAAGATTATGATGACTTTTATTCCTTTCATTACCTATATAAAAGCATATCATTCAACCAAATACCGATAGACATGAAAAAACTTACTCATATGTGGTAGGACTGACATTAATCTTGAGAGGCTCAGAGCCGGATTCGAACTTATTCGCCAGCGTGACGTTGTGACCGAAGAGGCAGTACTTCAACATCGTTTTCCCCACGACCCCGGCTAGCACTGTCCCGGTGTGTAGACCGATCCGCATCTGTGTAGAGGAACATGTGGTAAGATTCCAGGAAGCTAGTGTTGTGGGCTTCGGACTTGTGGGCTTGTTCTTAGGCAAGGCAAGCTCTTACGTTTACGATAAAAGAGCATATATAGTTTTTAAGACTTTTGTAGTTATTTACTACACCATCGCACATGTTATTGGGACTGTTACCACGGTTAGTATTGTTTTTATCTCGATATTTCGACGCAGTTGCATGCGTGACCATGACGTATGTAACTGTGTCAAAATATAAAGATCAAAAATTATTCAAAAATGCTGAAATTGGATGTGGTTCTTGAAGGATATGTAAATCCCTATCAACAAGATTTACAGAAGGTGGGGGCTATTAGGCAAATGATGATGTTAATGAGGATAATGATAATGAAAATGCAGGCGAAGCAGCACCTATTGTTTCTGTTATCGTACCTTGATAGGGTTTCCTTCGTGAGTAAGATGTTGTGCGCAGGTCTCTACCATGCGCAGTGCCATCCATGCAATCTGCGGCGCATGAGTCGAGATCTTGCGATGCAGACCGCTTGCCACGCAGTACGCATCGCCTATCGTCTCCACCTAGATAGAAAGCGGAGGCACTATGAGTAAATGCTGTCCCTAGGTCGCCACAGTCACGTATTATTTCCATGGAAGCTTACTTAGGCATTACGTAAATGAGGTCTGTCCCAGTTTTCTATCGATTTTTTAATGATAAAGAGAGACAAAGGGCCACCCGGCACCCTCACAACCATTAGGGGTAAATGCATTCCCGACCTTCAAGAAAGGTTTACGTTTATTGAAAATTCAAAGTTTAATCAGTTTGTAATGCCTGTGAAAGATCCATTTTAGATCACCAGTTACCTTATAAACATCCAGTTCTTCACAGAAGATGTCGAATACGCTGTACAGGTCTTCCAGCATAGCGATGACCATCATAGGCGTGGCAGTCGCACAGATCGATGTGAACCCCACGATGTCACTGAACAACATCGTCACCTCGTCGTGGCTCTTTGCTTCTATCATCTCGCCTGTCGGGCAGAATCTCGCTTTATTTATTTTATTTATTTGGTTTCGTTTGATCATAGTGTCCCGCGGCTCAGGCAATTATTGTGCCGCTCCAATAGCAACTACTGCCGGCGTTAAATTTAACGTTTTATGGTATGTTACCATAAAGACTGCAATTTTCTGGAACTGGACTTTAAAAAGCAATGAAGGAATTCGTAAATAGAACTCCCTGGGAACATGTCACTTATTAATTTTCGTTACCGCAGCTCAGAGCTGTATTCGTTGTTCGAAGAATTTAGACGTGCACGTAATCTTCTCCATGACGATGTACGTGAAGATCAATGCATCATAAACCTAATATATGGTCTTATTTATAGAAAATAGTATACAGAAACTTTAAACACGACCTAAGTAACCACCGGAGTCGTGTCTAAAAGGCAGAATCATCATGACTCATGACAACTCGCGGTCGCGCGGCTTCAACTTTAGTGACGTCACTACGGCATAGTCGTCAGAGAATCGCAATAGCAAAAAGCGATTGGAAATAAATTATGAAATGCATTTTTCTACAAGTCTGCTACCAGATTCGGGTAATCTGCATACCTCAAAGGTATGAAAGAGAGTAAGTGGTTTCTGAGCAGACATCAACCACCTTATATCACTAACCATTAAGTGAGACAGCAGACAAATGCGAGGGTAATAAAATGTAAAAGGAAAATAATGCCGAGTATAAAAGTAATACACATTGTAATCTACAATGAACAAGCAGTGAAAAGTTGAAAATCCTTCAATTAAAATTATTACTCTTCATTCTATGAAAGTATCCAAGTAATTATTACATTGACCTAATTTCAGAATAGCAGCTGTGATAAGTACGTATTTGAATTTCACCCTCATAATTATCTACCTGAAAATTGGACATTGACCGACTTTTCTGAGCAGGTCATTGTCTCATCAGAGCGCTTATACATTCGACCCAAATCGCGAAAACGCTCTCCGACATAGCTCAACACTATTTTATAATAGATCTATAAACTCTACATATGCGACTTTTGTCCGATTTTTCTATAAATGGCCAAGTTTAAGTTATCGCGTCGAAAAACGAACCTAATTTTGATAGTACTGTACTTCGTATCCAAACGAAGTGTTTCGTGGGTAGGAGTGGCTAAGCGTCGTTTTTTGTAGCCAGAACAATTACACTCTTAAAGTTGATTCTCTATATTATTGCAAACAAAATATTTGTTTGACAAAAACAGGACACCTGATGGAAAGTGGTCACTGCTGCCAATCGGCATAAACAATACGAGCATATGCTGATATATGCAGGGATATCCCTGCCCACCTCTAAAAACCTGCGAAACGTTGCCTTGGCAACAAATAGGCAAATATTAGATTCCTACACTGCCACAGCCACCGTTCCCCATGGAGCACTGGAGACCTTACTCACCGGCAGGAACACAATACCATATCAAATACTATTGTTTGGCTGCGGTATTTTGTAAGGTGGAGGTATAGGTTTCAAGACTTTCGTGGTTAAATATTCACTATACTCCCCCTAACCCCTATATTATGTGTAGTGATAGGTAGAGGTACTTCGCAAGCTGGGAAGCTCTAGTTCGAACTGAATATCTCACTATGTTTTTTCTCCCACTGTTAGTTTTTTAAGATTTCATTTCTTACATGAAATCGAATTGTAGGTACGGCCGACGTGTGCTGTTTTTCGTCAAGGCTGTAGTCCTATTTGTCATTGAGAGGATGATAAGACTGCATCTCAGCATCCAAGTTTCAATTATCCTGATATCGTCTACCATTCCGAGCTGCTGGTACTAAACAGCTTCGGTGGAAATAATAAAAAGCGCTATGGCCTTTTTATGAGCGTAATCTTTTTATTCTCTCCCAAGCGGACTGAAAATGTTATTTCCCATCTAGGATTAAAAAAAATATCGACCTAATAAAAAAGCTGCAGACCTTGATAATTTTTGTGTGTTTATAGAAGGTTATATTTGAGACGATCAAACCGATATCAAAAATGCTTTCAGTATTATAGGTAGAACCAAAGCAAAAGTTGCCTAATATCGGCGTGGGTAGATTTCGAGAGAAGTTTATTTTAGATTTCTCTCGAAATTTATGCCGGTGAAAACAGCGGATTTTAAGGCTTTTTCACCTCACCTAGTTACAATGTGGTCGAAGATGGAATATGGGTAGGCTACAAGGCTTTTACAGCATGAAGATAGATATAATTTTCTGACCATGTTGCATTTTTTGTTAGTTGTTACTTGTTATTAGATATAAATATGTAGGGACATTTTCCTTTTAAATTTCACAACATTGAAGGTCTGGTTAAACAAGGTTTCAACAAAATTGAGTTATCCAGGATTCTTATATAATCCAGCAATAAATTTCTTACTTCCTGAGTTAGTGCTGTCGCTATTTCAAGATTTTATTAGGTCTTAACCTCCATACTTTGTTAGCAGGGACGGCGTGAGTATTTCAAAATATTTCATATATTTCATTGGAAAGTTTGAAGGCATTCGAAACGTGATGCTGGAAAAGAATGGAACGGGTAAGCAGAAGGGAACAAGCTGTAGGTATTAGACGGCGGTTTGCCAAACTGTTTGACAGAGGTCCCCCAAGGCACACCACTTGGAACAGTTCGTAATTTTGCGCATCCTGTCACTGCCAGCCGTTTTGCGCAGATCGCACAGGACGTCCTACGTCACGTTTGTCCAGCCGTGGTCTTCACTCAAGTACACGTCACTCCAAAAGCTTTCAAAGCCCACTGCCTTTTTTCAGCAATATATACTACTTGTCTTGTCGAATGACATAATATTCTATCTATACATAGTATACAACAAAGCTTCCCGCCATCTGTATCTGTGTACGCTTAGATCTTTTAAACTAACGGATGTTAATACGGTTTTCAGCAATAGATAGAGTGATTTAAGAGGAAGGATTTGCAAGAACAATAGGGTAGGCAAGGGTAAAGTAGGTGTACGTGAACGAAGTCGCGCCGGGTTTTGTAGTTCTGTTATAATTAAGCAATTTTGAAAATGGACGAACACATTCACGTAGCAATCAGCCAACCTCAATATGGCGTTTGAACCAAGAATACGGGCACGAAACTCTGCGAAGGTTGCCAGTGAATTAATTCAGACATAAAGTCGATTATGCGTGTAATGTAACACGCCTCAGAGTACTGGCGGAAACTTTATGGAATTATAAAACTTCGACCGCAGTGCGGGCTGGCCGCACCTGCTTACGTACTGAATAACAGCCATATGCTAATACAGGAATCGAGTTTGGAGTCGGATTAAAATGTAATTTGCAATAAAGGAAAATGGTTTGGATGATCAACAGAGAGAGCGGTGGTGGCCGAGTGGTAACGGTATCCGACTCGCAAGCGAGAGGTAACGGGTTCAATAACTCTTTTCTGAGTTATGTACATTAGTTGCTAACCGATGCTTTTACGGTGAGGGAAAACGTCGTAATAAAACCTGCACATTCACGACTGAACGTATAACCATGATCTAATCTGGTCAGGTTCCCCTGGTAGCAGAGCGACGAAACGGCAGGCGCTCCACTGTAATTACCTGATCTGTTAAATCCTGGATCATGGTCAAGGCGGATCACGGGCCCTCGCGCGCGAGAGCTCAACCGGGACATTAACGCCAAGATGACGAGGTTTGGAAGGTTAACAAACCGTAACGGTCCATTTCGGAACTTGAGCTTCCTCCATACTAGTGGAAGGTTTTACCGCAATGTCTACTCTTGACTCCGGTTACAGATCGTGGTGTTGGAAACACTACAGAAAACGTTATTTTCGATTATCTGCGGAGGCTCTAGCTGGTCGGTGTTTCAGATTTCGTCGCCACAGTCGATAGATGCTATAATCTACATTGAGGGAAACCACACAGTATTATTGGAAAGTAGAAAATAACGAATTAACATAAACGACTGTTTCGCGTTAACCCGTTTTCTACTTCGCTGCATTATCTACATGACTTAGCAGTGATACGGACTATGTATTTCCAAAAATACTTGTCTAAGTAAAGTATCGTTAGGTACTCATTGTTAAGAGATCGCACTGCGTTCAATAAGGCTCTACGATGGGTAAATTTCGCTCGCTAGCTTTATGCGTTCATTTTAAAGACACAGTGCCGATCGCCACTCTAGTATTGTTAGTTAGAAGTGAAATCTGTGCGTTCGCGCTCACTATAAGAATTCATATAACACAGTCGAAGTGCCATCGGGAGTAAAACATATTCCCAACAGGCTGATTGTTAATTGAAATTACACAATTTTTAATTTCAATTCATCATATCAGCCAGAAGACGCCCACTGCTGGGCATAGGCCTCCCCCAGAGATCTCCACAAAGACCGGTCCTGTGCTTTCCGCATCCAGCTGGTACCTACGATCCTTACCAGGTCGCCGATCCACCTTGTGGGAGGTCTACCCACGCTGCATCCTACGGTACGTGGTCGCCACTCGAGAACTTTACTGCCCCATCGGCCATCTGTCTTCTAATTATGTGCCCTGCCCACTGCCACTTCAGTCTGGCAACCCTTAGAGCTATGTCAGTGACCTTAGTTCGCTTGCGGATCTCCTCATTTATGGTTCGATCTTTGGGTAACAGTGAGCTTTCTTATAAGTAAGCGGCCACGTTTCAGTTCCGTAAGTCATTGGTCAAAGACCTTCGTCTTGAGACACTGCGGTAATTGGAACGAAAATATATTGCGTAGCTTTCCGAACGCTGCCCAACCGAGTTGGATTCGTCGATAGACTTCTTTCTCGAAATTGGACCTACCTAGCTGGACTTTTGTACGAGGTATGTTTAGTCGTCAACAACTTCAAGTGGAGTGCCTCCAACTGTCACTGGAGTAGGCACAACATGGACATTCGACATAATTTTCGTCTTGTCCATGTTCATTTTAAGACCTACTTGTTAAGAGGCACTACCGAGGTCATCGAGCATTTTGCCCAAGTCTTCCAGGGTTCAGCCATGACTACGATATCGTCAGCAAATCTGAGGTGAGTGAGTACTCGCCGTTAATATTGATGCCAAGTCCGACCCAGTCCAGAAGCCTAAAGATATCCTCCAGTGCAGCGGTGAACAACTTCGGTGATATGACATCGCCTTGTCTAACAGCTCGCTGCAGCTGAATAGGCTCGTGGTCTTGTCCTGGAGACGAACTGACATACTGGCGTTTTCATACAAACACTTCAGTACTTCGATATATCGATAGTCAATTTGGCACCGCTGTAGAGACTGGAGCACCGCCCAAGTTTCGATCCAATCGAAGGCTTTTTCATAATCCACAAACGCCAAGCATAATGGTTAATTTCAATTAACAAGTAACAACAAGTACGTTGCACAGGGATGTAACTTTAAGTTTTGATATAACTTCGTTCTCGCAAATTTGCTTACTGTAAAAAATGGGACACCTTTAACTGTCTCGTCCGCTCAGTCTAGGTAGGACAACACGTGATCGAAGTCGTGTCAGTCAGTCGGGCCAGCTAGTATAGTATAAAATATGCATGTACTTTTTTGTTATATATCAGTAAATAAACGAAAATTTTATATACATTATAAAACACAAAAACAAATCCTAACTAATTAATAATAAATAAAACTAAACTAAATTATATAAAACTACCGTAAAGATAATAAATTTGCCCCAGGCCCCCCCAGTCCTAGGAAAAATGCCTAAAAGGCTGGCCGCATTGCCTCGCTGGATGGCGAGCCTAATACGTTGACCCAAATAAAGGCCAGCCTGGTCTTTAGAAATGTCGAAAAAATTATCAGTTTTTCACTTGTGATTTAAGATCTTACTTCTTGCCAAATTTACGGTAAGTTATAATAAAGTTACTCTGTGATTATCAAAGTTTAAAAAAGGGTGTTTTACCTACCATCACAACCGAGAGTCTGGTGCTCGTAAACGGTTTGGAATTTTAAAAAGCGTATTAAAGCAAAAGTTGTAGATATTTTTATAGGCTTTATTTTAGTAATGGACCATATGCCCGTATTTTTTTTTATTAGCTCGGTAATTAAAGAAGGGATGGAAACTTTTTTTTACAGAATTCGGACATGTATAGGTAGGTATAAAAGAAAACAACAAAGAGCTTGTTGGGAAGTTGTTCTACCTTCTCTATACATGTGGGTAAATTTCGCCTGAATTACATAGTAATAGTGTATTTTCCGTACCCTATCCATTCGGAAAGCACTTATGGATTTGTTCGTCTACCTACTTGTTCGCCATTTTAGTTTGTTTGGTTTATTGTATGCAGATCATAGCTGACATCAACATGTACAAGAATCCTATGAGACAAAATATCCTCTAACTAAAGTATAGCGTCACTTATCACCAGGTGAGATGATTGTGAAATGCCTGGTTAGTTCTTACAAATTAAACAAAAGGTTTCCAAGACTAAAGCTATCCTTGGTAGAAGAAAGAGGATTTTGAGTATCCGATAGACAGGCAAACACCTATTTCGATTTAGCTGCCATAGAATGAAATAAATGGTACCTACCTACCCCACTACTACTAATTTCATATGGCGTGGGTTGCAACATTGTTGAGACAATTTCGGAGTGAGTGAAATAAGGTTTTAAATATATAAAAACAGAGGTTGGAGTAAATTGCCGGTGTTCCTTTCAGTGGCATTCAAAAGAGTAATTTACCGCAAAATTGCTCTTTCCCCTATTAAATGGAATACTCGTATAATAGGAAATTAAATCTTTGTTTCGAAAACAGCGTGGTACCGTGAAGTGCGACCCTAGGGCAGGGCAGGTGGGTGTAGAAATTTTTAAGGCGTTATTAAAACTGTCTACCTACATCTATTGGTAGTTGATAAATATAATAATAATAATATCATCTTCCCCGTGTGGCCGTATGGTGTTCGGCAGAGTAGAATAGAAGCAACCCCTTGCACTCGTGGGTGTGGTATAAGGCGACTAATGTTTTTGAGGCAAAGGATCTCGAGTCTCCGAATGCTGGAAAATGGGCAGCAGCTTTTTCCATTGTGATATTTATAACACTGCGATCTCCAACCCGACTGTTAAGTGTCGAGATTATGGCAATCCTCTTTCGTGGGAGAGGCCATAAGTCCTGCAGTGGACTGTTTTGGGCTGTGATGATGACTATCATCTTCACATTGCATATTTATTGGCCAATATTCTTCTTTGATTGTTCTTTACAAGAAATTATTTGTAGTAGCTACACCTATAACGTACTTCACAAAAATCCGAGGATTGGGAACATGGCCCACCGTCCAAATTACGACGTAACATTTCCTTCGGCTAACGGGCAAAAAGGTAAACAATCAATATAAAAAAAGGAAAGACCGCTGACTTTTCTTTTCTTCGTCCATTTTAGCCCTGTCGATCTTCATTTATTTTTCTTGCCGATCTGATTCTGGCATGGGATAGACACGACGCTAAGTAAGGGAACCTCTGTATCCACTTTAGGTATTATAGTTTGCTGGAAATGTGTACTTAAACAGGATAAAATTTTGGTTCTTGTTACGCCGGAGCTTTTGTATTGCTTTAGTTTTATTTTGCGAGAAACTGAAACCATTAGATCGCGACCGAAATTCCGACAATTTCCACTCGCAAAATTAACATTTCTCGATGTCGACGACGAAATGCTATAAATAGGTATTATCCGCACGCAATCTAATATATAATCATCTCAACTCAGAAAAGAGTCATAATAAAGTTTTTTGGACGCGGCAGCTGGAACCGCTACCGCATTGGCCACTCTCAGCCATTTCCAGTAGACACGGATCGTTAACGTTTCATTTATTCCATTACACGGTCAGTTTGCTTGCTAATTCCTGGAGCACTGTTCCCGACAGCATTAATTGGGCTCCCATCTTGCCACTTTAACTGTTTACAAGTTTATCTGTATCGTTTGATCTGAAGGTTGTAACGTTTAAAAGTTCTCTTTATTTTCAAGTACGTGCCTGAGAAAGCACAAGCACGTTTTTAATTGATTTTTCATTATGGGTTCGATTGTCATGATGACATTCGGAGTGAATTTTATTTTTAGGTCAGGTAGGTGAAATCCAAGAGGCAGAAAGCAGGAACTCTCGCTATTAGCATTCATTACGTACATGTAAAAAATCTTAGCGTTAATTTCCCGATTGTGCTCTCGCGCACGAGGGCCCGGGATCCACCTTGATCACGATCCAGGACTTAGTAGATCAGATAATGAATGTATCTGGATTTAATTGTGTTAGAGTAGCAGATGTAGCTATTCCTATTGTCCTTAAAGTTTGTTCATGCGATGACACAGGTATTTTAGAAATGAGGCAGATTTGAATCGAATGTTGATTACTCGATTGCCAAGAATTATTTGTATTAGTTATTGTTACATGTTAGGTACATGTACTACGACTGTTGCAATCCTCACTCACGAATATAATGATAATAGTGCAATGGATTGGTCATTTGTGTAATTATCCTGGCTACCTAAATCATTAAAGGCGGAACATAACATTGGAAGTATTGTAGCTTGACGGCATAAACAGCATACATTAGGTGGTTATACATTACCCATTGTAATTTAATTCTTAATGGAAAACAGACTCCCGCTTGCACCAAATTCTTAAACACGTTTAATAACGTCATTTAAAGTTTTTTGTTTAAGTATCAGCTTAAATGCGTTTAAGAATTTGGTGCATGTCGCCCTTTAATCTCTAATTGTAATACTTACCTAACCACAGTCTTTTGGCGATATGTGGAGGGAATATTAGATGGAGTAAGCTGACATTCTTTTCTCTTTCCTTGTCCACTGCTTTGCTCGCCTCTTCTATCGAGTTCTTTAATTTATCCATTCTTCTTCTTAGGCCGTCCTAGAATTTTATAACCGATTAAGTATTATGCAAAACAGCGATTTTATTAGTTCATAAATAACACTTCTTTAAAAAACTTTATTCTTTTAAAAACGGTCCAGTAGTTTTTGAGTTTATTTATTACAAACAAAAATATAAAAATACATATCGTTTGAAAGAAAGAAAGAACGAAAAATATTTTATTCAGTACTAGGTAGTGCACAGGCAGGTACAGGTAGGTTTTATACAGTGTATAATTTTATACGTAACAAAATAAATAAATTATCTTTTTGTTTTTTCTTTTCTTTTTATAATATTTGCTTAGATTACTAAATTTTTCATCACTTTTGATATTGTATCAGAAGTCTCTAAAGTAAAATACAATTCTACATAACACGTATCTAATAGAATTTGTATATTATACCTATAAGTTAACCGTTTCAATTGCAATATTTACTGGGACATAAATCTCTATAGATATGAAGCACTCAATAGTTTCGATACTCATATAATTCTAGACGTATAACTTTCCACCGTAAAAGTTTATGATACTAACATCTGTATTGGAGTTCCAATAGATAAAGTTCCAGTTTAAAGCAAGACTTTCAAAACCACTTAGAGAGAGTTACTTGTTATTGTATCGTCCCCTATTGAATCGCCGCGCTGAGCGTAATTGAAAAGTATCTTAGCCCGGTTGGCACCAAATTCTTAAACGCGTTTAAGAATGACGTTTAACTTTATTTTGTACGGAGATTTTTGTTTAAGTATTAACTTAAATACGTTTAAGAATTTGGTGCAAGCCGCCCTTAATGTTCCAATTACACGTTCGAAAAAAGTTGTTTAAGGACGTACTTTTTTCACGTCAAACCATAAAATAAAAAAATGTATTTTATCAACACTCATAGCTGAATGTTCCAATTACATACTCGAAAGAGTCGTTTAATCATTCCAAGACCTATAAGACGATCGTCTTTTGTAAGTTTGAAATATAAATCCAGAATATTCCTCTGTGAGCTTAAAGGTACTTACTTGAGCTCTCGCCTGCTCGCCCACTAGGATGACGTCTCTCGTCGCGTCGTGCAAAGGAATGTCTGATATGAAAAGGCCTCTCCCAGTCAGTCCTTCTAGACCATCCAGAAATGGCGATCCGACGAACAGGAGCGAGTCGGACTCAGCGCAAAACACCATCTGCCCTTTGATTTCTAGACCCTGCGAAAGAAGAGCGCTATTATTTTGTGCTTGTATTTGTAAAGTTTTACGGTGTTGTTCATTAAAATACCTATTGTAGGTTTGAGAGGTTCATAAGCTAAAACACGCATTAGGCCTTTAAAACATATTTCAAAGTTCCTTATTCATTAATGTTTTTCAAGAACCATATTTCAGCAAGCTGAAACCTCCCATAACTTTTTATGAATAAGACCGTTAAAGTTTAAATTAATGATTAGATTCATGAATATTATAAGCGGTTTAATAGATGGGTACTTCGTTTCGAATTGTCACGGCGTTGATGTTGTTTAGTTGTTGAATCTTCAAGTTAGCTCGGTTTAAGTATATAGACTAAGGTCACCGATATTGGTTTTAGAATAGCACAACTGCAGTGGCAATAAACACGCTATATGGGGGAAAAGTTCTCTACCATGTATTGGTAAACGCACCTCTCTACACGATAAACTGACGACATAACTGCAAAAGTCGAACGATGTGAATATGTTGAAGGCCTAAATGCAGCAATGGATATCCAGCGGTTAAATGATGATGATGATCCGTACGTATGTAGGTAAGGTTCATTATTTAATAAATTAATCGACATCAATTCACCATTTCCAAAAATAACATGTAGGTTAGTACTATAAATAAGAACCGTATTCGTTATGAAAAAACACTATAAACTTAGTATCAGTTGTAAGTATATCTCTTAAGAAAATGCAGGATAAGTATAATAAAACTGTTCAATTTAACACCCCAGCACCTCACACACTCAGCTATTTGTTCAGGGGAATAAATCTTCTGAAGAATGCAGGCGAGGTGAGAGCTAAGTTAGAGCGTAGTAGGTCACGGTACTACCTAGAAACATTCTCTACCAACTGACCCATTCAAGTGAATAAGTGTAGAGAATAGTGATTTATCCGACAAATAAATTAATATGAATAATCAGTTTAATATAATAATTTGCGAGTATAAATAAAAGTATTTACAATGTGACATATTGTTATAACGCATCAAGTTACCTAATCTGTTATCCTGCATATTTACCCATCCTTCTAAATAATATTAAGAGTGACGAACGTACGAAGCGATCAAATGTCTTCGCCTACATTTAAAATCCTTTCCGGTTTGAAGCGGTGAACATTAATCAAATACTTATACGTGAAGGTCGGAATCCCTGCAGTATAATAAAGTACCTACAAACCGCTCACTTCGATATTAAATCATGCGAGCTCGTATTATGATTTTGAGTGAGGCTCCATTCAGTAAAGGCAGCGAAAAAGCTAGGCATATTGCTTCCTAGATAACAGACGGATATTACTGTCTGTCTATCTATTAAACGTACTGAATACTGCATGCATAGCCCATTATTATAGTTCTAATTCCACCCGTGATGCTTACATTGTTGGCTATAGCGATATTATCATGATTAATAATTTAATTAACATATATTAATGTACCGTATAATCGAGTTCAGTAGTGTATTATGTTCAATGATCCATTGTATTTCCAACTATTCTGATATTATCAGCTCCAGTGTATTCGATGGCTAGTTCAAATTCTAATTACATTAGTAAACATAAAAGTGAATTTATGCAAATTTAAATCGAATAAACGCCTCGTGTATATTGTTCTTTCACATTATCAAAACGCAAACAGAGAGAAATGTTTTAAAAATTACTTTTACAAAAACAATGAAACGGCTAACTTTCCAAACCTTTGTTTGGTGTTTAAATAGCCTTTGCAAATACGCGCCGGTATTTCCCAATTTGTGCCGGCGAAATCCGCTGGAATGAATCTGCAGTTTTCTGGTGACGGCCGGCCGAAACTCAGTCGCTCTGGGTGATTGCGGTTTGAAAACCACCTTATTTATTTGCCCAGAAAAGTCCGTACCGACAGCATTAAAAGGTCAACAAAAACAGGACGCCGCCGGCACAAAAGGTCCCTTTTCACACGAGGTAAAAAGTAAATTTCCTGCAAGCTTTCAGAGAAGTAATCGCTCGGCGAAATCCTTTGCTAGGACTATTTTTCGAAGAGAATGTCCAAACTTATTCTACATTAGGTTCATGGTAGTTAAATAAGTTGTAGGTAGAAAATGTGATTAGGGCATTTTCCGTCAAGTTCAATAATAAACCACAGAAACGTTCAATAAGGAAAGTTAAAAAAACATTGGTAAAGCTCGCTTGAGTGAGATTACGATTGGGTCGTCCACTTTTAGGTAAATGATTTGCCACTCACTAGGCCACAACTGTTCTCGTGTAGGTACATTAATGAACATCTGGATATCCAATTAATATTACCAATTTATTTCGTGGCGTACAACCTAAATCTAATCAAAGTAAATAATGTATAGCCGTCGCTAGTTACTATTAGAATGGGAGTAATGTAATACATTACATAGACTGAATACCAAGATAGGGGTAGACCTCAAACTAAAGCTGCAAAATGTGCCATGAGATTTAAATTAAGTGAATAACTTATATTTACAATGAGATAAAAGATACGAATCCATACAAAAGTAGTATCTATACCAGACAAGAACCAAAGAAAATCTAACGTTATACGTAGAATCAACTTGACCTCTTAAATCAAATATTAGTCAGAATTGTGTATTCGGGGCTGTCGCTTCGACCTTTTTTTCATACGAAAAATTTACCTTGCCCAATGAGATACCTACAGACCGAGGCAAATAAATCGGCCTCACTTTTGAGAGCCAGTCCTCCCCCAATCAGTGCCACTTCTAAACGGAGCGTATCCAATGGTAAACCTTTGCGTCCGGCGAGCTCAATTCCTTAGTCAAACATAGTTAAGGGACCGACAAACAGGGACTATTTACATTTCCTAACAAATCCACAGTAACGATCTCATCTTGATCCCAGTTTTATTTCTCTTTACATTGTTCGTTAGTTTCGCAACAACGTGCCGCGTTTGTGGTTTTCTCACCAACTGCTTGTGTGTTTGAAATGTAAATAGTTACTCACGGAGGAAACACTTCATTAATTCTGTTGTAAATAAAGAAGTTGTCTTAGATGCTTCTTGGACTAAGAGCAGACATTAATAAAGTGCACGTATTACCAATGATCCAATGTAGAGGATATCTCCACCGTACACCAATATTAAAACGGTCTAATCAAGCTATTAGCACGCTTTCAAGGCATAACTGATTTATGAAATGAAATGATTGATGACAAACTGATTTATGACAATCTAATGCGCTAAATATTTCATTGGTATAAAGTAGGTCAATGCCAATAGAACTAAGTCAAAAATAGGTAAAGATATACATGCAGGTCGCTCGGTCAATTTACATCTGAACTGAGGAATCACTTTAAGCTCCAGACTTGGCGCCATCTCCGGCGAATTAAATCAATAGAATACGTCTGACCTAGTTGGCTTGGGTTGAGAATGGCGTGCAAGGTAGCGTCAGTGGGCCAAGTTTAACTATTGCAGCTAGTATCACAAGTGTCGTGGTGTACGTGAAAGAGAAACTGTAAAGGTGAACTTTCACAATGAAATCAAAAGATATCTTGTAGAGTGCTAGAAAGTACTCCCTTGTAACCCTACAAGGGACTAAAAGTAGTATCTTGTAGGGTGTCAGACATCAGTCCCTTTCTTGGGAGTCAGAAAGTAGTCCCTAGTAGGGTGTCAGAAAATAGTCCCTTGCAAGGTACCAGAAAGTAGGACTTTGTAGTGTCAGAAAATAGTTTCTTGTAGGGTGCCAAAAAGTAGTCCCTTGTAGGATGCCATACACTAGTCCCTTGTAGGGTGCCAGATACTAGTCCCTTGTTGGGTGTCAGAAAGTAGTTCCTTGTAAGGTATCAGAAAATAATACTTTGTAGGGTGCCAGAAAACAGTCCCTTGTAGGGTGCCAGTAATTAGTCCCTTGTAGGGTGCCAGTAAGTAGTCCCTTATCGGGTGCCATAAAATTGTACTTTGAAAAGTGCCAAAAACATGTTCCTTATAGGGTACCAGACAGCAGTGCCTTGTAGAGCGCCAGAAAGCAGTCGTTTGTAGGTTGCCAGTAAGAAGTGTTGTTGGTGCCAGTCCTTTGTCGGATGCTAGAAAGTGGTCCCTTGTCACTATGTAGCCAATATGGCCAATGTTTTCAGATAATTTATATCCTAAGATCAGGCGGAGGAAACAACACTCGGTCTTCTACCGCGAATTCGCGCAAAGCATCCATGAATAAAATTCCCGGCGAAATTTCATTCGCGAAAGGAGTATTTACTCAACGTATCCTTAAAATCCCCGAACAAATTTTGGCGCTGCCTGAATAAAGCTGGAATCGTCCATTCAGCGACGTAATATTGTTGTGCAAACATAGTAAAGTGCCTAACTACAAAGGGCTGTCTCTTGAAATGGAAGTGTTTTGAAGCCCACTCCAGACCGCAGTCAACAAAGGAAAGGGTACGAGTGTAGCTCGTGTGTGACATACCCCACGGCCATAGAAGGGAGAAAATGGATTACGACCTTTGGGACAGCCTATTAGATTATACCTCTATAGATTCATAGACTTATCAGCAATGAGCTTAACAACCGCTCGGCAAAGTTGTAAATATTGAACTGTTGTGAAGCTCTATACCTACTGAATTCTGAAATCTAGAGCAACTTTTTGAAAATGATTCATAATAAGATACAAAACTAAGTAACGCTATTAGAGTAACCCCTAATAAAAATAAACCAGAAATACAAATTAAGGGTTTAATTCAATTATCACACCAGCACGGCTATGACAAGTGTGTCCATGACACAGCTCACGTAGTGACAGAGCGTTTGTTTCCTTTTCTCAATACTAAGATGACAGAGTAGTATCTATGCCGCGCCTTTTCTCGTATATCGCGCACATTATGCTAGCCATACTGATTATTGCAACCAAAAAACTGTTCTATTCTAATCCCTAACTCAACATCTGACGACAAGCAACATAAATCATTATTACCTATTATTATCGTTGACTAAAAACTTTCCGAACAGCCCACGTATTTATTAAACAGGATTCAGTTTTGGTAGACTACTTGGAGCAAAAATCTACCTCTAATCTTTTATTCCCAATTGTGTGAATGACGGTGAGGTGTTCTGTTGAATTTTGTAAGCCGTAACACACAACGCTTTTGAATAATTAAATTGTACAGAGATATTATACCAAGCGCAACATTGTTTAGAGAAATGTGTATTTAATTTATTTGCGCAAATGTTTTTCAGTTAAATGATGAATATTATGTTCAGATATTTACTTTAGTTCTCTATATAAAACGTAGCACTGTTTTGTTAGCATTTGTTGGTTACAAATGCTAACAAAACAGTGCTACGTTTGAAAAACTTATACCCTACCGCTACGGAATTTTACTATAAATATTATTTACATTTTAGAAAGCAACGAGCATCTTCTCGTTTGGAACAATCATTACAAAAATATCTATCAAAATAACACGAAAACATATAGCACTACATACTACATTTACATGTACGTACATTGCTAACCATGTTAAAATTGACAAAATGATTACAAGCTTTTTTAAGATTATTTTTGAATTTTTAAAATCTATTCCGTATTTATAATATTCTGAATATCAATATATACGAGTAGTATGTACTATATAAATAAACCTATATTTCACATGTATTTAACTGCTGTAAAACTGTGAAATGGACTAATAAATAAATAAATAAATACAGCAACAAGCGTAAATAAATAGGTTGGGTTTTATTTAACAAAATCCGATTTACCAACCAAACCGTACCTGTAAATGCAATACACAGCACGTTCCTAAACTTCTTAATCAAGGTGGGAATTTGGAAACTCAACAATTTCATAAGTAACAAGAGGGGCCCATAATTTCGTCACCTAAAACTTTTGCCTCATTGTCATCTCTGAAACCCTTAAATAGATTGTTTTAAAACACTTTGCCGTTATTAATTTAGTGACAAAGGCAGCTAAATTGAGAACGATAAGCTCAAACTTCTGCGACGCTTCTCTTAATAGCTCTTGAAGTATTTGTGAGAGATTTGCGAAGGATGATCCTCGATTATATTATTTTTATTCGAACGCCTTTATGTTGCTTTGGCAAATATAGCTTATTTGAAGAGGGAAATCGTATTACGAGATTAAGTACCCATTTGCCTCGTGTAAAAATGTTTTCTTCGACTACGATTATTTGTTGGGCTGCCCTCTTCCTCGTTCTTTTCTACCCTCTGGGGTACCAGCCTCTTTTACTTTCAACTCCGAGGTTTGTAAAAAAAAAAACGTTTATTTACCATCTTACAAAAAAAATGTACATAAAATAAATGTAACAGAATTAAAAAGAAAAAAAAAACAAATATATAAATACATAACAAAAAAGAAAAACGAATTGAAAATTTACACGATGATAAATGGGCTTATGGCTCAGGGTAGCGTGACACAAGTCAAACCCCCTCCTATTCTGCCACTCCCTTCAAAATATATATTTATTACACACACCCGAAGTTGAAGAAGGAAAAAAAACAAGAAACACAAATAAAAAGGACACATCCACCAAAGCACTTAGCCAGCCACCTCACTGCGCAGCGTCACACCCACACACCAGAGCCTGCTTCGAGACCATACCATACCTGCTTGTATACCATTTTTGAACAAAAAATTCTAAAGATCGTGTAATAGTGTAAAAGAAATAGTTTTAGAGGTGGAACTGATTATTGCGGCAAATGGTGGGTAGTACGCTTCTAATCAACATACTAAAAATATACACCTTTGCTGTTTTTGGTCTGAGGGGGCCCATAAGATCCCATTTTTTGGCTTTTCGTAAATATATATTAATATATAAATAAATATTTCGTAATACGGGAATATGGTCCATAACTAAATTACAGCCTTTAATTCCTCTACTGAAAAAAGGTATTTTGCGCAACGACACGGGTGTAGATTTTACTTAGAACTTAATATAACTGAAAGACAACAGATGGACGATGTATGTATGAATGTAAGACGGTATTGTTGATAAGATCATTAGAGCCGTATCGAAATACCCAACCGCACCCATTCCATTAATGCGTCACCGTTTACTAAGAAACGCTGGAACAGAAACAAATCAATCCCGCGTCACGAAACAAAAGCCACTTGTTACAAGTGCGGGAAGCCGAACCATCGACGATTCAAATGTAAGTCTAAACTAAGTATTACGGGTGAGATCATTCCGACTAGGCCTAATGATGCCGGGGTCTCTAACTCTAATAATATAAACAAAGAGACGGTTCAATGTAAACATTGCCATTGCCATGGGCATACTGCTGACAAAAGTTAAAAAAAAAATCTTGTGAACTTGTGTGCCGACAAATTGATACATATGTCAACTAGGTACGTCTTTTATAAACAATTGCCCTGTCCAAGCTGTCATTGATAAGGGAAGTTCCGTGGCACTGATAAGGCAGAGAGCGGCTCAGAAAATAGGTCTACACTCAAATCCGACTACGGCACTAATGAGAGGTCGAATAATTGGTAGCATTGCCAGCTTGCAGATTGGACAGTAATAGGGTTGACCTTATGAGTAATGATGACCTTCCTGTTGATCTGCTGGTATTGAAAAGTTGCCAGCAATGAAGACGTTAGAATTAAGTACAACGCACCAGATGAAGCACACCATAATGAAGAGGTGTTGGCTTCCGTGAGCTGAACCAAATAACCATCAAATATGTTACCCATTGCCACTATTTGCCACGTATAGAATATTATATCGACACTTTAAGCCATGGAAATAATTTAACAATTTAAAATCTCAAATCTGGATTTTATCAAATACCTGTGAAAATGTAGTCCGTTGAGAGAACTTATTTCGTTAAGCCAGATAGTCAATTCGAATTCTTTTGATTTGTCAATGTACCTTCTGTTTTCCAGCTAACACTTATCAATGTCTTGGAAAGACTTCAAGGAGTCTTGGTGTACATATATGACATTTTCATTCCTGCTGAAGATATTACGCCGAATACTTGGGAAGAGAGATAGCAGCTGGCACTGTGCGGCCTAGTCACAATAAAATCGATTGTTTGCCAAAAGCCTTACCACCAAAGACTAAGGCCAAATATAACTAAGGCAATTTTCGCGTTTGGCAAGTTATTTCAGGCGATTTGTTCGTAACTTTGCATCTAAAGTTAGTCCACTTTGGAATCTGTTAAAGGTGTTGATTTCAATTGGACCTCCGACTGTGTGAGATAAGCCTAGGAGCGACACGACGAGAATGGAAAGCTTCACGCGATCGCTTATTATGGCGTCGAATATCACCAAATGAGTCCAGATACCATTCATATGATTTGGAAACGTTGGCGGTCGTACACGCGCTCAAACATTTCAGAGTGTATCTGATTGAAATTCACTTCAAGTTGGTGTCTAATTGTTGTGCCGTGAGAGCTACTATGACTAAATAGGAAATCAATGTTATAATTTTAAGATTGAATACCGTCCAGGAAAATGAGTCGCTCATGTCTGAAAATATCCGGAATAGGCCGGCAAAACAGAATTCTGACTAAAAGTCGTATGAGAGGGTCGTAACCCCCTTCCATGCAGTTATTTGTTTCAGATACAAGTTTCAAACTTCGAGGACGAAGTTAGCGTCAGTATGGCCGTGTTAGCTAAGCCTCCTACTACTGCTGACATCAGCGGGAATGCACGGCACGTAATCCTTTAGAACAGATAGAGTAGAGGCTATCTAATCGATGCTCGCTTATTGTCAATAATCTGTTTCCTTTGATAATAAACATTTTCATACAATAGTTATTTTTTTCATTAGCGTTAAATTAGTAGCACCGTTATCATACTTAAGGCAACCTAGGAAATTATCTGCAGTTGTAATTTTCACCAATAAAATATTCTTAATGACATCGAAAAGCAACAATGACTTTGCCACATTAGCCTCACCAAAAATACCACGTTACCCCGCCATCGTGAAACATGCAATCACAATAAAACAACACACGAAGCCCCTAAAATTATAACTCTGTCAAGGCAAATAAGTCATTAGCATAATTACCGAGTTGGTGTTCACAAAGTGGATTTCCTGGCCTGACCTTTCGTAGAAAAACATTAGGAAAACTTCCCGCTTTGAGTATTAGGCGGAATTAATATGTAGTGTTATTGTTTGAATACAAAAACATTTTGGAATCGTACTACCGCCAGTAAAAAAAATAATACATAACACGTATGGTGTATGATATTTACACAATGTCACGCCTATTTCCAGGGGTAGGTAGAAAATACAACGCGGTGATATAGAAAACATATTATTGTTCTTGCTACGGTCCTTACAAAGTACATCTGTTCCGTGTTATAATTACAACATATGTGATTTTAAAGGCGTTTCGATAAAGGCAATCATCGGGGAATAAAACAACAAAGTATTGTTTAGAACGGTGGGAGGGCATCATGCCCGAGGTTCATTTCACCCAAAAAATCATAAGACGTGTGCTTCTCTCCCTAGACATCCGGAAGTCCAGTGGACCTGATGGCATTCCTGCTATCGTTCTTAAAAAGTGTGCTCCCGAGTTGTCTCCCGTGTTAATGCGCCTATTTAAGCTTTCCTACACCTCAGGAACGGTGCCGTCTTCGTGGATGTTAGCCCATGTGCACCCGATACCCAAGAAGGGTGACAATTCAGACCCATCAAATTACAGGCCTATAGCGGTAACCTCCTTGCTCTCTAAAGTGATGGAGCGGGTCATAAATATCCAGCTCCTTGGATACCTCGAGGATCACCAGCTGATCAGTGACCGTCAATATGGCTTCCGTCATGGTCGCTCAGCTGGTGACCTTTTTGTGTACCTAACACACCGGTAGGCTGAGGCTGTCGAGAGCAAGGGGGAGGCTCTGGCTGTCAGTCTTGATATAGCCAAGGCATTTGATCGGGTCTGGAACAGGGCACTGCTAACAAAACTCCCGAAGTACGGTATCCCCGAGGGACTCTGCAATCGGGTATCCAGCTTTCTGTCTGGGCGGAGCATCCAAGTCGTTGACGATGGATGCTGCTCCGATACCAAGAGTATTAATGCTGGAGTACCAAAAGGTTCAGTGCTGTCTCCCACGCTGTTTCTTCTGCATATCAATGATATGCTGAATATTCCCAGTATTCATTGCTATGCAGATGAAAGTACTGCAGCGCTCGTTATACTGGCCGTGCGAATATCCCTCGTTCCGACACGGAAAGCCGAATAAGACTTGTGTCAGAGATTGAACACTCCTTGGAGCAAGTTGCTCACTGGGGCAGATTGAACCTGATGGAATTCAACTCCTCTAAGACGCAGGTCTGCGCATTTTCCGCCAAAAAGGATCCTTTTGTCATGGTGCCGCAGTTCCAAGGAACATCCCTCTCCATCTCAGAAAGTATCGGGATCCTTGGTGTCGACATATCAGACGACGTACGGTTCCGAAGTCACCTGGAGTGTAAGGCTAAATTAGCCTCGAAAAAACTTGGTGTGCTTAACCGGTCTAAGCGGTACTTCACCCCAGAACAGCGCCTGTTGCTGTATAAGGCACAGGTGCGGCCACATATGGAGTATTGTTCCCATCTTTGGGCCGGGGAAGCGGCCGACCTGCTTAATCACTTGGATTCCATACAGAGGCGCGCCGTACGAATTGTCGACGATACCATACTGACAGGCAAGTTAGAACCACTGGCTGATCGAAGGGACTTTGGCTCCCTGTGTGTGTTCTACCGGCTGTATGGGGAGTGTTCTGAGGAATTATTTGATCTGGTGCCCACAGCACAATTCCGCCATCGCTCCACCCACCGTGGGCTGGGTACTCATCCCCAATACGTGGACCCTCTAGTGGTGTCCACGCGAAGATTCGAAAGAACGTTTCTCGCTCGTACAATTCGGATGTGGAATGAGCTCCCAGCCACGGTGTTTCCTTTGGTCTATGACATGGGATCGTTCAAGAGGTATATTAGAGGTCTCCTTAGAGGCGGGCAACGCATTTTTAGCACCCCTGGTGATGCTGATGTCCATAGGCGGCGGTGACCACTTTCCATCAGGTGGCCCGCATGCCTGTTTGTCTGCCGGATAACATAAAAAAATTAAAAATCAGAATCCCTGGGCTCCAAAGTTTTTCCTGGTAATTTACCCGAGTAAATTTACTTTAAAAACTTTGAAAATTAGCGTTTATAACATTGTTAATTAATGTTACACTATTGGGTGACATTAGTACCTACGTACCTAAATAAGTGCAAATGATACTGCTTACTGAAATTGAGCTGGAACATCACCAAAGAACAAAATGTTTGCCATAAACCTCCCGCTAGCCTTAGGATTCATAGATGGCCATCTTTGAGATATTAGTTACTTTACCGGACACCATACCTATAGTCAAAATTATACTTGTCATATTTCCTGCGCAACCTATTGCGGGTGACAAGACTTTAGGTAAAATTTGCCCGAAAAAACTTTACAGACTTAAAATCAATCAAGGCGGATTCCTTATGCCATAGTTCTTTCACCGGTGATCCAAAAAGAGAATTTAAGCAGTTCTTCAAGAAAAGGTTTTCCTGGGTGGATAACAAGCGAATGAAATCACTCCTATTGCATCCCTCTAACTATTTAAAAAACAGCAAGTGACATAAGTGACATACCTCTCCCGAAGACGCAGAGCCCGGTATCTTCAAGCTAAACATGAACGGAGTGTTGACCCGCTTGAGTATGTCGTTGAACTGCAGCGGGACACCGCGCGGGCGCATCAGCCGAAAGTAAGTGCCCAGCGAGCACCCCCGAGTCGACAAGTACGTGCCGAAGAGTCGCATGAAACCGCCGCCTGTGGAGGGGAATGAGTATTAGTGGGTTGTTCTTGAGGGAAATGGGAATGAGTTTTAAATCTGTAGTCTTTCTTTATTAGTCATAGGTACATCTAGATACCCGTGACAGATGTCAAAGGGCAAGTATATTTTAACTAACCTACTAGCAGTAACTAGCAGTAACTGCAAATTATACGTGTATGTATTACTGTCTATTAATTGAACAAGGTTTCTTAGATAAATAATATGTTACTATATCTACACTACACTAACACTATATTATACAACCATAACGGGATTTTCACTTATCAATGTGCTGCACTAAAATCAAATTGCTTCATCTATCATAGTGTCAGATTTCTTCTGACCCCAACCGTAGAGTACCGACCCCATCTAGTGGGATTAGGGCAGGGGGTGATAATATTATTTATATGGCGTGCATAGTAATTGTATGTGCTGGTCATCTTGGCGTTAATGTCCCGGTTGTGCTCTGGCACGCGAGGGAACAGGGTCCACCATGACCAAGATCTAGGATTTGGCATGTCAAGCAATGTGCTTATTAAGCTAGTCTAACTATTAAATAAGGAAATTGACTTTTTTATACTACTATAAATAGACCATAACAAACGGTCACTTAATGAAACACATTATCGTTGTTCAACCAAATTGACATGTAAAAGGTTTGTAAAAAGGGTTTATTTCATTCAGATTTATACTTTTGGCTCAAGTCCAACAGTAGACTCAAACAACATGCTCTTAACGACGTTGATAATGATGATGTTACACAACGCACTCGCAACGTAAGCGCATTCGTGCTTTAGAATAGAGTTCGAATTCATTTAGGCACAATAGGGACAAGCCGTATCATTGGCAAGAGCGCGCCACTGGGAAATTAAATAAGAAATTTTCCATTCCAGCCGCGGAAATCCAGTAGCGTTCATAACTTAGAAAATTTGCACACTAAATTCTCACCGAACCAAATACGCTTTAATGAGAAGCCGAAAGGAAGGTCCTTACTAAAGAAATGTTGCTCTAAAATGCTTCATTAGCTATACCGTGAGATACCTAATCAAAATCCTGTTGTAAGGTTATAAAAAAAATTAATTGGATGACAAGCCCAAAGGAGGTTTAAAAAGACACCGTTTAAATTGGTCTGTTTTTTTATCGCCTTAGTCTGGTTACTTTGAAAATAACTCCCACAAGGCGACTCTATTGATAAATTCACGGTAGGTGATTAATTCCGTCTTGCATTATGTATTTTCTTTAAATAAGGCTTCATTTTGAAATCGGATTGTGTTATTAAAATAATATTATGTTCAGAGGAAAATTTAGCAGTATCGGGAGCCGATTGGCACTCAGACAATGAGTGGTATATTATATTTAACAAATTAAAGATATATTCATAATTTTTATTTTAGAAATGTGAAACACAGTGTACAATATTTAGTCTAGCATAGTAAGTCCCACAGCACAAATCATGAAATTCTAAAAATATTCTAGCTCAAAAACAGAACAAATCTTGTACTTCTGAAAATATCCCAGCTCAACAGAAAAAAGGCGTGACATTATGTACGAGTATGTACTATCCTACGAGATAGAGGCTTAAAAGAACACGGCACCCTAATAGCCTTGGGTCTGCCCTTCCAGCATCCACAGCAAAAAGCAACCTCGCAATGGTAATCAGTGGACGTTAGGGGCGACTTAACGACCCAATATTTTAGCATCATTAGCACGCCGTTAGCTTGCGACACAGAATTTTTTGGCTCTATTATCGGAAGAGTTTTCTTGATCGAGCAGTTTGGCACGGACGCCGTGGTCGTCCTTGGAGCTAAGTTAATTTATTTTATAAAGTCTTTTCGGTGATCGATTGTCATGAGGGATAGCCTTTGGGGTAGTTTTTTGCCGGTCAGAATAAAGCGTTCCCAACTGCGTTAAATTTGTGAGGATTAGGATTAAAAATCAAAGCTTTGCAGCTAATTTCGTACAATATAATCAACTAAAGAAATAAAGAAAAAAAATCTTGTTGTCATCTAATATCGTGAATTGATCGTAACCTACTTCCAAATGTATAAGCCAAAGCAATTCGGATTGTTGAGATTGCAGCTACACAATGCTAACGAAATCCTTTATGGCGCAATAAATAATTATTGCCGTTCTAAGTGGTTCGTAAATCCGACAAGCCTAGGTGAAGTGACGTAACGGCCATTTTATGCTCTGCCATACCGTAATCTTAAGTGGATGGGAGATTGTTAAGAGATTTTATATCAATTTAATCAGTAAGTGCGGAATTACTTTCAGAATTGATTTAAGTATAAAGAAAATGAAGTCTCTACTCCAAGGCACTTGCAGTTTTATCGTTTCAATTTTATCGATTGCACTCGTACGTCTTTTTTATAATTTACTTATCAGGGACCCGGGGTTCTCGGGGTTACTTCTAGCTTGTTCGATTGGTTTTGTCTGCGATTAATACTCTGTGTTCTCGTGATTTAATTTAATTATGTCGACACTTCAAATTATATCAAGAGATATACAAGTATTTATTTGGAATCGATTCTGTAGTTTCAGAGATGCACCATGTAAAACAATTGAGAACTTCTTCTCATAATGTTTATAGCTAAAAATAAGACTTAGAATAGTTCTAATATGTATAGTGTAAATAGATAGTAATATAAATTTAATACTGACAATAATATGAAAAGCGATTTGAGACCGCAAAATTACCATAAAATGTTTATGCACCCAGCAATAACGCCATATATCTTGAAAATCCCTCGTAATTTATGACAGTAATTCTTAAATGGGCAATGAATTTCGCAGAGTTTAAAATTCCCATTTGTTTGGCTCGTTTTGAAATATTCAAGACCTCGTTTAAATTTAAAAGGCGAATTCCAAGACTAGCTGACTTTTAGACGCCTGCAGATATTTTATAAAGCCTGTGGGGCTTTCTAGGTCAGTTCATGTCGTGCCTCTGCAGAGGGTGAGGAAATATGCGACATGTTTTCTCTTATTTTTATTGGATGCGACTTTTGAGTTTATGTTCTCAGATTTATATGTCTACTTGGTACCATTTTGAGTTTAGAATTTTACATGTCTATATGGTTTAACTTGTGTTTGAATTTATAACAAATATTCAGTGAGTCAATATGCGGAACATTCGCGAAAGATGACTTTTTAACTGTAATGTTTTACAAGGAATAAATAAATAAATAATAAATAAATAAAACGAAATATTACATATTCTTCTGCTACTATTACTACTCATAACGTAGCCCTAAAGTTCTAACTAAATAAATAATTATATTTAAACACTCACCTAACTGAACTAACTCCAACCGTTTATCTGTGACGAAATGCCACGGAAATGCTTTGCAAAAACTGGCAACACCGATCCTTAAATCTGACGCTTTGCTGGACGAAGCAATCGACACTGCCTCACTATTCGACTCACAATTGTCTTCTTTTGACTTTTGTTTGGATACTGCCCTTATTTCATACCTGAAATAATAAACTTAGTTAGCATTACATTACATTTTCTTAATTGTAATTGTATTTTTATTTGAAATAAATATTTAATTATAACCCTTGTTCAGTAGTTTATGCATGAAAAATATTACGTCTTCCTTACAAATCTTTCGATTTATAATTAGGTATTGTTATTATTGTTATTTTAGCCACTTCTGTCCCACTGCAGGGCAAAGGCATCTCTATCCATCTTCCACGACTTACAATCGGATGCTTAGGTATTATTAATAAGAAATAAAACCATTTAACAGAACTATCAAAACATCTGTTTCTTTTGCGGTGCATAAAGAAATCTTCTCGCTGTATACTCACCTAAATCTCCTAGGGTCATTAGTATAGCTCATCAGTCTTATGTCTGTCTGTGTATCATAAAGCTTGTTTGCTATCGCCTTCAGGCTCCCGACGAGTAGATAGGCCACGGGCTCGCTCTCTGTCGTCAGATGCAGTTCAATTTTCCCTTCGTGTGACGTCGTGCACACAAAGGCAGCCTCGTATTCAGCAGCCTCGTCTTTTAAAGCGTCATCCTAGAAAAAGTGTTGTGTTATTTTGGTGCTACGTAATTGGTAGGTTTTTCATTTATTGCTGAAGAGGTTAAATGCTTTGACAAATTCATACACCGCCATTTAGCTCCAAATTAAGCAAAGCTTGTGTTATGGGTGTTAGATAACAGATAAACAAATAGTATACTTTACTTATTAAATACATATTTATTATACATATTACACCCAGACCCGTAACAGAAATTAAAATTCATCATTTAAATTTCTGCTCGACCGGGAATTGAACCCGGGACCTCTGGGTGGCGACCAGCATGTTAACCAACCGAACCACTCAGGTCGTCACGAAGGTTATACAAACTGAGGAGTCTATGTAATTGATAACAGCTTCATGAATCATAATAATGTAACTCTCCATACAATTATGTTTTACTTTATCTTTTACCGCTTTGGTAGGTATAATATAATCTTACTTAATTAATACGGATAGGGTAAATATTTACCTGGTCATGCAATACATCGTGAACACTGTCTAGTGTGGTCAAAAATTCAGTCAAATTTGTTCCTAAACATTTAAATGCTCTCTCTAGCCGACAATTGTGTGAGAATGCCGTTAATATTAAATATTCCCCTAATTTTGCCATAAAATCTTCTGTGCATACACCTGTAACAGAAAGAGCCAAAATTAATTACCATAAAAACCGTAATATACAGCTGCAACTCATTCTTTATAAATCCAGAAATAAACTTATGACCATTAATCAGATTTTCAAACTTCACAAACACTCGAACGCTTTGAAAGGAAGCCAAACAAAAATGGACGTCGTCAATACTTAAAAGGGTTGTTTCGTGCTTCGGAATCGTTTATTTGAAAATGGGCTTTTGCTCTCCGCCGCCGGGCGAGATCGAATTTTAATTTTTAAAGCTTTTATTTTGAGCTCTAACTTGGTAAATGAAAGACGGTTTGAACGCTTACGAGTTTTTCATCAAACATCAAAAACAGACCAGACATGAAATAAAGGCTTCCATGAAGCTAATAATATACCAAATGAAACTACTGACGAACCATGCTATATGGTACCGGACGAAAACACGCTTACATTTTTTTTTTATGAATGGTTGTGCATCGTTGCCGGTTTTTAGAATTGATAGAAAACAAATATTATAGAAAGCCCGATAATCCGCGCCGATGATATCACCAATATGGCTGAGAAAAGACGAATAACAGAGACGTCCTGTCAATCATGATGGAGGAATATTTTGATATATTATTTATTAAAGCTGGACGGATAAATAATGATAAAGATGAGAAGGACTACTGTATAGTGGTCATTCTCGTGCTTTAAATTAAATTTATGCCCACCTGATGGAAAGCGGCGGTCTGGTGTAAATAATAAATTGTGGGCAAAATACGACTTTTTGACTCAATTTAACAAGGCAATAGCAGCAGGTACATAAATTTCTGTACTTACTATCAGTCGCTCGCACGGCGTCGTAAATTTCTTGTAAGTAAGCGTAATTCCTACATGTTCTAACATCGTCAGGGAGTCTCCGTCTGGGAACAAAATTACGTTTTACTATGTAACATAGTCATCGGGATTTGCGAAGAATTTATTAGTAGCTCAGGTTCAAGATTTATGAAAGATTCACGGAAATTGCTTCACATATGAAGACAGACATTCTCTTCTTTACGTCTTGTACGAGAATGTAATATTTTGACGTTGGAAGATTTGAATTATTTAGTTTCTTGTGAACAATGACTTTCAATGGTCCATTCTGTAAGCAAGAGCAATTCTGCAGCAAAAGTAAAAAGCGTGTAGTTTTACGAATGTTAAAGTGCAGGTATAACTGTATCTTTGCTGCTGAATTATTAATTAGCAATTTTATTTGGCAATTTTTACAATTATATCAAACAAGTTGTAAGAAAATCAACAATTATAGGTATAACATGTTAAATTAGAACCTACGTAACTAACATCCAAGATATTCTTCATAAACTCCGATAATGTAATGAAAATAAACTCTCCATTTAGCGCCCTACGCATGATAATTACATTTTGAAAGCAACCAAGGCGCTTAATCCGTTTAAGCATAATTTAATTCGATACGAAGGAAATCACAACGCCTTAAAACCATATAAAACGGTCAGATTAAAGCTCTGCAGGTAATTAAATAGACTCCAAACAGCAGTGGAACTCAATTAAGGCTGTTAACGAAGCGAAAGTAATGAGTGTTAAATTGGGGCGGCAAAATGTAAAGAGTGTTGAAGACATGTGAATGTACGGGGCTTTACTGATTATGGAATTTATTCTTTTATTTACAAAAGAAAAGATATTGTGCAAAACCAGGCTGAAGATGCGTCATCACTATTCTATACTAAAAATATTAGTGAGATTGAAGATTCCTATATATTTTTTGTAGCTCTATTGGAATGTATTTTTTAAATAAAATATATTGATAACGTTTATTGAATTGTGTCGTGAAGTTTCGGATCAACCACAAATTGATAATTTAATGCTAGGGTAGGACGCCTCCCAGCCTCCATATGTTTAATAACCTTAGTACATTTCCTGCTTTTGGCGACTATCTTGGGCCAGATGCATGAGTCTATCATGTGGAATAATTTGACATCCTTGGTATGAATCATTTTACCTTAGTGTATTTATATGTATTAATTTCCTATTTTAACATTGACTATTATATTATTTTAATTTTATTATTTATTTGAAATTGCTTTCTTGTATGAAAGCAATAATTCTATGCTTATAACTTGACGATCTCTTTTATTAACCTAGTGTAATAAGAATATTATTATGATGTAGGATCTTTAAGAGAAATAAATAAATCTAAATTTAAATCATGCCCTCTTTCAGAAAAAGTAAACAAATACAGAGCATACAGTGATGTAGTGAAGTGAAATTTATGCTATAACGATCTTTACGGCCAAAAATGTAATATCATTTCATTTGATTATGACTGAGTGTTATTTTACAAAAAAAGTATATTTAAAAGATGATCAAAATTAAATTACTAATTTTATCGTTGAATACCAAGCAAACATTATTTAGCAACAGCCAAATACAAAGATATCGTTTGAAGCTTCTCGTATACTACAAATATTGTTATTGTAGCTACGAAACCTTATTGTGTGTTTAGAGTTTATTGGCCTATGTTACAATCCGATTTAATAGTAAGTACCTATATAAACAGTTTACAGGGATTACTAGTTTGCATTCCAGCACAGTACAATGGCGTCATGAGTTTATACAACAATAGGCATTGATTATGTTAACAGGCCATCTGTCCAGCCAACTGCGGGCATGATAAGGCAATCGGCTTTGATTCCGATTGTGTGGGTAGCATAGCGTGCAACTTGCTGTATGTGAGATTCTGATTGCATGAATTATATGAAAAATGTCATCGTTATCTTCATCCTCAGCGTTATGTACCGGTTGCGTCACCGCACAGCACGTGAGGGCCCGGGGTCCGTCAAATACAGTATTCCACCGAACCATGATCATTATGTTGTTTGGATAATTAATTTGTCAAAATCATTCCAATTTTAACTATTTGTAATATCATATATTTTGACATAGAATTGTTAGTAGTGGTATTTTATATTTCATTTATTCTCTGTTAAATTGTTATGGTTAATATGGTTGTTATAAATGGTATTCGTTTCAATTTAACACCTTGTAAAATTCACTGCGAATGTCAGGTAGTTAAATACAATAAATAGTAACTGATAGAAGTACACCTTTGTGGGAATTTAACTAGATTTAACATTCAAATATCACTGTCTGTAGGTACAGTTTTGTGTGAGTTTCACAGTACCTCTTTATTTTTTCCAGTATATACCTAAGATATACCCTATTACACTAACAATAGAAAACGAAAGGCAAGTCTCTCGAGTTAACATTTACGTATCGCCGTCTGTATCTAGGTTCAGTATATTGTAAATTTTACAATATCTCTTTATTTTTACTAGTAGGTACCTAAAATATACACTATTACACTAACAATAGATAACGACAGGCAAGTCTCCCGAGTATTAGCCACCTACACACATAAAGAGGTATACAAATCGTACTTACAAACAGTTGTATGTGTCATAATGCTCGGCTGGATTCTTTGTGAGCGCTGTCACGGCGCCGTGCAAGCATTCATTCTGAGAACAATAAACCAATTTATAATTCACAGCTGCACGAGAAAACCTGTAGATGAATAGAACTCGAAAACATATAGAGAGAAAGGAGTTTTCGTAGGGTTTTCTTTACTGCGTGTGTATGTTACTTTCTTTGTTCGTACAGAAAATGATGTCATTTACATGGTCTCAAAGTTGAAGCTATTTACGATCTGAGTAGTTCAGTGGTCAATTTACTGGTCTACCGCCTAGAGTTTTCGGGTTCGTTTTACAGCTAGGCAAAAATTGACGTGTCGAATCTTAACTTTTAGTCTCGGGCTGGATATTACTGTGTTTAATAACAATTTTGCTTCGATTGGACTTAGGTGGTAGGTCTCTGTGCATTTGTAAAAGAAAAAAATAACCATAGTATATCTCTTTTCACCTTTGCGGAAAATATTTAATACGGCCTAACACAAGTTCGCGGATACGACGCAAATCCCGTTCTTCAAACATATAAATGAACAGGTTTCCTCAGTATGTCTGCTTTTACCGTCAAAAACCAATAACCGTCAAAAATCAAGAGCCAATAACGGTCCACTGCTTGACTTGATCCTCGCACTGATTTTGACGGTAGAAAAGAACTAAAACCAACATTAACGACCTAAATCCCAAAAAATTCGGCACTCGCCACAACTTAAATCCTCGCAACAGTACAAAGGGAAATAAAAACAATTATTTCGCAAAAAGGAAAGGAAGGACGGACGGACGAAGTTCAATGTTGTACCTATCGCCTTTTAACAAAACCTTTAAGAGATCCTTCAAAGTTTTATCGGCTACCCGCAGAGCGTGTTTTGTTAAGAAATTTGCTTTTCGTCACGTCGCCTTTTCACGCGATCAATAGCCTGAACTTGACTCAGTTGTGGTTTTAAGCTGGATTATGCGCATACTGCTTTACAATGGAGAACAAATAGTTAAGACCGGCTTTCTAAAAACTGTCTAAACACATTTGTTCTTTTTAAGTACGTGTTAATGAAGTATGACGTCATTGTACCCGCAAGTATGGTAAATGCTGTATATAAAAATAACCTGGCTAAATTCAGAAGCAAAAAGCGTGAGAGCAAATCAAAGTTGAATGTATTGCTCATCAAATAAGGTCCATATTTGTGTTAATTCTATTATGTTACGTGTCGCTCCGCTTTTCAAAAAGCGTAAATAATATTATTTTAATGTGAAAGGTAGTTTTACTTGAAGCTCCCAAATTATATTTAATCTAGTTAACTCCCGATTTGGAAAACACCAACCCCCGCAGTTCGCACTAAAATTAAACCAAGATAAAAGCAAAACTTGAAGCCTAAATAAGTCGAAGAGTTAGCGTTACGACTAAATATATTCAAGAAGGTGTAAAAATATCCCAAGGCTTTGCGGATGGAAGTTAAGCATGAACGACGTGTAAGGACAAAGAAACCTTATAACGCATTGTTACAAAGCCATGGACTGTAAACTGAATAGTAATATCGCTGTATATAGTTTAATAGCTATATAACTGTGTGTTTTAGAGCTGGATATAGCATATGGTCGCCTTTGTAAGCTATCTTAAGGTTTTAACTGTGTAATATTGCTGTGTGTACAGTAAAGTACCTATAGTATAGATAATACATAATAATATACGATAGCAGTGTTAGGAGGCAAGTCGTCCCAGTCTTAATACGGTTCCAGGGATCAGTTAAATAAATGATAAATATAAATAAATAATGCTTGGACCACTCACACAGCGCCATCTAGCCCCAAAGTAAGCAAAGCTTGTGTTATGGGTGCTAGACAACTGATGAACTACATATATACTTTTAAATACATAATTATTATACATATAACACCCAGACCCGTAAAAGAAATTAAAATTCATCATTTAAATTTCTGCCCGGCCGGGAATCGAACTCGGGACCTCTGCGTGGCAGACCGGCCAACTGAACCACTCAAGTACTTATATTAATTTCAATGAAAATACCTAGTTTTGCTTACTTTGCTTACTTTGGGGCTAGATGGCGCTGTGTGAATTGTCCAAGCATTTTTTATTTTATTTTATTTCTCCTTCACTTCCTGGACGTAACTCCTGGGTGACTTATATCGAACATAAATTACCTTTTGGATGATTAAATAACTTTCCAGTGGACGCAATAGCGAAAACTTTACAATTAGCTTTTATAGGGTAATCGAAACAAGTAAAAGTCAGGAAAATTCAAACAAGGGCCACCTTTTAATCAACCGTAAAACTTTCATGAAGATAAACTTGATGTAAACTGTCGGTAATTAACCTTATAAAGGCGACAAGCCTCTACCATTAATTATAATTAAAAAGCGTTACAGCAGGGAACGGCCAGTACTTTGCGAATGAAAAAACTAAAGAGGAGGCTTGTTATAAACAGGGCTCCAAGTCTGTTAATTTACGAATGGCTCAATGAGAGACATTAAAACAAAAAGAGTTTTCTTATCGTCAATAGATGGCGCAATTCAGAATAGGTCATACATACACACTATAATATTGAATGATTGACTGTTTGGATTTTTTTAATCGGACAAGATTTAACAAGGTGATGATCATTTAGCAACATAGGCTAGCTATACGCAGACTTGAGTGATATCTCCTCCTGCCTGACTCTTAGAACAAACTTGACAGAGTACAATGCAGCGCCATCTATTTACAAGGAGATAAAACTTGTTTTTGTTTCTGTAACTGTCAAATTAAAGACCTCTCTTTGAATTTGAATAGGAAGTTTAGGACTACTGCTACGAGTACGACTATTGCTTTTCCAGTGGCATTCCACTCAACCGTCATTGAACTATATGCTATACTGGATGTATAGCATATAGTTTATGGATTAAACGTCAGTCTCTTGGTAGACTTTAGAATACAACACCAATAATTATTATACAACGTAGAATTAATTATGATTTCATAATGACTCTACTGATATAAGTATTTGCAGAATATCACAGATGTGTCACAATCGTACTGGAGTAGCAATTCAGTCTCAATTGAATGACAATAGCATGTGATATAAATAAAATTAAAAGACTTGAGCCCCTGGTCCGTTGTAGTTACGTCAACATAGCTTATACAGAGTTTGTAAACTGTTGTCGGCTCGATATAGCTGCAGTGTCTAGTATTCATTCCTATTATATGTAACTATTGTATGACGTTCGTAAGTGTTTGTGAAAACCTAAACTGAATAAACGTATTTGATTTGATTTGTTTTTTTTTACTGGGGCTGTTTTAAAATTTCTGCTTTTCATACTTCTTTGTGACAAACGGGCAGAAAACCTCCGCGATAAAAAGCAGTAACTATTACCCCTAAAGCGTACTCCACATGTCCGCCGAAACTTTCGGCGAAACTTTTGCCGGGACTTTAACTAACCTAACCTAACCCTCTACATTCTCGCCTATTAGGGATGTGGTGGGTGTAAAAACGCGTCGACATTATATCGATTCATAGGTGTAATATCGCTATCTGCTGTAAACAGGGTCACAGAGGCGATGGCAGCTGCTCTACTGTAATTACTTGATCTACTAGTCCTGGATCATGGTCAAGTGTACCCCGAACCTGTTACGGGAAAAAGCGCTAGAAATATAAATATAAAATCGATCGAATTGAGACGACAACAACCTATATCTACTTAGTCTATGAAATAGGCGAGACATGCCAAACATGCACGGGACTACACGAATGTAGGCGAATACTCCTTCTACACTCTCATGTTCCCGCGGAACTGTCCACATGTGGAGTGCGCTTAATACCTGCACTCATGAACTTGCACCTGAAAACCGGCAGAATTTGATAACACAGTGGTACCTATCCATGCGGACTCCTCGGGCTGGACAGAGACTTTCACCACTTTCTGGATCCTATTCAATTCATCCTATTCATTCAGTCATGCCGTGTTAGTTTAGTGTCTGTCTTTCTAATTTGCGGGTTACGAATCGGTCATTCGGGTTAACTACCAATTTATTGACAAAGCTTACTAATTTATTAGTTTAAAGCCAATCTCGAAACAACGTAAGATATATCTGTAATCTGTATGTATGTGACGAGATTTTATAACAGCTTCATTATTTCTAGATTATTAATGATTTATTAATGACACTTACACATGCAACGCATGATATGGTTTGATTAATGAATTGTTTGGCGTATAACAGACTAACAAATGAGCATCAGTTGAGTTGAGGGTCAACGCAAGGGTGATGAAATGTACGTTTTTTTTTAATTAATGGCCTGGCATTTTGTCATATCGCTTATGGGGACAGTGAGACCGAAAGTAGAGTACCTACGCTTTGCATTAGCATCTTCAATCTTCCCAGGAACAGTGTTTCCACACTGGCATAGGATCGTCTTGAGGGAACTTCAGAGGTATTTCTATGTCAGCTTACGTAATAGACATCCAAGTTCTGTCCGAGTTTTCTGATTACTGTCCATCACAAGAAGCCTTAATAGTAACACTTTTCTAATTTCTGTCCGTCAAAAGAAGCCTCTGTAGAAACGCGTCTGGTCAGAAACGCAAAATGCCACACACGGACAAAGCCAGATACGCAGAATGCCAGAATGCAGATTATTTTGATAGTACTGTATTTCATATTCAGACAAAGTGTCGTCGCGTGCTACGAGTCGTCGCTGCAAACTGCGCATTCGTAGCGTGTTCGCGAGATTTAGAATTTTTTCTGTTTTAATTTACATATCTAAGTAGGACAATGTATTTTTTTGTATACTCCTTTTTATGTATCATAATTTTTAAATTAGTTTATTTTTTGTCGTGTTGTGGTGTCTTGTGGCAATAAATGTCTCTATTCTTATTCTTATTCTATTCCAATCAAAAATCAAAGTGTATTCCTCGTGAAAAGCTGCAAGCATTCTCCTCAGCCACAGTCTGTATCGGTAATGGAACACCTTAAGTGACCGCCTCGGGGCCGGATGGTGGTGACCTCCCCGGGACGAGCTACCGAAGGCCGTATCAGGTGACTAATGGACAGAATTGTTTAGATTTCCACCCTCTTAAATATAAGGCGGGAAAATGGGTTTGCTTTAGCCCGAAAGGGATGGAAAGTTTGAAATCAAAGAAGTTTTTGGTAAATGTCTGTTTTTTTTGGTAAGATTGACCGGGTGGTCATGTTTTAAATGTCATCGGAAATAGATGTTATCTCATTTTTTTTAAGTTTAATGAAAGTTGTTACGTTAAATAGTTTCTGAGTTAGGGATGAATTATATCAGATATCGGAGACGTGTTTTGTTCTATCAAAAAATATCATTTCAAAATTGTATGAATTACATGCGTTATTCAAATGTTATTTCAAATGAATTTCTAATGCTACAATTGCTTGATGTAACTGGACCTTACTGTTCAAAATTCCACGGACTTCACAAGTGAGTACAACCATAGATATTCTACCTCACGAAATCCTCTTTGCTCTGTGGGGCATTTTCTATCTCAGCGGATAGCTAAATTTTACAAAAAAGAATCTTACTCTACTCTAATTTGCTAGACGCTTTAGCCAGTGGCCAGCGTAGGTGACGTAGTGTAGAATTATCTTATGTCAAATTCAATTACCAACTGAGATAGACTATAGCCTTAAAGGTTGTAGAAGTGACGTGAACCCATTTGCGCGCTTATGTGCGACTGATGTGAAAACTTGGCGCGGTGTCGAAACAAATGACTGACGAGCGCTATCGATCGTATGCACACACTAAACAAGAAACGGATGTCGTGAAATGAAGCACCTACACCTCAGCTCACCTTTTGAAATGAAGGACGGCGATTCGTAGAGAAAAAGTGAAAGTGTAATAACATTCTTTGTGAGACGGTGGAACAGTTATTATTATTTTTCTTTGTAGATTTCATGGTCTACAATTTTCGCTTAAACTATTTCTCATTTAGGGAAAATGTAAAATACCAACGTTTTTAAAAAATCACTATGATTTATTTTGGTCGAGGTGTGATTGGTTCGGCAAATTTATTCGTAATTACGTAGGTACGTATATATCATAACTAATACATTTATGTATTTTGTACCGCTTGTTTTCATAATATGTCACGTAATTTATATTGTCTTCATATACCTATGTTATCATCGTCGTCGTCCTAGCGCTTATCCCGGCCTCTGCCCGGGTCCGCTTTCCTACTCAATCTTCTCCACTTGGCCCGGTCTTCGGCATCCACTCGTCGTAAGCTCGTCTCGATATACCTATGTATTATCATATAATATATTGATGTTGTCATGGGGGATTTTAACGCGAAACTGGGCAAACGAAGCGGAGACGAGTTGAGAGTGGGGCAATTTGGAGTTGGAAGTCGGAACGCCCGTGGCCAGATGCTGGCCGGCTTTCTGGAGAAAGAGGGACTCTTTATGATGAACTCATTTTTCGGGAAGCCGGATCATCGCAGATGGACGTGGGTTAGTCCCGATGGTGTCACAAAAAATGAGATCGACTTCATCCTATCGACGAAACGGCATATATTCAATGATGTCTCGGTGATCAATAGCGTAAAAATTGGCAGTGATCACCGCTTGGTAAGAGGCACATTGAATATTAATCCACAGCTGGAAAGATCGAGATTGATGAGGTCCACGCTCCGGCCTGTACCCACCCACATCCAAAACCCCGAGAGCTTTCAACTCGAATTACAAAATCGCTTCGAGTGCCTAGGAGATTGCGTCGACGTGGACGACTACAATAACAGGTTCGTGGAAACTGTCTATACGGTTGGGTCAAAGTTTTACAAAACCTGCCGTACAAAAAGAACAAGCAAAATCTCTGACAATACCCTCAAACTCATGGAAGAAAGACGCGCAATGACTCTGCAATCCCCTGATGATGTCTCTCAATTTAGGCGACTTAATCGACAGATCTCCAAGTCTCTGACTCGCGATATACGCCGCTTCAATACTATCAACATTGAGGCGGCGATCGAGCGGAATAAAGGCTCTAAAGTCTTTGCGAGAGATCTGTCGATTGGACAGAGCCAGTTGACAAGACTGAAAACGGATGACGGCAGAGTTGTTTCGACCAAGTCCGAGGTTTTGAGGGAAGTCGAGAGGTTCTATGGACAGTTATACACGACAACACGGGCACCTGTTACCAGTATGGCAAAAGACCCCAGAGCCAAGTTGACCGGACACTACACCGAAGATATCCCGGACATCAGCCTGTACGAGATTAGTATGGCTCTCAAACAGCTCAAGAACAACAAGGCGCCGGGTGATGATGGAATTACGGCTGAGCTTCTGAAAGCTGGTGGCAAACCTGTGCTTAAGACCCTTCAGAAGCTGTTCAATTCCGTCATCCTCGAGGGAAAAACGCCGGAAACATGGCACAGAAGTATAGTGATATTGTTCTTCAAGAAAGGTGATAAGGCTCTCTTGAAGAACTTCAGACCAATATCGCTGCTGACCCATGTGTATAAGCTGTTTTCGAGAGTCATTACGAATCGTCTCGCACGCAAGTTTGATGACTTCCAGCCTCCCGAACAAGCCGGATTCCGAAAAGGTTTTAGTACCATAGACCACATTCATACGCTGCGGCAGGTTATACAGAAGACCGAAGAGTATAACCGGCCATTATGCTTGGCGTTTGTGGACTATGAGAAAGCCTTCGATTCGATCGAAACTTGGGCGGTGCTCCAGTCTCTACAGCGGTGCCAAATTGACTATCGATATATCGAAGCACTGAAGGGTTTGTACGAAAACGCCACTATGTCAGTTCGTCTCCAGGATAAGACCACAGAACCTATCCAGCTGCAGCGGGGTGTTAGACAAGGTGATGTCATATCACCGAAGTTGTTCACTGCTGCACTGGAGGATATCTTTAGGCTTATGGACTGGGACGGACTTGGCATCAATATTAACGGCGAGTACCTTACGCACCTCAGATTTGCTGACGATATCGTAGTCATGGCTGAAACCCTGGAAGACTTGGGCAAAATGCTCGATGACCTCTGTAGTGCCTCTCAACAAGTAGGTCTTAAAATGAACATGGACAAGACGAAAATTATGTCGAATGTCCATGTTGTGCCTACTCCAGTGACCGTTGGAGGCATTCCACTTGAAGTTGTTGACAACTATTCATACCTAGGACAAATAGTTCAGTTAGGTAGGTCCAACTTCGAGAAAGAGGTCAATCGACGAATCCGACTCGGTTGGGCAGCATTCGGGAAGCTACGCCATATATTTTCGTCCCAATTACCGCAGTGTCTCAAAACGAAGGTCTTTGACCAATGTGTGTTGCCAGTGATGACATACGGAACCGAAACGTGGCCGCTCACTGTGGGCCTCATAAGAAAGCTCACTGTTACCCAAAGGGCAATGGAAAGAGCTATGCTCGGAGTCTCTTTGCGCGATCGAATCAGAAATGAGGAGATCCGCAAGCGAACCAAGGTCACCGACATAGCTCTAAAGATTGCCAGACTGAAGTGGCAGTGGGCAGGGCACATAGCTCGAAGAACAGATGGCCGATGGGGCAGTAAAGTTCTCGAGTGGCGGCCACGTGCCGGAAGACGCAGCGTGGGTAGGCCTTCCACAAGGTGGACTGACGACCTGGTAAGGATCGCAGGTACCAGCTGGATGCGAAAAGCACAGGACCGGCCTTTGTGGAGATCTCTGGGGGAGGCCTATGCCCAGCAGTGGGCGTCTTCTGGCTGATATGATGATGATGATGATGATGATGATGATATTGATGTATTTACATATTCAATTATTGTGCACGTCGTATCTGCGTAACTCAAGTCCAGTATCTCTCTTCTGTAGCCCTGCTGAAAGATTTTTCTTTTAACATATAAGCAGCACCTGTTGTGTGTTATATACTGTTATATTTCTCTGTATATCTTTATTGTGTACAATAAACAGTTAAATCAAATAAATAATTTTTGAGTCGATGAAGGTAAATGGAGAAATCGGTTTGTCTTTTTTACTGATGTATATTGGTCCAGACACATAAGTTCCGAGAACTAGCTCATCGAAATGTAATATCGCTATTCTAAAACGTATACCGAACGTATTACAAAGCGGCCCACTTCAAGAAAAACAAACGAGGCTAGAAATAATTTACGACCACCGATACAAATAATCCACAAAGCCGCATCAAATGAAATATAATCGAGGCCACGTAACCACATAAATTAAACTATTGAGAAGTGCCTCCCCATATCTTTGTACATGAAATTCTGTGCAAAGATAATGGGAATTCCTTTCTTGGGAAAGCAATAACCTCTGCTTATTTGAGCTCGTATGATTTATCTTTGCTCCCACCACAATACTTTATGGTTCCTATCCGACAAAGAGGGATGTATTTAAATGAATTATCGTATAACGCATTCTATATAGAGTTATAAACGACACGTAAATGCTCCATACGGAACTAGGTCGAATGATATTAATAATGATGGAAGTGATTTACGATACCACGATGTGTATACTAGCTGTGCGTAGGGACTTCGTCCGCATGTATTTTCTTTCAATTCTATGTTCAATAGATATCAGTAACATTACTGTGCTTTTTAGAGCGCTTACGAACTTCATTGATACATTACGATTTCTTTATGTGACAAATTAAGCATGAGATATCCGAGTTTTCTTTAGTCGGGCAAGTGTGGAAAACAAACGAAATAATTTTGATAGTAGATACCTGTATTTTGCAATTTTAACATGAACGATTTTCTAAAGCAGCTTAACATCAATGGCTTTCTAGCATCTGCCTTAGAAGAGTGCTGGAGTGTTTCGGTCATATAGCCAGGTAGGACGGGGAGAACCTTGAAATACTGATGATCTAGATGGCAAAAGCCCTATAAATCTACACTGTGCTGCAGGGGAAGATGGCGTGCCATTGTCCGTCACAAGATTATAGGGAGGAGAGGTCATGACCCTCAGAAATGAGGAATACGAACAGAGAAGGGGGATTGTATTTTGCATCCAAGCGTTTCGTAAGTAGGAGGCGCCGCCATTGGATGCCAGCTTAAACTTGCCGAACTAAATAGATCTGCATTTTTATGGGCTCTGATTGGATGCAGTGGGCGGGAAAGCATTCCGAATATCTGTTCAAGTTTCTAAGCGAATTGAAAAATTTAAAGTTTCTTGGCAATGCCTACCTACGCCATAATACCTACTAATGTATTCAGAAATATGTGACTATGAGGTCTCACAGTGCGCGCGAATGAACAGGGTTCCAACTGACAATACTTGAGTGGCGATCGGCAATATGCGTGCGAAATAAATGCATAGTTGAGGTAGCGAGAAAAATTTACCAATCATAGAGCCGCGGTGCGTTCATTTAGTAACTCTATGTATATTGTAAATGTCACAATCTTTGCTTAGTAACGAGCACTGTGAGAACTGTCTTACTTCGCATAGTACGCTACTTTGATTTACTTAGACAAGTAATGTTAAAACCTTATTACATGGCATGCATTAAAAAAAGCAAGAAAGGGGTTAAAAGGTTTTTACGGGGTTGGCAACGCGTGGGTGATGCCCCTGGTATTGCAAACGTCCATAGGCTGCGGTGACTGCTTAGGATAAGGAAGGCTGCAAGCTTGTTAGCCACCTTACAGGTAAAAAAAAAATGCGAGTTGGAGCCGTAGTGCTACATATAGAAAACCCCGCGATCCATTGTCTATGTTACGACTATTATTGAGGGTCTGCCTAAAGGCATTAGTAAATTTGTTTGATCTCTAAATGATCCTTCCATTAAAAGATCAGACGAATTTCTGCCTGTCTAGGCCATTCTATGTTAATTTTCCGAATACAAAGCTTAAAGTGATTTCAAAGAAAGTAAAGATGGAGAAAAATTGTTTAAAATATCAATAATTTCCTTCTTGAATCCTCAGAGTCTGATTCTAATTAAAATAGTTATTATCAACTGATCACTCTGCGGATATAATTATGCGTATCTTTACTAATACACATTATATTTTAAATCGCTAAAACCTATGTAAACCAACATTACTACAAAAAGCTATAAGATTCGCTTAAAATTTAATCATCGGTTTATTTTCAAATATAACTAAATACTTTAAATATTTATCAACTTTTCGGTTTAAACTACTACACCAACTACTACATAAATTACTGCCGCCATGTACAAATTACTCTTTTCTGAGCTAACACACACAATGACATACATGTACATTAATTAAATAATAACCGATGCTCGTACGGTAAGGGAAAACATCATGATTAAATCTGCACATTCAGGCGACTGAATGTGTAACCATGATCCAATCTGGTCAGGTTCCCCTGTTAACAGCGCCACGGAGGTCAATTGACAGTCACTCTGCTGTTTATCTGATCTGCCAAATCCTGAATCATGGTCAAGGCGAACCCCGAGCCTTCGTGGGCGAGAACAAAAACGAGACATTAACGCCAAGATGGCCACCACTTTAAATATTCATCAATAATTTAATTCTGTCCTTCAAAATATCGTTTCTCAATTTCATCGTTCAGCCTATTTGGGCAGAGTCGATTTGGCTTTACCATCGCCCCAAATATTACCGTTTGATTACAGGCCACGTTTTCGCTCTGGGTTGATTGTAAATAGCACCCTGTTGGTTATTGAGATTATTAATTAACACGATGATTTTTTATATCGCGCGAATTAGCACCATAAATGATAGAAGTTCGGTTTACTTCAACAAGGTTTTGTACAAACAAAATATGGTTGGAACAACCTATTCTCATTGCCCAAATAATGCCCAATTTACGCGTATTAGGTTGTCAAATAGTAAACTTAATTTTAAGCCACTTAATGCATATAAACAACGAATTTTAACTAATTTAGTTACTAAATTCCTTCATGTAAATCGGCCTTAACCGCAAGGCAAAAAATGAATCCTATTTAGTAATGGGCAGGGTATTTAGTACTAAGCTTCCGCTGTCTGTTTGTCATAGGACTCTATCTTTGAGACCGTAATAGTAAAAATTTCAACAGTTTCGCGAAACAGTTGGTATAATTTTAGGGATTTGGAATGTAGGGATTGAAAGCGTAGGTATTAGGTTTTCGGGAAGAATCCCGTATAAGAATATACGAAACGCCGTTATAACAACAAAAAGCAAAAATAAAAATAAAACAGGAAAAAGCAAAACAAATCCAGACCGAAGAATATTAAAAACTTAAAAATAACATCAATATTAAAAACTGGTAAATGTCAGTCGCACTCGCGGTAAAGGTTGCGAATTTAATAAAGTTGTGCTCTTGCACATGTTGCTCTGGCATCCAAATATTGTAGTTTACCCAATAACTTTTTATCCGGAAAGAATTTATCCGTATTATTTTTATACACTAAGCTGGCAAGCAAGCTTACGACATGCCTGTTGGTTAGCAATCACCGCAATACCAGGAGCATCACCCACGCGTTGCCGACTTCGTAAAAATGTTTTTACCCCTTTCTTGAATAACTCCTTGTTGTACTCTCCAGGAAAATCCTCTCCAGATAGTTCGTTTCACAACCTTAGTGTGCATTAGAGAAAGTCCTTTTGGAACCGCACAGTTCGCGACCAATTGGCATGGTACGGAACACGTTGTACGCGGGTCCGGCCTGCACTTCACCGGGTTTTCTACCCAAATGCGCAGAATACCCGCTTTATATGTGGATCACGCTGTTATGATTTCACACTTGACCGATTTTAAGGGTACTTTTCCGTAGAAAAATATCGGAAAGGATAATAGTAATAGGAAAGGTTACGGGGTCGACAACGCGTGGGTGATGTCCCTGGCATTACAAACGTCCATAGGCTGCGGTGACTGCTTACCATCAGGCAGGGCGGAAGCTTGTTTGCCACCTTAGAGGTATAAAAAAAGTAAGGAAGTAATCGTAATATGCGGAAACCAGCAGTTGGTGTAAGTAGATCATCATCACATATCATAACAGTCCACTGCAGGACTAAGGGCCTCTCCCACGAAAGGGGAGATTATTGCCATAATCTCCACGCTTGGCAGGCGGTTGGAGATTTCAGTGTTGTAAACATAACTATGAAAAACGCTGCTGCCCATTTTTCATCTAACAGATACTCTAGATCTTTAACCTCTAAAACATTAGTCGCCTTGTACGACGACACCTACGAGTGTAACGGGTTGGTGCTATTCTACTCTGCCGGACACCACACAGCCAGGTATAAGTAAATATTAATTTACCGTCACCGTCACCGTCAACGTACCGGCCAAAAGGTACCCTACGTGACGATGGCAAGAGGCCCGACGTGGGTGGCACGTCGTGGCACTCATTGGGTGGTAGCGTGGGAAGACGCTGGTGTGGGACGCTACCTGTGTGGACGCCCTAGCGCCTTCGCATGTGGCCTCCACTGCCAGCTGCGCTGGGGCTGCGGCCTCAGCTGCGGAAGACCTCAAGTGGAGTGTGTTCAGCTGTTTGGTGTGGAAACGTTGGGACCGTGGGGTCCTGGTGCGAGAAAGTTCTTTATAGATCTTTCAAAAAAATTAAATGACACCGCTGATGACCGGAGAACGGCTCGTTCCTCGGGCAACGGATTAGCATCGCTATTCAACGAGGCAACGCAGCCAGCTTTCTGGGCACCATTCCGGGGGCCGCGGTGTGGACGACTTTTTTAATTTTTTTGTATATATTTTATATGTTAGTGAATAGGTATATGTAGTAGTAGGTACATGTATATAGATATATTTGTATAGTAACAGTAAATATTTTATTTCCAATAAATAAATTACTATATATATATATTTTGTTAAAACTAAATGTATTCTCATAATAAACAAAATTTAGATGAAATAGAGAAAAACTTAGATAAAAGTACCGAAATGGACCAGTTCTCGTTAAAAAGAAAACGAAAACTTGTAACTCTCAAAATATATATTCAGCAGAAAAGCGTAGATCGCATAAATAACAATTAATGTTAAGCTTAATGGACCCACATTTCTCCGAAGAACGTTTCTGGGGTACTTAAAACACATTTTTGTAAACAACTTCGCTTCGACAAGTGATAGCTTAGTTGAAGAATATTTTCCGAGAAGTCGTTAACATTTTTTTGCTCGGTTTGAGCGGAATGTTCTGGGTCGTGATCCAGATAAAACTAGTTATTTGAAAGTAACGTTAAAACTGCGTCTGCTTTGAAGATATTTATTGGCAATTTATTTACAATATACGAAACAATTTCAAATTCGTATAGGTACTTTAACACATTCACATCCGCACCGCATCCGCTCCCCGTAGATTTAAGATGTCTTGGACGATGGTGGCCGTCAGGTTAGATCCATCAGGTTGGCCGTCCGTCCGTGTACCTTCCTAGGCAATGACAAAACATTGGTGGCAAGAATCAGTTTAAAAATCATTATGTAACGCAAATTAAGCCTCCTCATAGGATGATGACGATGATGATGGATGGATGGATTATGGAACTTTTATTTCAACATGGTAACTGATCGAAAATAGTATCTATCATACGCAGGTGTCACAAAATAGTTCTTTATAAGTACTCGTACCATACTATATTGTATTCTAATAAGTCTTAAAAAATCAATTGCTAGCTTATAATTGCCTACTTATACGGTCGTGTGGAGGCAAAAGATCTAGAGTCTCCGTATGCTGGAAAATGGGCAGCAGCGTTTTTGATATATATGTACCTACATATACGAGTAGTTACCTACCTACCTGCGCGCGCTGCGCCCGCGCCATCTTTAATCAGTATTAAACCGGCTTCTGCACTAACTAGTGGTTTCATTTATAACATTGGCCGACGAGGATTTTACTATTACCCGCGAGTGAACATTATTCTATACAATGTCGTATTTAGGGAATTTGGCTACTTTTGAATACAAGACTGGCGAGTGGTCAGTTTTTAAAGGTCGCCTAAGTCAATTCCTAAAAGTAAATAAAGTGGAAGATGACAATAAAAGTGCGGTATTGTTAACACACATGTCGGATGATTCGTATCGATTATTACGTAATCTTGCGTTTCCGATGACGTTGGAACAACTAAGTTACTTGGAGCTGGTGGCTTTACTCGATGGACATTTTAAACAAAGGCAGTGTTCTTATTCGGACAAGGCGAAGTTCTACGGGGCAGTGAGGAATCCAGGCGAATCATTGGGAGACTGGGCGGCGCGTCTGAGGGGATTGTCAAGTTATTGCAATTTCGGCCTCGCTCTGGAAACGAATCTTACGGATCGTTTCGTCCTCGGCCTAGGTTCCGGCCCTGAACGCGATAAACTGTTCGAGCAGGATGCCTCGCTGCTGAAATTGTCGCGAGCCCTGGACATCGCCGAACAAGCGGCTTGTGTTCGGGAAGCCAGAGCAGCGGTGTCAGCGGAGGTCGGCGTCGTGAAGGAGGAGCCGCTGTACCGAGCGGAGCGCGAGCACGGCGCGAACCGCCGCGGCGCTCCGGCGGGCGGCGGCGGCCGCGGCGGCCCGCCCCGCGCTGGCGGCGCCGGCAGGGCATACCGCGGTTCCGAGGAGGCTCGCTGTTCAGTGTGCGGCATGAAGAACCACACTGAAGCTAGCTGTCGTTTCAAGGGATATCGGTGTCAAAAATGTGGCCAAAAAGGTCATTTGAAAAAAGTGTGCGGCGATAAGTGTTCTTCACTCAATAAAATCACTGAAAACGACGGTCACAATGGCGAGGTAGATGGTTGTTCATGCTGTGGTGAATGCCAGAATTTCAATCTAAGGTATGTAACTAGTAAACCGATAGAATTGAAATTGTTTGTTGGAGGTAAACCGATCACCATGGAATTAGACTCTGGTTCGGGTACATCTGTTATTTCCGATAATTTGTATAAACAAATGTTTTCACATTGTTGTTTAAGCCCTTGTAAAATGAAAATGTGTTTATATAATGGACATAAAATTACTCCTTTAGGCTATTTCCGGGCCGAAGTTTTATTTAACAATAAATCCAAGTATATTACAATATATGTAGTTTCGAATGGAGGCCCTCCGCTCTTAGGGCGTGATTTTATGTCTGCATTTAATTTAGTACTTACCTCTGCACTGAATCATTTATGTAAAGATGATGATGTACAGAAATTGTTAGACCAATATCCTGATTTATGGAAGGATGAATTAGGAGCATTTAATAGATTTACAGTAAACTTAGAGTTGAAAGAAAATTCGGTACCAAAATTTTTTAAGCCCCGGCCGATACCCTTTGCTCTAAAGGAGAAAGTAGTCACGGAATTAGATAGGTTAGTAGATTTGGGAATATTAATTCCCGTTAGCCACTCGCAATATGCCACGCCCATCGTTCCCGTTCTAAAAGAGAACGGGAAGGTCCGAATAGCGGGCGATTATTCCGTAACATTAAATAAAGATCTTGTTATCGACAAGTACCCGTTACCGCGAATAGAGGAGGTTTTCGCTAAGTTAGGGGGCGGTGAACACTATTCTAAAATTGATCTAAAAAATGCGTATAACCAATTTGTTCTTAGCGATTCCTCGCAACTTCTTACTACTATAAATACCCCGAAAGGACTGTTTAAATACACTCGGTTAGTATACGGGTTGGCGAATGCGCCAGCCATTTTCCAAAAGTCCATGGAAACGCTTCTTTCGGGTATCGAGGGCGTGAGTTGTTGGTTGGATGATATTTGTATACAAGGTCCGAATAAAACTCTTCACATGGAGCGACTTAAAGAAGTACTTAAGAGACTTAGTGATGCGGGTCTGCGTTTACAAAAAGAGAAATGTGCATTTTTCGAACAGAGTGTCACATATTTGGGCTACGTAATTAATAAAGACGGGCTACAAACTTGTCCCGAAAAAGTACGTGCAATAATGGAAGCCCCCGAGCCTACCAACGTTACGGAGGTTAAGCGATTCCTGGGTGTAGTGAATTACTACAGAAGCTTCATTCCCAACGCGTCATCCATAATGAGCCCGCTTCATGAGCTGCTGCGGGCCGGCGCGGAGTGGGAGTGGGGCGAGCGGCAGCGGCGAGCCTTCCGCCGCGTGCAGCGCGAGCTGGCCTCGGAGCGCGTGCTGGCGCACTTCGAGCCCAGCGCGCAGCTGGTGCTGAGCGTTGACGCCGGGCCTGCCGGTCTTGGCGCTTTATTAGCGCAACGCGCTCCTGACGGCCGCGAGCGCCCGTTGGCTTACGCGTCCCGATCTCTGACCGCTAGTGAGAGGAACTACAGTCAGATACAGAAGGAAGCGACAGCAATCGTGTTTGCTGTTAAACGCTTCCATCAGTATTTATATGGACGTAGTGATCCCTTTATATTAAAAACGGACCATAGGCCGTTAGTTTCCATTTTCAATCCAAGCACAGGAATTTCCATAACTACGGCTCTGCGTTTGCAACGGTACGCGATTATACTGTCCGCTTATAACTACGTAGTGCAATATATCTCGAGTGATAACAATTTAGTCGCTGACTATTTTTCTCGTGCGCCGTTATCCAATACCGCCTGTAATAGTGACCGCGAGTTCGATACCTATTCTTCATTAAAATTCTTAGATTCGCTTTCGCCGGCTGTAGACTTCCTACAAATACAACAGGCGACCGAAAAAGATACAACCTTAAACACCGTTTTAAAATACATGAAAATAGGCTGGCCGCGAAAAGTTAATTGTAATTTAATATTACCATATTTTAAATGTAAAAACGATTTACAGTATGATAACGGAACCTTATTACGCGGACATAAGGTTGTTATTCCAACTTCTTTACGTGAACGTATGCTTCGAGAATTGCATAGTACCCATCTAGGCATAATAAAAATGAAATGTGCAGCGCGCGGCCGAATGTGGTGGCCCGGTATTGATGCGGACATCGAGCGGTGGATAGGCGCGTGCGCCACCTGCGCCGCACTCCGGCCGGCGCCGCCGCGCGCGCCGCCTGCTCCCTGGCCGCGCCCGCCCGAACCCTGGCATCGCATTCATATCGACTACATGTCTATAGGGCAAAGGGTATACTTGGTCATTGTTGATGCTTATAGCAAGTGGGTAGAATGTCTGTACATGGATAGCGGCACTAATACGCAAGCTTTGATTTCGAAATTAAAATGTGTTTTTTCCGTATTCGGATTGCCCTGCGTTCTAGTGTCCGATAACGATGTAAAAATAAATTCTATCGAATTTAATTCATTTTGTTCCAACAATGGTATACGGTACATGAATTCGCCTATTTATCATCCATGTAGTAACGGCCAGGCCGAAAATTCGGTACGAATTTGTAAAAAAATGATTAAATGTGTACTGAAAGACAATTTACCGCAGAATGTCTTACATGACCAATTATTAGGTTATTTATTTGGCTACAGAAATACCGTGCATTGTACCACAGGCGAATCTCCAGCTAAACTAATGTTTGGCAGGAATTTAAGGTCGCGGTTAGACTTAATTGTACCATCTAATAAAGTCCCATTTAAAAAACCATGTGTCGATGGCAGTCGAGTATTTCAAATGGGTGACAATGTCTGGGTGCGGTGGTACAATGCAAGGAAAGAACACTGGATAACGGGCAGAGTGAATAAAATAATTGGAGTTCGTATGTACGAAATTTATGTTTATTCGCATAAAGTCACTTGTATCAGACATGTGGATCAGATACTGAAATATAAAGGTTCTGAGATAGATAACCATGGTATAAGTCCAGCATCGGACTCAGGGGTCACTCCACTCGAATCGTTTTCATCAAACTCGAGTTTACCTGGGTGTTCGGCAGAAATAATACCTGAATGCTCGGCTACTACGATAGATTACCCTGCCGAACAGCCGAGTGAAACGAGTAGTGGTGGTGGCAGTGTAGCTGCTCCACAGTGTGGTGATGGGAACACTGAATGTGAGCCCTTAGTTCCTACGGCGGGCCCAAGCCTGACAGAATGTTGTGAGGGGGAAACCGGTACGTCGCCTAGTGTACTGGACATACCTGAGACGCGCCGTTTAATATTACGTCCTAGAAATAAAATAGATTATAAGAAATATTTGTAAGGAAATCAAACCTTCATTAATTGTTTTCTTTGTTAATAACAGGTTCCAAAATTAGTGTGGAGGAATGATATATATGTACCTACATATACGAGTAGTTACCTACCTACCTGCGCGCGCTGCGCCCGCGCCATCTTTAATCAGTATTAAACCGGCTTCTGCACTAACTAGTGGTTTCATTTATAACAGTTTTCCATTGTTCTATTTATTACACTGCAATCTCCAACACGCCTGCCATGCAAGGAGATAATGGCAATAACCTCCCCTTTCGTGGGAGAGGCTGTAAGTCCTTCAGTGGGCTGTTAAGGGCTGTGATGATGAATTGTACGGCAGCGGATTTTCAAAAGTGCGATCTTCGATCTCCCCAAAATTCTAATCTTTATGATAAACTCATAATCTATGTTTTATACCTTACGTAAGTAAAGCTTTTTGGATATTACGTTCACATAGTCACTTGGAAAAGTAAGTACGAAATCATGAACCAATCAACTAAATACAATGGTTTTAATTTGAGTTAATGAAGGAGAAATCTTTTCAGGCCGTATAGCCTTATTGAATGTTTTCAAAGAGAAAACGGCCAACGAAAATTAAAGAAAAAGAGAGTAGACGAAAAAAATGCGTGATAAATATTTTTGAATCTATCGCCTACGCTTTGTATGTGTTTTTTTGTCACTAAGATGGCAAAGAAGCTTACGGCCTGCCTGATGGTAAGCAGTCATCGCAGCCTATGGGCGTTTGAAATGGTGGGCATCACCCACGCGTTGCCGATCCTGTAAAAACCTTTTCACCTTGTATGTAAATAGAATTCGTAGAATTACAAAAATATCGATTGGAAAAGTCGTAATAGGTAATATCCCACGAATCTGGAGAAGGCTCAAGTCCAGTGGTGGACAGTTATGGTCTACTGGTATGATGTGAATCTTGTATTATGTAACAGAACTATTGTCTATTACTTCATACAAACTAACGTTAGTTTTTGGGACATTTGAACAACATAATTTGATTAGTTGGCTAATCTATCCAAATTCATATATTTGCCGTGTAGTTATTTTTATGTTATTATGTGATAAAGCAAACGAGCAGACAGCCACCACTCATCATTACCATCAGGTGGGCACCTGATTGTAAGTGGTAACTGTCGCCCATCTACAATTCATACATTTAGGTTGCAGGTAATTAAAATGCATAACCGCAGGTGCGTTGTCAATGTGAGGACTAAGATGAAATGCCTCATAGCTGTAATTTATAGTGTCCGGCAAAGTAGAATATATATACCTATATCATCTCATCAATAATGCGATCTCTTACCCGTCTGCCAAGACAAACCCATCATTTTCAATTATGACGAGCTGTTATTGATATGGCCGTCCTCACAAACCTCCACGAATAAAGTTTTTTTTTAAAAAGAAAGTAGAACGAGCATTCCCTTCCCTAGTAAGTACAGCAAAGATTACATAATACCTTCTGAATATATTGAGCGTACGCTCCGCCAATCATTGACCGGGTAGATGATAATTTATCTCCAGTCGGCCGCTTCCATCGATCACAGGACAAAGCCCGCAGTTTCATTTCAGTTGATAAAATTATGGTGACAATCCAATTAATGAACTGCGTGGGGGAGATATCTGCGTAGTATTATATCGGGTAGGGATGCGGAGAGGGCGAATGCTGGTATTCGTATTCGGTGAATATTTTAAATGTTGTTGACGGGTTTGTACCGCGTACCTTGGTTAACGAGTGGCCCGATATTTCCATTTCTTCGCTAACCAATTTAAAATGTATGGTAATAACAGTACGCAGGAAATCGCTGAATATTATTACGAATTTTGGAATAGATAAGTATTTCTTAGAGTTTCATTACCTAAATTGGTTTAATGGTGAGAAAATGCATACATTCCGAAACTCATGAAACAAATCGTGAATTTATTATATTATGTAATTTCTCCATTATTCAAGAGTCTATCGTTGACTGCAAACATCTGAAGGCACAAGAAGACAGAAGCAGACGCTAAACAACTACCAAGTAACAATTATATACATGTCGACAATAAAGTTAAGAATAGCAGCTTGACGAGAGAAATACATAAGGAGGAAGTACCCATCCAAGCGGACTCTAGGCTTGAGAAGTCGTAGTCTTCAAATAATACCAATTCAATATTCGTATTCGCTAAAGTATTTTCTTGCATCCCTAATATCAGCGTATTGCCCTAATGGAGTTTGTGTTCGCAGTTCTTGGCGAGATGCGAGATGAGAACAATCAAGATTGAATCTGTACCTATAAGGAAGCGTTCTGATAACATTATTTTATGCCGTAAACAGGCATACGCTTCGTGACCCACTTTTATAAAAACATTTCGATATTCGTAGATTGCAGATAGAATATCTAAATCGTAACTAAGAAATAGTGAAAATCATTTCCGATAGACCACAAAATAAGCAGCAGCGTTTTCGGTGGAGTATTTCAGCAATTTTTAATTACCGACTTTACAAAGATCAGATTGGTTGATAGCTCAACACCAAGGGGCTGTAGGTTGTCGGGAATTTACATAATTACCTACATACCGGAAAGTCGGAGCTAGATAGAATGGACCCCGTTTGGCAGAAAACAAACACGCCTGTGTTTTGGTAGCGTTAAACACCTCAAGTCGGACATTGCTTCGTTGAAACCACCAACCATGGTCTCTCGACAATACTGAATGTCGTCTCTGTTGGCTTTTGCCTCTGACAGATTTATATCCGTTACTGTGCTGTCGTCTGCATATCCAAAGGTATCGGGTACAAGCAGGTCGTTAATATGCAGCAGGAAAAGAGTCATGAACAGAACCGATCAGAAGATCAGGCGATCAGGAGGGAGGATCAGGGATGTCGTGTAACCATCGACAACTTCAAGGATTGATCGTACACTCAGAAAATCCGATATCCAGGTGCAAAAGCTAGCAGGAATACCATATAAAAGAAGCTAAGAAGGAAAAGGATTTATAAAAATCCTGCATGGTCTAGACGCGAACAAGTCTAGTAGACCTGATAGTATACCAGCAATAGTCGTGCGTACTTGTGCCCCTGAGTTGTCTTCTATTCTCACGCGCCTGAATCGCCTCTCACTTGAGACCGGTATTGTACTTAAAGTGGAGGCTTGCCAATGCCCGAGCCCAAATAAGGGCAGCCGCGCAGACCCTGCCGACTACCGCCCTATTTCGGTCACCTCCATACTCTGTAAGATAATGAAGCGTGCACTGAACAAGAAACTGCTTACGCATCTTTAAAGTAACGATCTCCTCAGTGATCACCCGTAAGGATTCCGTTAAGGATTTTTTTACAGCCTTGGGAATATGTAGCAGACTGGCAGGACAACGGTGGTGGTTATCTCCTAAAAACACCCTATGGCTTTATAAGACGGTCGTAAGGCCCATAATAACATATGCCGCCGCAGTGTGGCACAGGAAAGCCAGCCAGGAAACTGCTACAATTAAACTAAGCGGCATGCAAAGAATTGCGTGTCTCTTGGTCACAGGAGCTATGTCAACCTCACCTGGTGAGGCCCTGAATGCAATGCTGGATATCCCGCGCCTACACCTGCATGTAGAGATGGTGGCGGTAAACAGCATATACAGGCTAACCACCCAGGGAGAAGGAAACTGGCTCTCAAAGTCACTGAGATCGTTCCAGGACACTGTTATGGGCAGCAACATACTGAGTATGTACACTGACTCTATGACAAAACAGAGCAGCTTCCCGAAACGATACTCTGTGGAACTTTTATCCAGAGATGACTGGCTTAAAAGCCAAGTATACTGGAAAAATGGAAGCCTGATATGGTATGACATGGTGTGGAATATACGGAGAGCGGCCCAAGGTCAAGAAATTCCTAAACTTGGGCAAATACACCTCCATATTTCAGGCCGAGGTGTACGCTATTTTAGAATGTGCGGACATAAACCTCAAAAAGAGATACATGAACCATTGTATTTATATACACTCAGACAGTCAAGCAGCTCTATTGGCCCTCTCATCAGACTCTGTGAGTTCAAGATTGGTGCTAAACTGCGTGAAGGTCCTCAATTCCTTGGGTGAGAAAAACCAAGTGATCTTGCGCTGGGTCCCAGGGCATGAAAGGATCGAAGGCAATGAAATTGCGGACGAACTCGCGAAGGCTGGTAGCACAATTGCGACATATGGTCCAGAACCATTCTGTGGCATACCAAATAGCCTTGCAAAATTGACCCTTTATATAAATTTCAAAGAACAATCATTAGAGCACTGGAAAAATCAGCCAGGCCTAACACATTCTAAGGCATTAGTCAAACCCTATAATAGGCGGCATGCCAAAGAACTGTTACTACTTAGTAGGAATAACTTGCGTATCCTAACAAGGGCACTGACTGGCCACTGTGGGCTGAACAAACACATGTATAATTTGAAGATCAGCAGAACAAAGGACTGTAGATTCTGCAAGGAGGAGGACGAAACGCCTCTCCACCTGATCTGCAAATGTGAGGCCCTGGTGCGCAAACGCAGCATCCATCTGGGTAAACACCAACTACTACCCGATGAGGTGCACGAAATCAGTACTAAGAAACTATTACACTTCATAGAAGCTATAGGAATTAGTACTGAATTGTAGAAAGAGGCGATCACAATAGATCAGTAATGGTCGCAGTGATACTGGGTCTGGAAAGCCTTGAAGAGCCTATATTTCAAAAAAAAAAAAAAAAAAAAAAAAAAAAGGATTCCGACGTGGTCGGATGACTGGGGACCTTCTGGCTACTCATATAAGGAGTGAGGTCATTGAGGAGCATGATATGGTGTCGTAGATTTTGACAATGCCCTTTACTGAGTGATGTAGTAGTTTCCCGCAGTGGACTAGTATGTTATGTAATGTGGAGTCTATCTAGATTCTGCGTCTGACGCTCTATAGTAAGGTATATCCACTAACTCCTTCTAAACTGCTCAATGGATTTTAATGTGATATAGCTTTTAAGTAGTTCGTGGTTATTCACTACACATATTATCGGGTTTGTTACCACAGTTAATATTGTTTTTCGATATTTCGATGCAGTTGCATGTGTAGTGAAAGCGTGGATTTTGATGTGGTTTTCACTATCATTTAGTAAGAGAATTATTTCCGATCATTTCTATAATAGAGGAACCCTGAGAACGTCGGCGCGAAGCAATGTCGGGTCGCACTAGCGACCTAATATACTAATACTACTAACATACTAATGTAATAAATTAAACAACTTCAAAATATTAAATTCAATAGTATGCCAATAACAATGCGTGTCGCCGGTATAAATAGCCTATATTTACTACTGCGTAGTTCAATTAACACTAAAATGACATTGAAAGCGGGTGTGGCGAATGGGGTTACATCGACAGCATTGGAAGAAACCACTTCGCCTGATAACACTTAATTTGCATAGCTTACATCACTGCCGTTTATATGGATCAATATGGCGTGCTAAACGGAGGTTTCCGTCCATTTGTTTGAATTTCGAATTGCTGTTGCTTACGTTGATTAGTATATCGTTAAGAGAAGAAGAATCAAGGGGTATTAGACCTTGCGAGTTTTAAAAGTTAAAATGAATTTCGTAGTTTTAACCTTTGAAAGAGGAATTCCGAGTTTACTGAACTCGGATTTCCTCTTCACTAAAAAGGCGAACGAAGACTACTTACAAGGGAAAATTTGGTAACTCGAAGCGTCGGTGGCCGAGTGGTTAAGGTATCCGACTCGTAAGCGAGAGGTACTTGATTCGAATCCTACTGCGGCCATAATCCAATTTCTCTTTTCTGAGTTACGTACATTAGTTCAATGCTAACCAATGCTCTTACGGTGAGATAAAACATCGCGATAAAACCTTCACATTAAGGCAACTGAATGTGTAACCATGATCCAATCTGGTCACGTTCCCCTGTTAACAGGGTCACGGAGGTCAGATGGCAGGCGCTCCACTGTAATTACCTGACCTGCCAAATCCTGGATCATGGTCAAGGCGGACTCCGAGCCCTCGTGCGTGAGAGCACATCGCCAAGATGATTACTTATTGCTTATTATTTTGAAAACATATTGAACGTTCTACCGTACGCAGCTTAATTCCACCTAACACCTCATCATTGTCTTCCCAACAAGCACATAAGCTTCTTTTGCCTCGCACTTACAATAAAATTCTATCACAATTACGCCCTCACCACCACCCACGCACTCCATCCGGAAAAAAGCCTAAGAAGGGATTTGCATTATCATAAAAAGAACGCGAAGACATAATCCTTACACGCGTGAAATATGTTTACGGCGTCGTAAAAGTTTCTTTTTGGTGCGGAATTAAAACATTTCCGACGCAATAGAAAGCGGAAGCTCATGGAATATCGCGTTTCAAGTCATGCAATCGTGTTCGCGACTCAACTCGAGCTCAGTTCAATCGCAGACCGAGAGGCGGTGGAAAAATTCATAAGTTACGACGTCACATCCGGCTTCCGGCGGCCATATGACGTGAGATATTGCAATGGAGACTCGGAGCGAATTTTGTATTTGGACAGGTAGGAAATAAATTAAATGTGAGGAGTAAGCCGGTATGCCTTATACCTGTGCTTACAATACCTTATCCTTTAAACCACAAACAAAACAATGCAAGCATTATTACTTGGCGGCAGAAGTTGACAACGCGGTGATAACCATCAAGGTGGATCAAAAGGCTTGTTTGAAGGAAAAGACGTAAAATAAGGTCCAAAAATCATCTTGGCGATACGGGTTCCCGGCGAGCCCGGGGTCCGCCATGACCATGATTCAGGATTTGGCAGATCAGGATATTACAGTAGAGCGGTTGAGGTCTGACCTCTGTGAACCTGTTAACAGTGGAAGCTGGCCAGATTATGGTGACACATTTAACCGCCTGAATCGTGCAGGTTTCCTCACTATGTTTAACCTCACCATAAAAGCATCGGTTAGCGTTCAACTATGTACATAACTCAGAAATGTACTTTAGTACATGGCGGCACTTTGGTGCAAACCTAGTATCTCTCGCTTACAAATCCGATTCGCCAGCCATAGTGCCGACGACACGCATGTTTTTATAATATGACCTATGCTATACGATACGTCAATCAAGCGAGCGTATTACATCTCCACTTACTTATCTGTTCAGTAGACGGCGGCGCTAGCGTGGCTAGTGTACCGACATTTATTAACGACTTCTATTGTTCTGATTTTTCCCACTGATAAAATACCTTAGTAGCACTGTAACGTGGAGGGAGGCGTCAAAAGCGCGCCAAAGCGACCAACACAAAACATGGCGGCACATGAATGGAGCCTTTTATTCCAGTAAACGTTGCGACATTATTTTTCGGTGGAAATTACTGGAAATACCTGCGAGCAGCCAAATGTCTCCGCTCGGGTTATGCCGTTGGGAGTAAATGAGTGATGTAGATACTCGACTTTGGTACTTATGAGAAATTTAGCATATTTGTCTTCAAATAGCTCTATTGGCTTTTGTGGTTAAGGTATTTGACTCGTAAGCAAGAGGTACCGGTAATATAATAATAAGAGGCACCGGGTTCGAATTCCACTGCAACTTTTTTCTGAGTTATGTACATTAGTTGAATGCTGATCGATGCTCTGACGGTGAGGGAAGACATCGTGATGAAATGAGGCTCAGGCGACTGAACGTGTAACCGAGATCTAATCTGTTTTGGTTTCCTCGTAGCACAGTCACACAGATCAAATGGCAGTCGCTCCATTTAATTTACTAATCAGCCAAATCCTGGACCATGGTCAAGGCGAGCCCCGGGCCGGCACAAGCACAACCGGGACTTTAACGCCAATATGGTTTTATTTTATCTTCAAATAGCTCCATGTTTTGAATAACTGGGTGAGTATAGAAAATTTATATTCGTACTAAAAACTTTCATTAAAATTTGTGGTGTTTGCGACTACCATCTGACCTGCACACTTCAGGGAAAAGCCTATTCTCCAGAGCCTCGTACGTCTGTCAGCAGGGGTATCATGAGCGGGTGAAATTGGCTTGAGCCCAGGGGAAGATGGGTCCAACGGCTCCACAGTCAGTCTGAAAACCAGCGCTGTGTTTGGCTGCTGCCAATCATAGCATTAAGCTGAGGCTGGTCCAATTTGGTCGGATGACGCATCGCCTGCTTCCTTATTATATAGGTACTTATTTTGTTACTTTTAAGTTTTTTTAATGTGTTATTGGACCAAATAAAGATACGTTTATGTCTACTCGTATGTCTACGATAGAGTATTACGGCGTCAAATGTATTCCAATCACTATAGAAATAACTTTTTACATTGATATTCTAGAACTGTCTATTCCCAAAGGCTAAGGCTTTACCTTCATAGATTTCGATATTTTGTGCGTACTTCAATTTTTTCGTACGATATTTTTCTGGTTTCAAAAGTAGCTTATTTACTTGGGTACAGCGCCTGCATTGTAGGAAAATAGATTTCATAATCAGATTTCATGGTGTGGCGGTGTTCTCATAAAAATATCTGATGTTGTTAACTTCACAATCATTGAAATAATATGGGATTTCGGATAATTGACCTTGATTTTGAAGAAGCAGTTTTTACGTAGTTAAGGAATAAACAAAGTGAAGTCTTTATAATCACAATGAAAAAGAGTGATTTTTTCATTTTGATTTTAATAGCAGTTCGAAGACATCGTTATTGTCTTCATTATTATATCAAAAATGGAAGTTTAGTATTTATATTAAAAATAATATAATTAAAATTTGCTTCACCCAACTAAGTTACAGCTTTTGAGGCTACAAAATTAGCCCTTAGTAATATTTCATCCACAAGAAATACATAGTTCCTACCCTTCCTAGCTCACTAGTTAATCAAGTAATAAATGCAGGTCTCTACTCCCTTCACCCAAACTCTGGCCTACTAGCCTAACAAGTACATGAACCAATCATAAGTTGGCGTGAACTCGCTGCATAATTTCAAACTTACAGAAGATGGGGCTGGGTTACGAAGCATCTGCCAATTCATATGTATAATATTACATACTCTACCCTAACCTATGGCAGCACTCTGTCAAGCCTGAGAGCCTTTACCCTCAATCCACTAGTATGGATGCCAGGCTCCACCAGTGGTTGTTTGACAGCCAGTTACAAAAATATAACTAACCTAACCGACAGATGACCCCTAACCAACTTTACTTAAACCAAATATTTTCTAAATTACAGAGCCGATTTTAATAAAACAAAGCTGAGAACTATCTTGATTAAACTGGCTTTCATAAAGAGAAAACCGCATCCAAATCGGTCAATTCGTTCGGGAGTCATGATGACACAGACAGATACACAAAGCCATAGAAACAGATACACACGTCAAACTTATAACACCCCTCTTTTTTCGGTGGGGGTTAAAAAATGTTATTTCGAAGCTGGTTACAAAAAACAGTTGCGAACGAATCCGAGAACCTGCAGAGTAGTCCACGGAAGCTATACTGGATCATCATCATCCTGGCGTCATATCCCGGTTGCGCCCCCGCGTAGCACGCGAGGGCCCAGGGTCTGCCTTCCTGCTATTCTTGGCCCACCTCGCTCGGTCTTTGGCATCTCTTGTTGTGAGCTTATTGACACGCATATCGTTCTTGACTGCGTCAAGCCATCGCTTCTTGGGCCGGCCTCTCCTTCCCGTGCCCAGCGGGGGCGGCATAGCCAGACACTTGTTCCCCACATAACTTGCCGGTCTGCGCAAGACGTGGCCATACCATCGAAGGCTCTTGCAGCTTATCTGCGATGTCACGGACGCCAAGGCTACCCCGAATGTGGGCGTTTCGAACCCGATCCTTCCGTGAAACTCCACACATCCACCGCAGCATCTTCATTTCCGTGACGCGCAGCTCCTGCTTGTGACGCTCTAACAGGGGCCAAGTCTCGCTACCGTAAAGAAGAGCAGGTCTAACGATGGTCTTATAGACCTGTCTCTTCAACTTTATCGGCATTTTGGGGTCACAAATGACACCTGTTACCTCCCGCCATTTGGCCCAAGCAGCGGATATTCGGGCCTTGACGTCGCCATCGATGTCCCCGGTTGCGCTAAGCACAGATCCCAAGTATCTCACCTGATCCATGCTCTTGACTTCCTCATCGCCTATGCGCACGGGTAGGGGATTTGCACTGTTGCAGGTCATGTACTCTGTCTTCGCCCCATTTATCTTCAGACAGCTGTTCTCAAGTGCCTCCTTCCACTTTTTTACACGTTGGATTAGTCGCCCCTTGTCAGTGTCTGTCACCGCGATATCGTCAGCATACATGAGCAGCCATGGAGGTACCTCATGATAATCTCGGATGCTGTCTGACAATACGTCTAATATCATGTTGAACAGAAGTGGGCTGAGCACAGAGTCCTGGTGTACCCCAACGGTAATCGGGAACGGTTTGGTGTCACCAACGGCAGTCCTTACTATGGAATCGGAATCGTGGTACATGTCTCGGATAATGTCAATATAGGCCTCAGGTATCGACTTGGACCGCAATGCTCACCATATCATCTCCCGAGGGATACAGTCAAAGGCCTTCTGCTTGTCCAGAAACAGGAAATGCAGGGGTGTGTTCTTTGATCTGTATCCCTCCATGAGAGTTCTCAGGGCACATACGGGGTCCATGGTCCTACAACTCGGCTGAAACCTATACTGACACTCCGAGATTGTACACTCCCGTCGGATCCGAGAGTCGACAATTCGTTCGAAGAGCTTCATGGTGCGAGACATCACCTTTAAATATTCAAAATATTAAATATTCGTGGACAAATTCACACAGCACCATCTAGCCCCAAACTAAGCAAAGCTTGTGCTATGGGTGCTAGATAACTGATAAACTACTTAAATACTTTTTTTAAATACATACTTATTATACATAGAACACCCAGACCCGTAACAGAAATTAAAATTCATCATTTTAATTTCTGCCCGGCCGGGAATCGAACCCGGGGCCTCTTGCGTGGCAGACCGGCATGTTGACCACTGAACCACTCAGGTCGTCAAAATAGTTTTATACCGCGGTAGTTGGTGTACTCCCGCACCGAGCCCTTGCCCTTATAGACTGGAGTAATAATACTTAGCCTCCATTGGTCTGGTATCTTCCCGGTGCGGAGAATGCGGTTATAAAGGTCGGTTAGGATGCTCACACCACGAGAGCCCATTGATTTCCACGCCTCTATAGGGACTCCATCGGGCCCGACAGCTTTCCGATTCTTCATGCGGCGAAGAGCCGTCTCGCCTGCTATACTGGATATTCTTTATTACAACAAGTTTAACACTCGTATTAAGAAACGTGCTAAGGTATGAGGTCTCACAGTGCGCGCGAACGCATAGTTCCAACTGACAATACTTGAGAGGCCATCAGCACTACGAGTAAAGTCAAATTAAACAAAATTGACCAAGCATAGAGCCCTAGCCGTAGTGACCACAATACGCTCACTTAGCAAAGAGCCGCTGTCAAAAGTGACACTTCGCATAGTAACGTTACTTTACTTAGACAAGTATTGTTTTCGAATACGGGTGTGTTTCATCACGTGGCAAGAAAACTCGAATACCTATCTAGTGCATAATCTGTCATACAAATAGTACTGTGGCTACCTCAAGTTTCCTCGGACAGTGCGTAAGCCTTCTTACCTCTAAACAGGCGAAAGAAAACAAATTACAAGGAGACATTTGGCAACACGGAGATTCTGAAACTTAGTGGATATTACATGAAGTAGGTAGAGTAACTTATTCTGAGCTTGACACAATTTTCTTGTTTGTGCCCTAATTCTCCAAGTTCAGTAAGCCACTCTGTATTATAATTACGCTCTATTCATGGAACCTTTCATTGCATAATTTTACCATAATTTGCAATTAGTAGTGCATGCGAGGATGCATGATTTTACCATAATTTACAATTACTTGCGTCGATTATTATAAGCTTTCATACCCTTGTATGCGGAATTGCCGCATTTTGCTTACAGTAGATACTTACCTACCAGTAGTTGGTCAAAATAATTTATTCAATATGAAAATTAATCATCATCACAGCCCAAAACAGTCCACTGCAGGATTTAGGCCCTCTCCCACGAAATGAGAGGTCTCCACGTTTGGCAGGCGGGTTGGAGATCGCAGTGTTATAAATATAACAATGGAAAACGCTGCTGCCCATTTTCCAACCTACGGAGGCTCTAGATTTTTGGCTCGAATACATTAGTCGCCTTATACGATACCCACGAGTGTAAGGGGTTGGTTTTTTTTTTAATTTAAGAAGAATTCATGCTTCGTTCGAAAGTGTTTATACAAGTATGTTCAAGAGTTCAGATAAATCATTTAAGGTGAACATCATCCTATTTTTTGTGATTTTGGTCGCTTCTGACATAGCAATAATTATATCATACCGACACAGTTACGTCACATTGTCATTCCATCTAAATAGAGGTAACATTCTATTCTATGGAAATCTAATTCAGTCCCATCCGGCCTAACCAAATAAGGAGTATCTATGATGTTTCACTTTACATTGTATCTAAGCAGTACCTATATCAATGCTGTTTCTCTAGAATTTAGACCGATGGAATTGATATTTATCTAAAATCTAAATCGATGGTAACTACTCCCGCTAAGACCGGTAGTAAATAATCAGTGCTAAGCTAAGGGTATGGTACTCGATACGAAGAATGTACAAGTAATAGTAATGCAGGGCGGTCTCTTTTACGTGTGGGTGAAGATAATTGTTTTTGGGGTAGGTACCACTAATGTTCCAGCCAACCCAGCTCCTCCAGAAAACTTAAAGAGCCTTTCAGCCTCCGGAAGATCCCTAGGAGGGTAGTTGGCTGTCCTAGATTCTTTGACCTATATGTAGCCACGCCGCTGCATGTTACCAAGACGTGGGCTGCTGTTTCTTCTTCCTCTAGGAATACTCTGCACATGGTGCTGTCATGGTACAATCAAACCAACTGAATCGTGGCCTAGCTGTAGAACTTTTTCACAGTAAGTGTCATAATGGTTTTCTTATCAGGCACGCAGATCAAATAAGAAATAAAGATGGCGCGCTGTTGACAGTGACATAAGGCTAGTTTCGTAAACATGTGTGCCATGGCGTAGTTTTGTTGTCAATAGGGCAAGGCCTAGTTTCGTTGTCAATATGTAGGTGTGATTATGTAGGTAGGTCAAACTACGCCGTGCTAAACATAGAATGGCGTAGTTTAGCGTACGTCAGCATGTTGTTCGCAGTAGGCAATGCTATTTTTTTATGATTTTTTTTGTGGTAGGTCACGGTTTAGTTGGTTATACATATAGTATATTACATAGCATTAGTAGCGGTCACTAAAGGGACACATAGTTGTTTAATACAATGCTGCCATTCATACTACACTGTACGTTCGTAGTAATCAATAAGCACGTAGCCCGTATCCTCCCATTATATTTTATTATCACGTAAATATCATAACAGTGCCATTAAGTCTCAAAAGGATGGCCCAACAATTCAGTTTAATTGACAGGTACAGTACGCAGCGATCACAAATACAGCGAGAAAACAATGAGGGATGGACGTGACTCGGCTGTTGAATCCGATAATATAATGTTGAGTCGTTGTTGAGTCTGATAATATAATTACCCGATTATTAGAAGTTTTCTTATTGAGTTAGACATCTCTAACAAGTATGAACACAATCTCGGATTAATCAGAGAATCGAATTGATTGTGTAATTATGATCTATACATTCGTGTGGTCGGTGTTAATATAAAGTTACACAGGTTTTTATACAGCCTTAGGTTTAGAATAGAGCTTAAAAGCTCTAAAGATTTATAGAACCTAAAATTAATCGCTTCAATTTCTGCCCGGCGGTGAGACCAGCATGGTGACCACTGACCAACGTCGTCAAAACACTAAATTTAATGAAAACTTTATAATACCTACTTGTATATACATGCATACATACATAAAGCTCACGCCTCTGTCCCACAGGTGGAGTAGACAGAGACTATGGATGGACCTAACTATTTGGGTGGTAAACTATGATAGTTTGATCTGTCTACTCTTAGTTACTTAGGCAAAATATATTAGGTTCAAAATAATGGAAGCATCGAAGACAAAAGCGACATAGTTCCAGCTATCTGTCACTCCATGCAGTGAACCTTTGTTCCTTGTAATTTGTACCTTATTTTAAAGAGCTTAGTTCACAAATTAGGTCAAAAACTCACCGATGGCGCAGTGAGCAGCTGCAGGGCCTCGCTCAGATTCTTCAACGTCAAAGTGTTCCGGTCGCCATCTTCCTCCTCAGGGCCCGGCAAATGCACCGAAGACTGCCGCGATCGGAACCCCTGCTTCCTGACAGCCCCGCCGCCATTTGCAAATTGGTGTTGGGACGACGCGCGCCGAAACGGACACGTCATGTTTGAATTCGGAACGCTGATGAATGTCAACTCATTTGATTTTCAGATTCGCGCGCGGGGTCACTGGCCGGTTTTTGTATCTGTGGAAGAGGAGAATTGTTGGTTTAGGGTTTCGTATTTATTGTCTGCGATTTGCTTGGCGAATGGTGAGATAAAATAATTAAAGTAAAATTAAAAATTATTAAAAAATTTGCATTTCTATTTTTGGTATACTTTTATTTTATTCATTTTCTCTACATGCCAAAACAACTAGACGGGCCTTTTTGGACACCTTGACGCTGTTCATAAATGCGTGTAGTGCTCCATCCGCCTTATTTCCCGCATCCACTCTCCTTTTCAATATCACTTACGAACTTTCCATCTCTAGAAAACATTTACCCTAATTAATCAAACTCGTTAACTTCTACCACACTTTTACCCGCAATCACGATTTGAGAAACTTAAATTTTACAATATCCCTGTTAAGCTTTTGCACGCGAGGGACCGGGTTCGGCCTTGACAAACTTTTATAATATCTACTAGGTCTGTATAATATAAAAATGTAAGACCTAATTTCCTCGCAATTAAATTTGTGAAATGCCTGTACAGTAAGCAGCACTATTACCTGACAATGATAACTTATCTTACTAGCAAAACTACCTGAGTCTAAATTCTAGAAACATCTCCTCACAAACAAATCATGGCTTCACAAAAATCCCTAAATCCGAATCGTAATAATCATGAAATCCCAATTTCAGTAACTAAACAGTTTGTGTTTCTAATTCGCACCAGGGAACGCGCCCTAAGCAAATGTTTAGTGAAGCGAGCAAACACCAGTCGGGTAAGTGTTATGCAATCGAATTAACGCCGCGCCGGTTACATATAACACTGAGCCAAGTTTGAATTTAAACCTTGCATTGCTCGAGTTCCATTTGACAATGTTTATAAGATATACAATAGCTATCTATTTGACTTTTTTATTTTTAAGTCTAGTCATAATAACCAGAAAAACAATAGCTGTCTATTTGACTTTTTTATTTTTAAATCTAATCTTAATTATCGGCTCGGTGCAGTGCTCTGCTGGACTTCGTCAAATGTTGAATTTGTTAGTACTTTCGCGATTCCATTGATTAAGCATTTTATGTTTCTCAGTGACAATCGAGCATACAGCCCACCTGATGTTAACAGTAACTGGCCCTGTATTATTGAAAGTTGTTAGGTATTTGTTTCTGTAACTTAAAATAAAACAAAAGAAAATGCATGAGCCATACGGGCAATTTAATATATTTACGTTTGAAAGTGCGTTTACAAGTGTCTACTAGTCGCTATCGCCTTCTTATGTACGCTCAATGACGAGCAGTAAACGCAAAGCCACCGAACAGTTCTGAGCAACGGGGTACCGAAATTGGAAAGATCTCGGGGTCATGAGCAGCGGGATGCCCATCGAAAAGGGGAAGACCCCATCGTGGCTTGAAAGCTACGCGGTAGCAGAGCGGATGCTACGCGGTGACAAGAGGACTAAGCTCGTTTGTGAAATTGCTTAAGGGATTGGGAGAAAACACGCATAAAACGCGTGAGTTTGTACAGGTACAGACAGCTGTACCTGTACGAGCTGCAGCTGCGAAGAAACTGGACCCCCTTAGCATATATTAAATAAATCGCCTCTTTGCTTCAATAAAGTGCTATCTCGAAAAACGCAATTTTACAGGAGAGCATTTTTTAACCATTAAAAAATTATTGTGTTTAAAAAAAGGTATATATATATAAATAAGGTTTGTGCAAATAAAGGAAAAAATTAATAATTTAAAAATGTATGGGCTAAATCTAAATTAGTTTAAAAATTTATTAGCTAAAAAAAGGGGTACGAGATGTCACGTTTTTCCTGAAAATATAGTACAAGACGAGTGTTTCAAACTGACTTGTCACATTGTTCATGATATAACTTTTATTATGATATTGAGTTATCTAACAAAAATCCTTGTAAAAATAAAACCTTTAAAATTTGAGATTCATCTTTTTTATTGAAAACGAAAAACAAATTGCAAAATATTACTTAAATAATCAAACGAACTATGAAGTTCGTTGTGTGAAGGTGTTTAATGTTAAGAATCAAAAATAAATCAACAAAGTATACCTAAAGTTAACTAACGGCACTATCGTCATCATCCTAGACGTCAAATTATTTCAGAGCCCGCTTTCCTGCTCGTCTTTCTCCTTGCCCGATCTTCGGCATCCTACTTCGTAAGCCGTTGGCTCTCGCATCCGACTCGGCGCTGTTATAGTCTTGCGCTTCTGGAGCCTCCTGCGAAGCCGCTTTTCCAACGCAGCTCTGGGACTTACGCAGGACTGACCAAACCAGCGAAGGCAAACTTCTTCGATGTTATCTGCAACGTCTCTTACGCCAAGGCAAGACAAATGTACTCGTTACGTAGTCGATCTAATTCCGTAACGCCACACATCCACCGCAGCATTTTCTTGTGCTTCGTATGCGATGGCGATGTCCCGCAGCCATAGAGCATCACAAGCTTATCACAGGTCTAATTATATTCTTATCAAACCGGGATATAATAGTCCAAAAGTTGAAGCCCCTTCACCTTGATAGGGATTTTAAGCTCACATGTGATTGCTTAATATCTCCGGACTCGTGCAGCAAGGATCTGAGGTACTTGAATTTATCTATTGACAGCTTCGTTCCCTATGTGGATCTCAAGATACGTGCTTCGGCTAGCTATGTACTCTGTTTTGGCGATGTTTAGCTTTAAACCCCCGATTTGTAGCATGTACCTTGGTATCAAGATCCTGCGTATGCTTGCAAACCAGTGCAATGTTATCTGTCATGAAGGCATGTCCACAATTTCGGCAGAAAGGGCATACAGCACTAGCATACCTGGAAACCGCTAAGGACAGAACCCTGGTGAACACCTACGATAATCGGAAAGGGATTAGTATGGTATACGATGCTGTAGACGGCTTTACGCTTCAGGTTGAAGATTTGGACCATAGCGCCCACCAGATTACCTCTCGAGAAACACTGTCCAAAGCCCTCTGCAGATCGAGAAATGCGAAATGCAGAGGTTGATTTTGTTCATTAAGGAAATAAACTGGAGTCTGTAACACACTTTTAATTAACACAGACTTCCAGAGTTCTATACTGCTATAACCTGTTTCTTAGTGTAATAAAGATTTTCTATATTATTGATTTTAATTGTAGAGGACCTCCTGCAGAATTCTAAGGGCGAAAATTTGTCCATGGTGATGCATCAGCCCGGCCTGAACCCGTTATGGCATTTCGACAGGGAGCATTCCTGGCTGTGTTCCGTGTTTGGTCTGTGATACGTTTGAATAGCTTTATTGTATGGCTCATAAGTTTGATACTTCTACATATAATAGCCGCACTCCTGTATGCTGCCATTTCCTTTATAGATAGGCGTAATAATGTTTACGCGCCACGTTAGGTATAAATAAGCCTCGTCAACACGATCCTGTTGAATAGTTCAGAGAGGAGGAGTACGCCCCGTGTCCTCATACCTTTCCAGGTTTCTATGGGTATTCAAGCATGCCCAATAGCTTTTTCGTGTTTCATGTGGCCAGTGAACTCTCCATTTCATTAGGGATAGTCGGGGTTAGCATACCAAGGTTTGCGGGAAGCTGTTGTGGCTCTTACTTCTTGGCCTTGTTGGATAGTCCTGTGAAATAGGCACACCAACGGTATTTCATCGACTTGGCACTGGTGAGCAAAACGCCGTCCTGGTTTCTTATGGCAACGTACCGGCTCGTCATCGCGACTGTTCCAGCTTGTAGATAAGATTCTGGCCCTACACATTGTCGAGCGCGTCTTAGAGCGGAGCCAGCTGAGCCGACCGCGCCTTTGCCATCATATTTTTTGCTCGGAGCTTTGCTCCCAAGTACACCTCCTTATCCAAAGCACAATTACTTCGCTACCATTTCTCGAAGCATGCCTTTTCGACCCAACTGCTTTCTGTTCCTCTCTATTCCACCATCCCGTGTCCTTGTCAATTTTGCGCGCTTTCGACGTGTCAAGGACTGTACGCCCGAGTTTCACAACGGACGTCTGCTAATGGTGCCAGAGCTCATTTGGTAGCTTCTGTACTAATAGGCACTGTAACGGGAATACTGGATTTCACAACGCCTATTGCAAGTTCTAAAATTCATTTAGTTCGCGGCCCCATCTGAAACAACAACTAATAATATTCATTTGTTTTACTATAAACAACGTTATATCTAGGAATACTATACATTAAAAAATGAATATTTTCTAGAAAAATGGAACATCAGCAAGTAATAAGAACTTGTTTTTTGTATGGCAAATAATTTAATCACCAACAATATTGCATCCTAAGATAACACAAAGCAAAATTGAAATTCTTTCGGCAACAGGGTGACATGATGATTTGTCCCTATTCACACTTCACTCAAGTTTATCAACAACACTGAGTTAACATACAATATAACGTTGTAAAGTAAAATATTAAAACTGAATTTAAACATGCCTTTGCAACCAAACCGTGATATTATCGTTATATCACCTTTTTGTTGAAAACCAAAACCATTTTGCAGGTCGCGTGCGCAGTGACAAGTGTATAATTACGTTGTTAAAATAAAATACCTCGAAGTAAGAGTCAATGTGACATCGCGATATAACACATTTGCGCTGTCTCTTTTCCTCATAACTTCGCCAATATTCGGTTAAAAGATATTCGCGTTTTTTTGGAGAAAATAGAATCGGATACGGCGGTGAAAATTAGCATTTAAAAAAATTTGAATTTTTCGTAGCAAAGAGGCGATATGGTAGTGGGTTAGGTCTCTCTGCAGCTGACTATACTAACGCACTACGGCATAGAACCCTGACGTACGTTGTTTCACTAAGTGCGATCTTACCAGTGTATAGCGAAGTGTCATTGCATAATGTAATCGGATCTTAAGAGACATCTCATGCAAGCACTTTGCGTCCGGAATTCAACCAGCTGTTTCCTGAAACCAGAAGCCTAGCTGAAAGCTCAGTGTATTGACTGATGCATTAAATTGGATAGGAAGATGCATTATGGGCATATATTGTGCAGTATTAAGAGTACCTACAGTATATGAATCAATTTTGATGAGATCGGTTTCATGGCTTGCCGAGATGGGAAGGCGCGTTGAGAATATATGTCCTTCCGCATTACTAAATATAATTTAAATTAAAAAAAAACCCATTAAAACGATTACTTCAAAATTAAATGAAAATGATTGCCATTAAACAGTCAGCCTTTTAACTTTGATAATTAATTTCGAAGTAACTTTTTTCACAAATGTATTTCTACAATATAATGAAGTACCATCAATAATGCAGGCACAACAAAAAGTGTTAAATACCACAAAATTTATTGTGTGCTGCGTTGTAACCTTCCTGATATTGTCATAAATGCGCCTATTTATTGCCGTTTCCAAGAAATTGTTTTGTGAATTCGAACAAAAAAGTCAACCTGCCGCAGTTGGGTAGAAATCAGACCTACTTCCTACAACTTCTCCAATTTTAATTTCATAAAGTTCAGTTACAGTCACCACAAACCAACCTTCCCACTATACAGTTAGAGTTGGTACAATGTATCCATCAGCTTAGCCACTAGCCCGCGTACAAAATTAAACGTACTTTATCCAAACTTTTATCGCTGACCTACAAATAGTACGGTTTAAAGCCGGAACAGTAACTTTGAAATGGGTCCGCTTCGGATCCGGAACAAGCGGGGTTTTATCCCGGACTTTAATTCCCGTAATTCCCGGAATATTACCACTGTAAAGTGTGTATAGGAAAGTAGTTACTGCTGCTGTACTGCTGGGTTTATTTACGTTTAAAATAATTTTGTGGGACACGGGACTTTGGAATAATTGTTGACGACTTGAGTGGTTCAGTTGGTTAACGTCTGCCACGCAGAGTTCGGGTTCGATTCCCGGCCGAGGAGAAATTGAAATTATGAATTTTAATTTCTGTTACGAGTCTGGGTGTTAGTATGTATTTTAAAATATATAAGTAGTTTATCAGTTGTCTAGCACCCATAACACAAGCTTTGCTTACTTTGGAGCTAGATGGCACTGTGTGAATTGTCCAAGCATATTTATTTGTTCGTTTAAAATACTCTTCAGCAGATAAAGACTAAGGAAATTAGGTTAAAATTCTCCCTTCTACTTGTAACAAAAATAAGCAAATACTGAACCTTCCAAGAAACAAGAGGGGTATTATTAACAAAGTTCCCGAACGGTGGCGGGTGGCGTCTGGTGTCTGAAATTTACTCGGAAAACTCTTTCATTCGCCAAGATAATCGGTACTATTTCCGCAATTTGCCAATTTCCCGGAATAATGTTCCTTTAGGCGGGGAACGATTTGTGGGGCACTCTTTCGGAAAACTTTAATTAGCAACTTGGAAAAATTAAGTAAGTTGTTTGTTTAGGGTGCAATGAGCTGTGCCACAGTGTGTCCTTTGGACTGTCACAGTGGGATGGGATAATGATATTATGAAAGTAGAAACTAGAAACAAACTAACATTGAGGGATACTTTTAGGATTTTCAAGATGGTAAATTCATTTATAATTCTTTTGGACGTATATTTGGACCAAATAAATTTTTGTCTGTTTCTATGTCTATATCTAAAACCTAAACTTTTAAGAATAACTCCCTAAACGCTTATGTCCGAAATCCGAAATTGGCTCGACAAACTCTTTCAGTCGCCAAGTAGACACCTAAGCCCCCCGTATTTCCGCAATTCGCAATTTCCCGGAATAATGTTCCTTACGGCGGGCAGGCAATGATTTGTGTGCCATTCTTTCCGGGAGACGTCCGTTATTCCTTTGAAGCTGTTTTTGTTTTGGCAAAACAAGGTGGCGAGGACAATCCGTTTGATGGAACACAGCTTACGCGGGGAAACACTTGCGTCTATTTATAAGTAAGTGCCTACGTATTGGAGCGAGGGCTGACTTGTACACAAAATCGGAGCTGTGTAGGTTGACTAGGGTTTTGCTTGTCAAGTGGGCGATTCGCTTTTTTCTACGTATGTAGGTATGTACGTACAGTCAGCTGCTTAGTGACTGGAGCCCCCTAGCATATATTAAAAGTATGGTAGGTTAAGTCTATCTGCAGCTGACTGTTCATACGTACAAAAGTGGATACTATCCTTCAGGCGCTGTCCTAATTGGCAACGGTCGTGCAACCATGGATATAAATTGTTGGAGATTAGATCAGAAATTAGAATATATGTTAATTTAACGGAATAGTTGCATAATACTTCCCGCACATTGTCAGATAAAGTCAATCGAATAACAATGAGCACTAAAAATAGCAAACAATAGAACCAATCAATTGTTTAGCTCATACCTAAGTGTATACACGGCAGCACATTAAACGTTTTATTCAATTCGCAGTCATCGACAAAAGAACAGTATAAAGGCCAAACAGAGTAACTTGATCATTATGGTGTCAAAACAATGTTAAACCACAATCGTGCACTTTTAGAATACAAAATGTCATATACCTGAGAAGCCTACCATATATATGAGAATACCATATATATGAGAAGGGGAATCTATGTTGACTTTAATTTTTTCTGAAAGGAGTTATAATCATCGTGGCGTTAATGACCCGGTTATGCTTCACAGATAAAAAATTTACAGTGGAGCGACTACCATCTAAGCTCCGTGACCCTGCTACCAGAGAAACCTGACCAGATTCGATTTGCCTAAAGGAGTAACAATCATTTATCCATTCACACATAGACCAGATTGAAAATTTGATTCCAGTAATCACCCTCGTGTATTTTTTTATGTTATACCGACGGCAGACAAACGATCAAGGGGGCCACCTGAAAGTAGTAACCGCCGCCTACAGACATCAGTAACACCAGTGGCGCCACCAATCTGTTACCCACCTCTAATGAGACCTCAATATAGGCGGACCCTGGGCCCTCGCGTGCCGCGCGATTGCGCAACCGGGATATAACGCCAAGACGATGATGAATGAGATCTCAATATATTGAGACCTCTATATGTATTCCTCCTGAAGGATCTCATATCCCATCTCCCAAGCAAACACTGTGTGAATGTGTGCGTGTGCGCAAATTTGATTACCCAACGCTGAAATTGTGCACTTTGCAGTATGCAACTCAAACAAGCTGACGAGTGTATAAGACTTGCAAACTACGGGCGTCTTCTTGCAGTGTAAGTTTACAAATCTCTATCTAGTTAGCGTAACACACTTTTAGGAGGATCGTCATGTTGATTTAGCCCTCAACTTTATAATTGTGAACTTTGGACTTGGAGATTGTGCTGTTACTCGTAGTTCTATTAAAATATGTGCAGTGCTCGGTGGTAAGTGCTTTTCAGTTTTGTAACCATTAATATGTTTCAGCTTCAGTCTTAAAATTAGTAAAATAATAGGTACATAAACATAACATTATGATTAAGTGAATTTTATCTTATATGGACTCTTAAATGATGTGGGATATATAACTAAACTTCCTTTATCACACTTTGGATTAAGTAATCCATTATAGTCCAATTACTGTTACTTCCGTAATAGATCAAAGTGCTACATTTAAATCCCGATACTAAAACCGTATCTAGGAAAGACTATAAACATAGACAGACACCAATCATTCATAACATTATAAAAAGTCATTAATGTAATATAATCTAAATATATACAAGAAAATTATCGGTACTCTCAACAAGACTCATGCATAGAGAGTATCCCAACTAGTATAGTACAGAGTTAGCGAGTTCGCCAGCCTCGCAGCCAATCATGTGTAGTTTCACCGATGAATATTAATTAGCCGAACCAATCAGCTGCGTGCTCTCCCGAGGCTAATCGAACGTTCAAATAAACTCTATGAACTTGATTACACATGTGAGTACTGTTATCTATGGTAATTTACATTAATATTGTTAAGAGGTTCCCTTTGTAAGTTTGTACCCGAAACTACTGAACTGATTTTAGAAATTCTTTCTTTTGTAGGGTACTTATTCTCGAAAGACAAGGACAAAAGGAATCCCGCGGTATAGTCAATTGTTGGCAGATTATGAGACTGAACCATAACAATCGTACATACCCGAAACTACTGAACTGATTTCAGAAATTATTTCATTTGTAGGAAGCCTATTTCCGAGAGACACAGGTACTTTATGTGTCGAAAAAGTAACGGAATCCCGCGGTATAGTCGAATATTAGCAGACTATCAGACGGAACAATAACAATTCTACATACCCGAAACTACTGAACTGATTTCAGAAATTCTTTCATTTGTAGGAAGCCTATTACTGAGAGACATAAGGTACTTTATTGCTCGGAAAAGTAACGCAATCCCGCGGTATAGGCAGAGTAACAGAAGAAACCATAATAATTGGATATTTGATCCAATTCATGTAGTAAAAATAATTAAATAAAACAATGTTAAACAAAACGCCTAAATGGGAGCTCCCAAAAACACATTTACGCAACATTGTCACCCGCTATCCCCACAAAATGTCGCAGCGAAGCCCGTGGTTTCCAGAGTGACACTCCGATTTTCCGCGAAATACTAAGCTTCTGGCATTGCTATACTACAGCTACAGCTATAGTAAGTTTCCTCTGAAGAAGGTTCATCGAAACGAGAAAAAAATATTGTTAACTAGTGGAGTGTAATCCTATACATTATCTCGTGTCGCTGCTTTTGTTTTACGCTCTCATTGTTTCACCATTTATTTTATCGAATTTGTGTTCATAAAATAAAGAAATGACAAATAAGTACATTATTTTTGATTATCGGTGGCCTTGCCTTAGGAATTGAGATTATAATGATGGAAAGCGCTAGATCTGTAAACGCACCAACCTATACAAGCATGCTTGTTACATTTGCATGATAAAATAGCATATAAATAGATAAAAAAGTCATATTGGCGTTAATGTCCCGGTTGTGCTCTCGCGCTCCACCATGACTATGATCCAGGATTTGGCAGATCAAATAATTACAGTGGAGCGACAGCCATCTAACCTCCGTGACCCTGGTACCAGGGAACCTGACCACCTTGGATCATGATTACACCTTCAATCGCCTGCAAGTTTCGTCACAATATTTTCCCTCACCGTAAGAACATCGGTTAGTGTTTAGCTAATGTACGTATGTTTTCCCTAAAATAGCATATAAATAGATAAATAGCCAAAAAGTGTCTCAAAAGAGGCTTTAACTTCAAAAATTCACCAATTTACTCGTGTGATGCGAAGTAAATCAGGAGAATCGCGCCTAATGCTCTTTCTTAGGCGTCGACGGGAGTCGCGTCAACAAAATTATCTAAATAAGCCACGGCACTGCCACGGTCTACGCGTCGGTCCGTATTACACTGTGATTCCCCCTGGGAATATTTATGAACAATTTTCTGGAGTATTCCGCTCAGACGACAAATTGGGGGTGTTTATGAGTCTATAGATTTTTATTATAGACCCCCGTACACGCAGAGGACCCTGTTTGAACGAGTAATTTAGATTTAATCCCGAGATGATGAAGCGAAAATTAAGTTCGCGATCTCTCCAAGACCAATTTCGTTGTTTCGTTCGTCCAATACGCAACGATCACGTCTCGACTAGAAAACGGAATCGACTTACTTTTATTGGGAAGTCTTCTACATAAATACGCAATATCGAACAAAAAGCCTTTGATCCAGATGACCTCATTCCAGATAAGCTTTATAGTTCTCGATTGGATTAAAGGCGAAGGGAATTCGGTGACCTTTTCTTTAAAATACGATTATTTGGCAGCGGAACTGAGATGGGTCACTTTGGTGGCGGATCGTTACGTGCATGTTCCATTCCATTGGTAGGTTCCATGTGCAATAAATAACATAGGGTACGCGCCCGTTGGGGTACGTGCTACTCTTGTACTTTGCCGGACCTTAATTTGAATATATTATGTCCCTGCAAGTGTAGCTGGATGCTCCCATTTTAAATATTCATAACAGGAATTTGTTTAAGGTAATTATGTAGCATTCATTAAATAACCAACCAAGGTTAAACACTCGCTGAGTCTGGGACCCTTTCGCACCCTTTTGAGGCTAGTCGAACATGAACACCACAACGAGCTCGTCACTCTACACTCTACTGTCACACTAAAGCGAGGTTGACCAAGGGCTTCCGGTAGGGACTATGGAACTGGTTGCCCACTCTCGGGAGCCAATTGGCACAATACGTGTGGTTAAGGAATGTAACGCGATACCTGCGAGTGGGTTCCCAGATCATTATAATCTAGATGCCTTCGAGGCTAGAGTAAACAGACTGTTCCTAGACAGGTGTGTTCCATCTTCGGCTGCACCGTCACTTAACACCAGTGAGATGGCGGTCAAATGCCTAGCTAGACTAATTATAAAAAAAATATGAAAAAAACTGGTTGCAATCTAGGTAGCCGACACATCTCAGTCATTAAATAACATGACATTGTTATCTATACTTCTATATCTATTCATATTTTAAAGAGGAAATGTTAGTATGTTTGTGAGTTTGTTTATTGGGGGTAATCTCCGAAACTACTGAACCGAGTTTGAAAATTCTTCTACTAATAAAAAGCTACATTATTGCCGAATGACATAGGCTACTTCTTGTCTCGGAAAAATAATGGGATCCCGATTAGAGATAGTTTAATGTTTTCAGAAATCCGAACTGCGCGTGAGTGTTTACGCATAGACACTGTACGAATATACATAGAAATCTTTGACTATACGGTATTTCTTTATACTTAAATAATCTGAATAATCCAATAAAATACAGAACCGATATTTTCGGAAAACCATCCGATTTCTCCCACTCCTGAGCCCATTGGCTTCGCAAATATTATCTTATCTGCCTATAAAAATATACTTTGTGGTAATAAAATGGCTATCAAACACAATCGCCCCTCGAAACGGCTATAACTGGGATAGCCGTAATAATAAGCCTTTCTGAAATTCGGTCTTACAACGTTATGGTCCTTCGTGTTAAGTCGTCAAAACGTGATCGACGTGACGATCCCCCTAAAATTCAAAGAACCAGAACTGAACTTTGAATTTTACACCCAGAACTCTGTGGTTGTAAAATTCAAAGTATTAGCTATGAGTCCACTGTATCGAAATTGGCGAATAGTTTACTGACGATGATGTCATGGGCAGAAATACTGATGACACTGATGTCCACATTTACGATCCGTAGGAAAGCAGTTTCACAGGAATCTGGAGCGGACATACTTATTTCATGGCCATGATGACAGAAATGTAAATGATAGTAGATAGAAATATCGCGAAATAAAAAAAATATATATATACAACCGCGATTAATAAAAATTTATCATCTTGGCGTTAATATCCGGTTATTCTTTCGCGTACGAGAGCCAGGGTTCCGCCTTGACCATGATCCAGGATTTGGCAGATCAGATAATTACAGTGGAACGACTACCATCTGAGCTCCGTGATCCTGCTATTAGGGGAACCTGACCAGATTGGATCATAGTTGACGAGATTGGATCCTTCAGTTGCCTGATTGTGCGGGTAATATGAAACCGTGATTGATTCGATAAAAGACGTTTTGTATGATATACCTAATCCTGACTTTTATTCTCTCCAAGGCAATCAAGTGATAATGCGTAGAAACACAGCGCCGAAAATACAGCGCTCTCTTTCCTCGGACCCCTACAGACCTTGCGGAAGTAAGTTGTCGCAATTGTTTACCTGGACATGGATAGGGATGTGATACTATGACCTGTATACAGAAGGAGTCTAGTTTTGAAACTGATTTTGAGTCGAGGTTTCCTCACTTAAAACGAGATTCATTGATCAGCACTCACCTGAGTTTTGATTGAAGTTTATTTCTAAATCTTTACTCAAGCATTGATTTGATCTGTCATTAAGTAAATCAGGTTAAGAGTATTTTTTTAAGAAGAATGTTGTCACAAACCATTTTATATCAATTTTAATTGAGTTAAAATATCTTGAAACGAATCAATGCTGAAAATAAAATAAAATTATTGTAAATACTCTTCATTAAAATATAATGTAAACAGAAATCGAATCAGAACTTGAGTCGAGTTTCAGCTGAGTAAAACATTAAATACGATCTGTAATAAGATGGCTTGCCTTGAGTTATGATCCAAACTTAAAACTAGTTTTGGATTATTAGCGTCCCAAGTTTCAAACTCTTCTTGAGTTACGTTCTGTAATAAGGGCCTATGATGGACCAAACTTATGATAGTGTAACAAAAGTACAGAAGTCGGCCGTAAATACTGCACATCGGCTAGTTTCGGCTTTACACTAACAATTACCACCTTGTACTGTCAAATTTATTAATATCACACTTCTCACACAAAGTAAGCCCCAGGGATATGTGAGAAATAGGTGCCTAAATATCAGTATCAGTCAGTATCACCTGCCGTTATCTGGAACGAGGCACTGCGGGAGACCAAAGAAGCGATGGATCAACATCGCTTATGGCTTACGACGTGAGGACAAAGAGATCGGGCAAAGTTGAAAAAGAAGAGAAGGAAAGCGAACCCCGGCAGAAGCCGGGATTGAAAGTTCGGATTCCAATGATGACTGCTCACATAAAAGGATATTACAAAAATGCTAAAAAAACGATTAACGAAAAATGTAGAACACCCTAATTTTTATCTAATTGTTTTGAGGTTAGGCGTATGGTATCTATTTACTATACTCCTACTTAAGAGTTCTCTTCGAGATGCGTGCATCAGCGAAATGTTATGGGCATCTATGAATACTTGTAGTCAATTATAATCTTTCACAATAAATTCATTCATTAAATTAACTATAGAGATTTAAACACTTAATTATAATTTTCTAGATAACATGCTACTAGTTTTGGTCTTGGTCTATAAATGGCCCATCACTAAAACACGAAAGAAGACCTATTTCCTTACACGTGAGATAGCATCATTCCTGTTACCTCTAACACCGAGTAATTGAGTTAGGGAACTAATCTGTTTTGTTCTTTTTATTGGCTGCCCTTCTTCCTTACTGCTACTTCCATAATTAGGTACCTACTCCGTTACCCCGTTATTCGAGATACGAATGTTAAATCTCACTTAGGGTCGTTTTTAATTGGATTTCTTTTCTTTAGTAGATTGCAAAAAAATGTTGGGCTTTTGGGTTTTTATATTTTAGGTATCTAAATTTAGAAATATTTAATTGTAAATTAAGTAAAGCCCCGAACACTATAGATTGATAAGACAAATAATAAATTGTATTTTATTCTTACGCGTATGGTTCTACACCTACCGGTACCCTACCCTAGACCTACCCTACTCCTACCCTACCCTACCCTACACCTACCCAACCCCTACCTACCCTTTTTTCTTACATTACCCTTTTTACTTACCTTGTCCTAATAATTACGAATCCAACAAAAAATTATTACTAAGTTAGCCTTTCTGAAATTATGCGCGAACATGCAATAGTGTGAGACCTTGAGTTGTAGTATTGCAATTTTTCTAGAATGTTACTCGCTAATTATGTAGCTTTTTACAGGTGGAATAATTTTAAAAATCGGTTTGCGTTTGTCCTCCTACAAACAATCATACAAACCGACAGACAAATAAATCTTTCCGCTTTATATTATTAGTATAGATGAAAAAGGAATAGATATTAAACTCTCTTTAGAAATATTTTGGCTTCCGCAGGAAATCTGAAAGTTCAAAGAGGTAAAATCCTCGAGAAAACATCTAAAGTATTATTTTTAATCAGACAAAGTAAAGAAATGCCAACAAACGGACAAATAAACAAAGTAAACGTTGCTAAATTTGAAAGAAATGTGATGATAATTATTGTAAATATGAGTAATGTGTATGTAGGTATATATGTAATGAATCTATAATGTGATGAGTATCTACTTTATAGTAGGTGTAATTAATTCACGTTCACACTATGACAGAAGTATGCTAATATCATAATTAAAGATTTTCCAAAAATCTATTACATTTTATTTCAAACGGTAACCAGACAAACGGTTCACCTGATGTTAAGTGGTTACCGCTGCCTACAGACATCAACAATACCAGGGATGTAACATGTAAACACGTTGCTCTGGCCGTAAAAAGGCAAATGCCCCTGCACTGCCAAAGCCACGGTTCCCCCAAATCCTCACCCCAGGGAGCACTGGAAACCTTACTCCCCGGCAGGAATACGATACCATTTAAAATAGTATTGTTTGCCTGCGGTATTCCGTAACGTACTTCCCCAGTCGGGGGGCTCCAGTTCGAACGGAGTACCCCGCAAATTCAAATTTTCAAATTAAATTCATTTATTCAAGTTAGGTTTTTACAAACAATTATGAACCGCTATACCCTACCTCTCTTATAGTCATCGGCAATAATAGATCCCGATTGTATTAGGGTATCCCGGAAAAATAATGGGGTACTGCGGGAAAACTGAATTTTCTTAACTTTGCACGTAGTTCGCAGGTATGAAAACCGCAAGAAATATGATTATTTACAACTAATTCAAAAAAAGGGAAAATTATATAAAAAAATATGTTTTTAATTTCGCCTTTCAACACAGAAATTCATTCATATAAAGTATAGAATATTAAAACATAATACTTGTAAATACCGAATACGATAAAAAAAGCTTGCTTAAACCTGTTCGGAAATTGGAGCTTAGAGCTATAAAGCTTATGCTCTCATGAGTAGGTAAGTAGGTATAGGTACCCAACGATACTGCTGTAATCCTGGTACTTATTGTTTGATTGAAATTGTTTTAGATAAATATTTTGCATGCTATCTTTCCCTTTTTGTCCAACGTGAACATAAAAATATAAAGATCGAAAGAGGGAATAATTAGGTAATTTATTTGTCCAGTGGGGATTTCTCGGTAGACATTTCTGGAATAAACCCTTATAACCATATCGTAACTTTTACCTTACTATAACCTTAGAACAAACATGTTATGACTGAGTCTGGTTACTAGAACTGTCTTGGGAGCCAATTGGCACCCCGTAACGGTATATTTTATATAATTATGTCCCGACCTACACCTGAAAATCATTCACGTTTAAAAAACAAAATAAAGCCCTCTAAAAAACAAAAACAACAAAATATATTTATGAAAATTTCCGCAAAATGTACTTTAAAATATAACAAGCGTCGGATCGCGAGACCCGGACCCGGGATCCCGCGATCTTTACCCGAGAACAACAAACACATACCCGGATTTACCGTTACTCAACACTTTATACGTTTTCCTGTAGGAAAATATTCTTTTTTTCCTGTGCAGGTTTATCTTTTAACCTTTTATGTATTCAGGTAGAATGTGTTTTGCTGGATATAAAGTGTGTGTTCGTTCAAATATTAGCTAGATTATATTTGATTGATATTCTTTTAAATAATTATATTATTAAGTACATTTATTATTTATTATCAATTCGAGGCACGGTTACGACGCTATGAAACTATATATCATACAACATTACTTTTGGAGTCAAGTACATGGTTTATTGTACGTATTTATAACACTAGTGGACCCGTCACGACTTCGTTCCCATACCTACTTTGCCCCAACCTGCCCTTTTTTTCTTACTTATAAACCTTCCTCTTGATTCACTCTATCTATTGTTGAAAAACGCATTAAAATCCGTTGAGTAGTTAAGATCTAATCGTACACAGATACATAAGGACAGACGGCGGGAAGCGACTTTGTATTATATTTTGAGAAAACAAACTTGATTCGTTACACTGAAACCTGCTTTCAATCATGAATAATAATTAGAAATCAATATCAGTGTAACAAAAATAAACAAATAAATAGGGGTGTCAGTACATTTCTGAAATCGTACATAAAATTCGTTATACCGATCGGAATCAGAGCAAGATAAAATCATTATTACGTACTGGCATGATATAAATCGGATTAAACGAATCAATCTCCATCAATTTCAGCATCAATCTAACATCAAACGATGAGAAATGAGACCATATTTTATCGACATTTTCTATATCGCAATACAGCTTCGTCGTTGAGACAGCTGTCGTCTAGAATATTTTAATTTTTGTAAGGATATTTCATAGGTAAGACTTTTAGACTGTGGCACCATTGTTTTGTGTAAACTCTCTTCGACTTTTTGTAGCGATATATTACTTAAATATCCTCTTGCGTTGGTGCTAGAAGTAAAAACCGGGGTGCCTTACATCCTCATGGCAGTTTCGCTTTCCAGACACACGTACACACCAAAAAGAAAAGTGACTTGCAAGTTAAAATGTAGTACTATCGCTAGGAAAGGTTTTTTTTTTGTGCCAGGTTGTGCACGGGCAGACCAACGGTATGTGGGTCTCCTAAACCTTTACTATCACTACATAGTTGAATTTTTCTTGTACTCGGTCTCGTAGGATAACCTATAAATTAAATTAAATTAAATTAAAAATCATTTATTTCAGACAATGTCCATACATTTAGGTCAAAAATAGGTGATATATATAATAATGTCATAATGTAAAATCAAATGTTAAATTTAAAATAATCATTAAATAATAAAGATACATAATGTCAACTAAAAAATAAAAAAATAAAATTGGAATGATAATAAAAACAAAATTAACATAAATTGCTATTGATTCGTAATAAATAAAATTAAATAAATTCATACAATTTTATCTGACGAATGGTGATGAGCTGGCATGCAGTCTCATCCACCTCGCCATCATAGGGGAGTCCCACCGCCCGGCCAATGCGCTCACGATGCTGTTAGTGCTGATTTTGAGGCGGTTCAGCAGCGAGGCGCTCCGTTTTCTAATGATGGCACCCTAAGTCTTCCTATTGTTAACTAAGTATATACACCAATATAGGTGTACCTTTAAAGGAAGTATATTATTTACTCTGAGATATAGGTTATCTATTTTATCTCAATAGGTGTCTAAATTTGGACATTTTTAAACCCCACGAAATAAGAGAGGTGTTAAAAGTTTGACGTGTGTACCTGTTTAGAGCTGTGTGTCTGTCCGGCATGGCATCGTAGCTCTCGAACAGAGGGAGGGATCGACTTCGGTGGATTTCTTTATTTGCCATAAAATATAAAGCCATTCGCGATAAGAACATAGTGGGTCATCGTTGGGTGCCGACCTAGCACCGACCCTAGACCATATAAAGCTAAATTATAAAGTAGCATAACAAAATATGAGCCAAGACGATTATTATTGTTCTAAAATAACACCTATTTGCAAAAACATGTCGTACAGTTTCGCTACCAATTAAACAATCACAACAAACTGACAATACACAACCGGATAACGCAATAACCCGATTACCGCCAATAAATTCGCAATTAGAGAGTTGCTAATTCGCCGTATTGCACCCTCGCGTCAATTAGTGAGCACGCAAAGTCCCGTGTAATTGACAAAGTCCTCAAGAAAATGGCGTGACCTGGTTCCCCGAGAATGGGTTATTCAGGGGGCGTTCAAAGCGGCTCTTAATATCAATTGGGGCACACCCATCCACGCAACAGTTGCTAAGACGCGTGCGCCAACAACAAATAAAGTGAATGTAATTAATTTAGCATACATTTCGACGAGATGGCCACGGAAGTTGATTAAGTTTTCCGATTAGGGGCGATAGCTCTGGTGGCTTGTTTCTTAATCGAAAGCATTTTGTACGGTAGATAGACGGAAAAGTATTACGTAAAAGGAAAACTAGTACTTAGATAATCTCAGAGTGCAAAAAGCAAACCTCATGGAAAAAGGTGATGAGAACCCATATCTTTTTTTAATAATGAATAAATAATTTATTTAAACATAACCTTAAACATAAATTACAAATGAGCATAGTTACTATATTAATTACCCTAAATGAGTACAAATAAAATTGAGGTTACTTCCGAGTATTAACAAGTTCAGCGCAAATTGCATTAGGTATTTAGTTGTAGTTATTGTTTATTTGGACGCCTAAAGTAAGTAAGTGATTTAACTGTGTCTTAGGCATCTAGGTTATTAGCTCATAAATGTGAGTTAGCGCGGGATATCAAAAAATTGGGTAGCAGTTTTATTTTTAAACGGGTAACAATGTAGATACGTAAACACTGCACTGAAATATATAATTATTAAGCAATATGGTGTCACAAAGTGGACAAGTCAAGAAAAACGTGCCTATTTACTTTTCACTTTAAATATTCTTTGATAGTCTATATTTTGTGAGATAACGAATTGATATTAATTAATAAAACCTTATTGTAACCGCTTAAGATATATTGCGCGGTAGCTCTTATACCCGAGTTCTGACAAAGTTTTCTATAATCCGACAAGTTTTAATCGTCACGTGGCAAGACAATTAACCAATTTTGTGAGTATTGTATTTCGTATTCAGACGAGGTGCTGTAGGAAGCGCCGCCATTAGAATACCAACTTACGAAGACGTTTTAATTTTTTTATAGTTTTTGCACACAGATCCTGAGCAAGTATGATTTATCATAATCATCATCTAAACCCATAACAGTCCACTGCAGGACTTAGGGCCTCTCCCACGAAAGGTTTTGCCATGATCTCCACGCTTGGCAGGCGGGTTAGAGATCGCAGTGTTCTAAATATAACAATGGAAAACGCTGATGCCCATTTTACAGCCTACGGAGACTCTAATCTTTTGTCTCGAAAACATTAGTCGCCTTGTACGAACACGAGTGTAAGGGGTTGGTACTATTCTACTCATTATATTAAGACACGTGAAATTTCAGTTTAGGGTTCCAAGAACCTTTATCTAGTATTCGTATAACCAAAACCGCGATTTGAATTCACTTTGATGTATTTTTAATTTACTGCGATATGTTTTTGAGAGATTATGAATTTCTCCTAAAGCGCTTACGATAGGTGATCAAATAAATACAATTAATAGGAAAGTACAAACAGTAAGCTGAATTGAATTTTGTCTAAATTGTTTAAATATCCTGTAATTCACGGAAAAGGGTAAAATACGATGACGTAACTGACGTCTGCTCTGTTACTAATAAAGATTTTGTATTTGTACACATTAGCACAGGTCGTAAGTCGCTTTTTGAAGTACAGATGATATTCAACGATATGGCAACACACGTAAACGCGAATCTGTTATGGCGCGTCATGCAAAAATATATGACAGGCGACGACTGCGTCGCGACCGCGTAAAAAAGCTGCAATACTGTATCTATCCATGGGGTGTCTCGGTCTCTCGAATGTGCCATAGGGTCCTGAAAGTCGCTGGTGAGTATTTCTTTTGCAGTATTTGTTGCCTAAAATACCTTTCTTTTTTGTCAAACAGTTCACTTGCATAGGTATTCAAATACGAACTTTATCGGAAATACCCAGAATAGGCAGAGCTATCGATTATTTAACCCCTAGGGCAAAAGGAATGTTCTAAAAGGAACATTTTTTGGTTGCGTTTCATATTCGGTCACTAAACGGTGACCAGGCGGTCACGACGCGTTAGCGATTTGAAAGCGGAGAAACGGACCCAGCACGGCTATCCATAAGCACAGCACAAGTGTGCAGACAACGAGAGAGACAAGCGACAAAAGGCGCGACATAGATCCTGCTATTACTTTCATCTTAGTATTGAGAGAAGGAAATAAAGGCTCTCTCGCGGCACGACATATGTCGCGAGCACACTTATGCTACCCGTCCTGGTCATGCTAATATTAATACTTTAATAACTAGGTACATAATTATATCTCGAAGAACGCAATAGAATGCTCTTTTGTTCGGAAAGAATTCTCCCAGCCCCATATATCGCTCGGGGAAAGATATTGCTCACAACACAATGCTATCGAGAATTTTATGTGTCTCATATTGCATTTCGGATGGGGAATAAATATCTGGCCCGCCCTTGGGACTGCGGCGTATGGCGCATTTGGTGTGCAAACATACTGCTTTACTGTCTAGCCTAGCTTTAGTCCAATTACTTTTATCTAGCCTTAATGTTGTTAAGTTACATCTGTAAACCAGACAGATGTTGGAAGACCCACGACCAGTCTACACCTACCCAATATTTCGCAAACTACTGAACCAATAACGAACTAAGCTAGGTTTTTATTTAAAATCAACTTTTATTAATATAATATTTTTTAAATAAAAATATTAGTCCGTCTTCAAATGACAAAAAAGTAAATATACGCCACTGTTGGCGCCGCAGCGGCCAGCACAAATGGTACCCACTCAGCATGTGCTGTGAGCCACGTGCTGTTTTCAATAAGGGAAATTCGGACCTTAGATTTTGAGGCTAACTCAAACACTCTGCCACATAAAATATTATTCCCCAAATATAGGTAAATTCCCCAAATAAGGGTGAAATCAGTACCGATTCTGATAATTTAAAATAAGTGAAAGACTACTTCAAAATCGGTCTCGTGAAATCGTGAAGGGGGTGATAAGCAGCCACTTACGCATTTACGGCAGTTAGCAAGGATCCTGGAGTCAACTTTGAACATTTAGTAATCAGCAGCCTAAAATAGAAACGCGCGGAATAAACGCAAATTGAGAGTGCTCCAAAGTTCAGCTCAGTGGGCTGTTAAGAGAGTCAATTATTGAAATGGATCCAACGTCATTAGGAATTCATCAGGAGGTCGCTCCCGATTTTGGATAGTTTTTTTTTTAAACCCCGACGAAAATATAGGGCTGTTATAAGTTTGACGTGTATCTGTGTTTTTGTGGCTTTGTGTATCTGTCGATGGCGTCGTAACTCTCGCAGCTCGTCTGTGGCATGTAGGCTACGCATTGTTTTAGTTAGATGTTTTAATTATTATTAATATTTTCTTTGGCTGTAACTGTAACTGTTGTTGTGTCGTGGTGTGTAATGTGTAATAAATGTTTTTTCTTTCTTTCTTTCAATTTATAGGACTTAGGCTAAGGAAGCTGGGGTGTGATGCCCGCAATAATGATAAAAACCATAGAAATACATTACTTTTATATTGGGTTAGATTCCGTTAACGGTGTGGGTCCTCATTTGTTTGTTCAATTTTTGCATATATTTTTCTTTCACATACTGTTGTACCTATATATGAAATATATACGAAAAATTTTGCGCTTTGTCAAAACACTAATCTCCTAACAAAATTACTTAAAATTGTGAATCATTCTCTTATAGGTGTGTTTAATGCAAATATGTATAATAAGTGTGTATTTAAAAATATATAAGTAGTTCTGTTCTCTGACACCCATAACACAAGCTTTGCTTACTTTGGGGCTAGATGGCGATATGTGAATTGTCCAAGTATATTTATTTATTTCAATAAATAATTGACAATACCTACTTACCAGAATATTTCTATTACATTTACCATTCTCTTCGAATACTTTTCGTGAGCAACTCGAAACTGTGCCGAGTCTACGGCGACTGGGCTCATCTACGTTTTCTGACATGATTACGGTTATTTGTTATAAATATATAATACGAGTGAATGTGTCGATAAAATGATTATTCAGTAAAAAGAAATTACATTACTTTTTTTTCAACCACTGTGGTGGCAAACAAGCTTACAGCCTGCCTGATGGTAAGCAGTCACCGCAGCTTATGGACGTTTGCAATACCAGGAGCATTTACCACGCGTTGCCGATCCCGTAAAACCCTATAAACAAAAGTGCATCTTTGGGCAAGTTGTAACAAAGCCCAAAGGATCCCTGCGAAGCGGGATGCCTTTAACTCGGGGTAGTTTCGACTTATTCACCATCAAGTCTTCGTCGATCAGTAATATTGGAGCTTATTTCTTATATTTAATGTCTAATGTCTGTAATTGCGCTGGCTACCGGAACAAAAGCAAGCATTGCTTGACGACCGAACTAGAAATGGCGGTGGCACCCACTCAGGCGGACTTCTCATATTTGACAGAGTTCCGACCACCCAAAGTTCTTTAGTATCGAAAGCTGCACTATTTCCGAGTGACATGGTTTGTCTTTGGACTAGTTTTTTAAATTACTAGTTTTTAAGAAAAAATTAGTAGTTTTAAGGGCAACCTAGATATTTAAGGCAAGAAGCTGCGAATTTAAAGATGTTTTTTTTCACCACCTAACATATTTTATTATCCGCATTTTTTAAATAAGTACTCTAAATATATTTTTTCAACCTATTTAGGAATTTCAAATTAGGCTAAAATTCAAATTTGAAAATTTATTTTATTTTATTCAATTTACTTCAAATTTATTTCAATAGCACTTTCAAAAACCACCTTTAACTTAGAACTAACTTTATACTATTAATCTGTTCTAATGTGAAATTGCCACGTCAAGAGCTGGCTTATCAGTCTAATAAATGACGCAGCAGCCACCTCCAAGTTTCCAATTCCCCTGGCACGTACTCTTGGATCTAATTTGTCTGTCACTTTCGCCAACACCGCGACGGGAGACGTCGTGATCGGTTTACGTGAGACTTAGCCTTTATTCTGTGCCTAGGTATCCTAAAAACCTAAAAAGGTTAAGTCTAAAATATTTTTTTTATGTTATTCGGCAGAAAGCGGTCACCGTGGTCAGCCAGTGAGCGACTGGAATCTGTTTGGAATTTTTTTTTATCAAGTACATAAATTATTAGGGTAATTGAATGATAATTTTGACATTTATACGGCAATTTAACAAACCATTATATATTCTTTTTTATAACAAAATATAAATATTATTTAAAAAAAAATTATACATTTAAAAAAACATAAAAAATAAAACAGTACAGTTTTTAAAATGGCATCAAAAATATTTGCAAGAAAAGCACAGGCACAATTAATTTAAAATTAAAAACAAAAGAACTTAAAATGTACTTGAAAAATAAATTACCACAATCCAATTACATCGAAACCATTTAAGTACACATCAATACACACCTCTCCGCATCCGAAGCCACAAAAGCGTCACAGAACAGGGGAATTAGAACTAAATTTTTCAGAACACACGTACACTAGTTTGGGATTATTTACACTGGAGGCACACAGATACTGGGTTAGCGATCGCGTGTTTCCTCTGTCGCAGCGTAGCGGTCTGCGGCGAACTCTACGCGATACTGAGCGCTACGCGGCAGAAGCTACGCCATGCGCAACCTAGCGCCGCCCACACACTTGCGGCTGGCGACGTGCGACAGAACGACTAAAGTCGTGTGGATTTTTTTGGTCATCTAATTTTGTTATTTTTTTTGTTCGTCTTAAGGTGCGTACGAATTAGAGGCAGCCTCAGGTTGAGGCACGCACGGCTCGCCCTTTTGCTCAAATTCGTACGCGCCTCGCGCACAGCTCGCGGCGCACCGTGAGCATGTGCGCCGCGAGCCGCCGGCTGTCGGTTTTTAGTCCGTGCTCAAAGGTGCCTCGGTGTGCGTGCCTCGCGAGTTTGGACGTGTATCCGAGCCTCGAAAAAAAAAAGTACGAAGGCGCGCGCGCGTATTGTTTATGGACACTCAACTCAACTTTGATTTTTCTTTTGGAGTGAGGGTCAGTGTTTTGAAAAACATAGTTTGTGTTTTGAAAACTTAAGTAAGCTTAGTTAAGTCATTTGGAAAACTTATGTAATAAACAATATGGTGTGGAGCAATGACAAATGTATTCTATTACCATATTCATTGCGATTCTTATATAATTGTTTCATCCACCATCTAGGTGCTTTTCTCTTCTTTTTGTTTATAATACGATGAATAATTATAAAAGCGGCAGCAGCTGTAATCGCGTCCGACGCCATTTTGTTTGTGCGGCGCATTTTTGGCTCGCCGCGAGCACGTTGCCTCAACGCACAAACAAATGCGCAGCTGAGCAGCCTCGCTGCGCGGGGTGAGCATCTCGCCGCGCGCGGCGAGCATGGCTCGGGCTGAGCTGCTCTAATTCGTACGCACCTTTAGAGGTGTTGTTTACTACTGGACAATACGTTTGTAAAAGGGAATTCTATGCATTATTGAATGTAAAATGTCCGGTATGGGCGGAGACCCGACTCGAATTATGCGAATTATTCTTATTGAAAATTGATTTTTTATTGATATAGCAGAGGCCATGACAGGCGCCACAGTAACACGTACTTAAGGATAATTTCAGAGCTTACTAAAGTGGTTGTAAAGATAGCTAGTATTCTGACAGACAGAGACAATGCTATGACAGAATCCTTTCAAGAGAGTTAAATAGCAATCCATCTTCGCGTAACGTAATAAATATTTTCAGTCCAACAAAAAACAGGTGCCCACGTCACGATTCTCGAAGAAATTCAACAGACATTTTTGACATCTCTTGCAAAGACATTACGAAGTGGATAGATTTCAATTTCAATATTGTAATGGATTTTCTGTTAGATACGAATTTTATAATTAATAATATGAATCGTATAATTAAATTGTTTAACAGGTCGAAGATTATAGTATAAAATAATAATAGTAAGCAGCTATACTGAATTGGATTGCGAATTAATAATTGTCATTTACCCGACTGCGGCGAAGCCCAAAAGGAGGGGTCATGTGTTTGACCTGTATATACGTATTATGTAGATATGTCAGTTTCTTTGTTCCCTCGTAATTTTCCGAAGTTATCAGTGTTATTATTACTTATTTAATATTGTTGTTAGTTTTTTTTATATTTGATCATTTAATTCCAAAAAATAATAGCTTAAAAACTGGCCATAATTATTATCCAAAATCAAAGTGAAATTCACTATCATCATCACCCTAGCGGTAAATTCCCGCTTCTACCAGAATCCGCTTTCCTACTCCGCCCGATCTTCAGCACCCTCGGTACCTTATTTCTTTGGTATCCAAACGTACTTTCGTAGGTAAACACATTAATCCCGAACTAAACTATATTTTAGTCGAATAAAAAGCTATAAGCGAATCCAATTACACCTAACAACCGTAGCACGCAAACGCGATACGAACACACGGACGGTTGTATTTTTATATGAATATGACCTCACTCTCATTAATCAGGTAATGGAACGCACACCTGCTAATCAAATTATTACCACCATTTGTTTGATGCGAGTATTTTTTTTACAACGGACCAAGTGGTCGCTTTTAATTCTGATTAAAACGGGCCGGGAAAAATACTCATATATAGGTACATATGGTACAAGAAATGTATGTAATTATATAGATATTCTAGGAATTTTATACATTTCCTAAACAGGAATAGGAAATTTATAGATTTCACTGTTTTATTTAGAAATTTGTAAAAACTAATAGGTATATCAAAACGTCGTTCTATCATAGAGGGTTAGGTTGCGAAAAGCATGTTAGTTGTTATGAACCACAGTGCACGAGCCGAGCGAGTGACGCGAGCGTGCCGCAGCAGAGAGGTGTGCTACTTACTCCGTCTTTGCACTGGTATCATTCTCATTTTCAAGCTTTCCGCTGTCCAGTTCTGCTTATTCCTTCTGTTGGTCTCTCTCTTAGAATTGTTTGTACATAACTGCAAGGTTTGGCCCGTATGTTATTCAGAAACAGAATCTAAGAGAAAGTCATTTACGACAGCATTTATTACGAGTACCTACTCTAATTAAATGAATTCTCAAAATTTTATGTATACAGAATGACCTTGCAGACTGCTATTAAGCAGCATTATAAAAAAGGGCTTTCGTTAATTAGACAAAAAACCGTAAAACAATTTTATCTAATAAATTAAATTGTAACTTATTCGACAACAATTACAACAACTGTATCACGACTACACAAATGAATTGATGTAGGATTAATTATTGACATTTATGACATGACATATGAGAAGCAAGTGACGTTATGTCATACATCAAATTATTGTCAAATTGCAATACAATTTTTTTTTTTTAATTTAACTGTCATTTGGATTTGACTTTTAATGCAATTCAAAAGAGTTTGCAATGTTTGGGGTACTTTCTAGATCATGCATCTACATACAGGCTACTCCTGAGTGATAAATTTAACATCGTTGATTTTTCGGTAAAAAACGCCACCTGATGGAAAGTGGTAATTGCCGCCTATGGACATGAGCAACACCAGGGGTGCTACCAATGCGTTGCCGCCTCTAAGGAAACTCTTGAACGATCCCATGTCATAGTCCAAAGGAAACACTGTGGCTGGGAGCTAATTCCACATACAAATCGTACTAGGGGAAAAACGATATTTCGAATCTTCGCGTGGACACCACTAGAGGGTCCACGTAATGGGGATGAGTACCCAGCCCACGATAGGTGGTGCGATGGCGGAATTGTGCTGTGGGCACCAGATCAAATAATTCCTCAGAACACTTCCCATTGTACAGCCGGTAGAACACACACAGGGAGCCAAAGTCCCTTCGATCGGCCAGTGGTTCTAACTTACTTGTCAGTATGGGAACGTCGACAATTCGTACAGTTCGCCTCTATATAAAGTCCAAATTATTTCGCGCTTCGACCTTACAATATCTCCAATAACACCCAGTTTTGTACTAGGTTTAGATTATAGGGCTCATAGATCTTTCGGAGGGGCCCCGTACCTAATGCGACTATTGCCCTGTGGTTCTTTAAGTTATGATACTTTGCAGTTTTGTTTTAAATACCCTACTCAACTTTTAGTATTCGGCTTTGTCCAGAGCGTTAGGACACGGATTATACGGATAAATACGTCTTGGACTTTTAAAATTTTGTAATGGCAACATCGAATGTAGAATAAAGTTAGTCGATGTTCTGTCTGTCAAGTTGTTAGTTTACGTTTGGTGTTGAGGAGCAACTTCACTTTGTTGTCTCGCAGGCACTACGCACCTGAGACCATCGCCGGCACCACACGTACGCACTGACTATGAATGAGATGGTGGACAACGGCTTGACTTTAATAAGATTTCATAAAAAAAAATTATTAATATACCGTCACATGGTACTAATCGCCGCTCCCCAGCGGCGCCCATTCGGAAGATCTCAGTGGAAGACTTTATTTTATATTTTACCCCTACTTACCCTTTTTTTCTTGCTTATAAACTTTTCTCCTGAATCGAAATCTTCGTTGCGAAGTTTAAAATATCTAAACGTACATACATACATAATACATAGGGACAGACGGCGGGAAGCGACTTTGTTTTATACTATGTATAGATGAGGAGGCATACCTAACTATTGGCGAGCTAGTTCCGGTGCTGCAGTCCGAGTAGCCTCAAATTACGAAACGGTCACCCATCAAGTTACGGGCATGACAGTGCTTTGCTTAACGAATATTATCGGTCTCGTAAGAACGCTGCCACTAGACTGGAACCATTGCTGTAAGTTCTTTTTAACTTTTTATAAACGTATCGATTATATGAGGGATTCGTATATTAGGTATATTAGAGGTGGGCAACGCATTGCTACCACCTCTGGTATTGCTGATGCCCATAGGCGGCGGCGACCACTTTCCATCAGGTGGCCCGCATGCCTGTTTGCCTGCCGTAATACATAATAAAAAAAAATTTATAGCTTTCCAACAGGTTTCCTACTGTTTGCTCGTTATCGTATTGGTCTACAAAAAATATTGTGTAAATAGTTAACATGTGATTGATTTACATTGGTTGCGTGCAGACAATTTATCAATTGTGACATTGTTATTTGTTTACCATTAACTTTGATATGCCATTGATTGAAGGTTGTTATTTAGTCCTGTATAATTGAACATGTGGAAGCGGTACAGCGAACAGGGATAATGACAAAAATATTATTAGGCACCTAATAGGTAGGTAGGTTTTTAATAGGTATTAGGTATTCATTGGACACGTATTTTTTCTTTTGTTACTTAAACAAAAAATAACGCCTATACAGTACCTGGAAATGTTGCGTGACGAATTTTGCGGAGAAGTGACGTCATGAGTGCACACCCGAACTTTGATACGCCTTATCTTTGTTATTCTTTACTGATTTAATAAATCAAAATACGGTTTAATATTGTTTAATAATGCAACTGATGGATTAGTTTTTTACTGATTTTTTAAATAAAAAAATGGTTTAATGTTTTTTTTTTTAATATAACTGACAGACCAATTATAATTAAACGTTGACCCAGTCATCATCCCTTTTTAGGTGTGGGCGGTGCCTAAATAATGCAATATGGGGCATATTATTTGTATTAAATAGTTTGTGAAATTATTCGTTAAGTGTCTGTGACCGAGTGGTTAAGGTATCCGACTCGTTAGGGAGAAGTACCGTATTCGAATCCCACTGCAGTCATGTCCCAATGAGTTATGGACGTTACTGGAATGCTAACCAATGCTCTGACGGTGAGGGAAAACATCGTGATGAAATCTGCACATTCAGGCGACTGAATGTGTAACCATGATCCAATCTGGTCAGGTTAGCAGGTCTGGCAGCAGTGTCACGGAGGTCAGATGGCAGTCGTTCCACTGTAATTATCTGATCTACCAAATCCTGGATCATGGTCAAGGCGGACCCGGGACACGGCGATTATTTTCATCATAATTTGTAAAATTAGTATCGAATCCGTAAATTTGAAAGAAGAGTTTAGTTAAATTACATCAGGTGGAGTTATATCCCCAATTCGAACGGGATATCCCCAAGTGCCTCTCTCACAAATGAAGGATATAAAACAACAGCACCTAAACTAAGCACTCTTTACAAAAAACGTCGTTTCAATTAATTTAGGATTACTTCGACGGCCCAGAGAAATGGGGGTAGATCAGATTTTTCGGTCCATCGCGCGGGTATCACTCCCTTGGGGCGCGACGCTATTGGGAACAAGTACCCGCAGTAGCCCTAACAATTTAATGTCGTCAAATGGAATTTTTACCCACAATTTCCCTAAAAATTAGGTATTTTTTAGTAATTCCTTTGGTCACGCGAGAGAAATTAACTTGTAAGTAATGGATTTTACTTTTCCCTTTTTTAAATAATGGTTTTTGAATGTCAATTAGGTGTCAAGGTTGTGGGAGACCGGTCTAGACTTATTGTGTTACTTTTTTTTAACATTAGGAAATTCATTTATGGAAGTGCGTGGGTTATGTGGGACTTACCATAACCTCCACTTTAACTTTTCTTTATTAAATGAAACTAACTTTACCATTATTCTGAAATAAAAATGAATTGAAATTGCCCTGATTTATTGAGTTATGTTTGCCTAACTGTTCCTCCGAGGTTTATGAGAACCTACCGTGCTCTTGCCGTGTCATTAGCGTCAACTAATTCCAGGTGAAACAGCTTCTTTTGTAGGGCTGGAACAGGTCTTAACATTCCAGCTTGATCTTGACATATTCAAACTAGTAACAGACGTTCCGTTTTAGCTGGAGCCGACCAACCGTCATTTGCAGTTGATACTAATATTTACGCAGTATAAATTAAAGTCGCTTTTGGGTGCGGGGGACGTGATCGGATGTCCGACCAACCTACCTATGTGGATACCTATAAATGGCTTACTGCAGGTACAGATGTATCTATCTATTTTTGTATAATAATTGTTGGGTTTTCAAATAATAAATAACTACCTGTAATGCTACAATTACAATAATACAGGGACATAACCATCACCGAATTCCATTATCCTATTTATGTAACCACAATGTCTGGCCTAACCAAAATTCATGCAATTTTATCTCGCAATATACACAGCAAGTAAGTGGTTGAAAGCTAGCCAAGTAACAAAACGTTTTAAAATTAAAAAACAGAACCAATCATATAAAATATTATTCTAAATAGCAGAAAGCATTCTCTACTAGTAATGCAAATTACAACACTGTTCTAGTGCAAAATTCCTTCACATTTTCCTTAAATTTATTCTATTTTAGATACACTGTAAATAAAATTAGACTTAATATCAATTAAGCGACAAAGATCACAATCGCTTGCACAAAGACTTGTAGCAAAATGCACTTACTTTTACTTCCTGCTAGTTTCGCCCCATTGAGAAGAAATTTAAGTTGCCGACAAAGAAATTCCATTCTTATACACAGAGTTATTTGGTTTATTTTCCAGGGGCTCATTTTTCAACCGAGTCCTGAGAGTTGTGCAGCTGAAATTGCATTCTTACAGAAATACGTTTGATAGCAAGACTTTGTTCTGGTTGTGTATTTTATTCAAGATAACTGCTGGTAATAGTCATTTTATTAAGACTTACGTTTCACAAAACAATTTTTTTTAATGTTGAACACGAGTCGAGTTGAATAAGTCTTACTTAATGTCCTCATTTATATATACGTATCACATAAAACTGCAATTTTTAAAGACAAAATTCTTCTATCCTTGCCTTATCCACACATAGAATGAAACGAAGTTGTTTCCCGCCATATGTATATATGTGCGTATCTATGTAAGCTTAGGTCTTTTTAACTACGCAACGGACCATAATTCAGTTTCCAACAATAGATAGAGTGATTCGGGAGGAAAGTTTATAAGAAAGAAAAAAAGGGTAGGTAGGGGTAAAGTAGGTGTACGCGAATGAAGTCGCGCCGGTACCACTAGTCAAATATAAGGCAACTTTAAATTTTATTAGATAGCTTGGAAAGAATCTAGAATTTTTCTTTGCTATTCCAAAAAGTCCCATTATAAACAACTTAATAATTGACCCAAGAATTTATTATGAAACTGAAATTTCAAATTTACTGCACTGCTTAAGTTCCATTACACGACAATTTGGTCCAAACACGATTAGATTTGCACTCTGTTAAATGTCATCTAACCCTAATTTCATATGCATTAGCTAAATTGACTGGTGAGGTCTCCCTGCACTACATTATTACCGTTCATTAAAATGTTATTGTGAATAAATTCGTGCAGAATGTGTAAAATTTAGTTTTTAATATAGGAATAAAATGTATCTGAAGTGGATTCTTGACCTTATTTTCCGAAAAATCCTTAATATGGGATTTCTGTGAAAAACTAAAATCCCAACCGGTGGGGAGTTCTCAGTAAGAATCTCTTGAATCATTCTTGATACCTATCGTGCTTGGACACCGCAAATATTTCTTAAGAAGGTAGCGCCGTTATTAGATCGCCAAGCTATCGATAAGCAACTACTCGATAGCTTGTTCAGCCTATTCAGAACCGTTACAATGAGGTCTCACAGTGTGCGCGAACGCACAGGTTTCCAACTATCAGTACTTGAGTGGCGATCGGCACTATGATATAGCTAAGAGTAATTACAAATCGAAAATAACTCTCTGCGATACTTCGCGGTCGCGGTTTCGATATCCAACTCGATGTCACCTCGATGTAAAACAAATGTACCTATGCAAGTAGAGAAGCAGGCATATGCCGAACGTCTATCCAGGTATCGCTGTGAGGTACTGCTAAATATACTAAATAACTAAATATCGCAAGAGAAACTAATATATGTAATTAATAACTACATATATTAGTTTCATAATTTTATTATTTTATTAGTTTAATAATTGAAATAACTGTTATAATATCCGATTACGCATAGTAATTTACAAAATATGACCTAATAGATTCACTCAATCACTCATTCACTGATCAGATCAGTAATATTCTCAAAAAAGCTGGAGTCAGGAGTGATAAGAAAAAAGGAGATGTATGAAAAGAGTTGTGGATATATGCGAGGCTAGGGATTTGTGACAGGACAGAGCAAAGTGGCGGTCCATAGTCTCTGCCTACCCCACCTGTAGGACACAGGCGTGAGCTTTGTGTATGTGTATGTATGTATGTACCTAATAGATTCAACAAAAAAATCGTATTTACGTGTGAAACGTGTACTTGTTCAAGTTATTTCTTTCAGTTACATCTCATTTGCTTACAAAAAAATACACCATGACTACTGTACACTTTTTACACCTTTATATGCACGAGTTTTAAACAATTGTTGAAAAATCTATGTTTACCTAAATGCAAGCGGAAACCTTATGTACCGGTATGAAATCAAAAACAATGACATACATCGTCTTTGCTGTCTGTCTTTCCTTAACAGGCAGTGGTCATAAGATAATGATTGCCCATTATGGCTTGACCCGCCCAATTGTCATGAAGTCCTTACAAAATTTCTCCCCACACACGGTCAGCTGTCTTGACAATCTACTTTTATCATACCACATATCATGCCGACTGACATTCGGCATGAACATAAGTAGCCATCTTTAGATATCAATGGCAAGCAGTTAGAACACCGCATGGCCGTTATCAGCAAAAAAGCCGATCTATGGCACCCACTGTACCCAAACTCACGTGTCAGGTATTCCGCGGAGGCTGCAATAAAAAGATATCTTACGCCGTTCAGACGCCAAGTACGTGACTACAATTTAGCGGGTTCACATAATCTTGATACTTGCGAGTCGGAGGCTTTATCGCGAACTGCGGAGGAAAAGGAACGTTTAGTCGAGCATCGAATAGTTGTTAGCAGTGTAATATTCTCGTCAGCTGTTGCCCGTGACTTTGTCTGCGTTAAATTCTGGTATTACGTTCCTGACCCGTTTCGGCGGGAACCAAAGTGGATATCGGAATAAATTATAGCCATTACGCACTTCCGATCCAAATCCTGGAAAATGCTGAAGCTCTAGATGACATTCATGCGTTTTCTTTCAAATCACATGTAAAATATGTGTCCAACCTATTTGCGAGCGAGCAGCATCACGTCATCCACTGACAATTCATGCGGTTTCTTTCAAATGACATGTAAAACATGTACCTAACCTATTTGCGAGCGAACAGCATCGCATTATCCACTGACAGTGACAGTGACAGACGGCCGGCGGCGCTAGCGTAGCGGAGTTTCTCTTTCTTTTTTCTATGGTTTATGGTAGTGGTGCCGCGGTGGTGAGCATTTTATACCTATTTTATTTATGTAAAATGATTTTAGTGTATAATACTTTCTGACATTTATGAGCGTTTGTAAAAATCAAACGTATTTTAATTTGATTTGACCCCGGATCCCTGGTCCCCTGGTCTCAACACCCGGTCAGGTGGGTAATCACCCTTTTCTACCTTCTTCTATTTTCGCTTGCCAATTTTGGCGGGGTACCTATCCCTTTACCGCCAAACTCGGTAGAGAATAGTTGGCATATACTGCGCCGTAGATAATTCCGCGCCTGTGCATATCATTTGATTTGATATCCGACTTCTGTCCGAGTTTACTATAAGTTTAAGTTGTCTTGAACAAGAAAACGAATTAATTTTGATAAGTAGTACAGTATTAAGTACTCGTATGTGACTCTTTTCTGAGTTATGTAGTATTAGTATTAGTTGTACACTAACCGATGCTCATATGGTGAGGGAAATCATCGTGATAAAACCTGCACACTCAAGCGACTGAATGTGTAACCATGATCCAATCAGGTCAGGTTATTCTGTTAACAGCATCACGGAGATCAGATGGCAGTGTTTGCTGTAATTACCTGATCCGCCAAATACTGGATCATGGTCAAAGCGGGACATTAAAGCCAAGATTATCAGTTCAATATTTAGTATTTAGACGGGGTCTTTTGTATCTAGGTTGCGCCGCCATTGTTACTCGATACGATATAGGAAGAACAGGTAGAGTGTTTTTACGAACTCGAATTCAGGACGTAGACGTCAAACGCTCGGAAGCATCCTGGAGAAATTCAAAGCCTAATCAGTACCCCCTCGTAACTACGAATCAAGCCATCCAGCTTACCCGACGTCTACGGGTATAGCCCAATCAAATTACACATTCAGATATCTATGCATTTTGATAAATTGTACATAATATAAATGCAACAAATTAATTTTGTTGCAAAACAACATTAAAAATTTAAGAAACCCGAATTTTTGGATCTTTTCCAGTTGTTTTCTTATAACTCGAAAATGGTGGCCTCTCTCATGAGAGGGGAGGTTATTGCCATAATCTCCACTCTTGGCAGGCAGGTTGGACATCGCAGTGTTGTCAATATAGAAATGGAAAACGCTGCTGAACATTTTCCAGACTACGGAGACTCTTGATTTTTGGCCTCGAAAACATTAGTCGCCTTGTACGACACCCATGAGTGTAAAGGGTTGGTGCTATTCTACTCTGCCGGACACCACACACCAAACGGTTGGGAAGAAGTATTTGATACACAAGTTGTAGAGAATTTAATGTAGATTACCTTAGTGTAAAAACATTTTTACTAAATGTCGCCGTTCTCAAGTTATAAGAAAAAACCTGGAAAAGGTCCCAAGCTTGAGGTCGAATAGTTTGATGTAACATCGCATTACATTATGAACAACATATAAGAAAAGCACAGATACCTGATTTGATGCAGTGTTACCCTCCTTTTATGTTTAATTTGACTGGAACAGAATAGAATAACATTGTTTATTCGCTTTAAATGTGGTAGGTACATTTTACAATGTGGGTGGCAGGTAATTAATTACATGATGGGATTCACACATTTCGTCAGTTCAGGGTCTGACATGCAAATATTTAAATGTCCGTATATGTTAGTTAATGGATTATTACTCTTACCTACAATTCCTGAACAGCGCAACATACTCGCTTCCAAAACCCGCTAGAGATTAGAATTTGAGCGCCATTATGCTAGCGACACTTTGATTTGCCGAAACGTGTTCTCTGGGAGCAGGTGTAATTATTGGATCGACTCCTATAAACGTGTTGATGGGGGAGGCACATAATTCAGCTCCCCAAGCTAGGCTTCGACTAAATTAGGGTTGGTCAATCAAGCTTTATTGGCCGACGGTACAATGGGAAGCGCGGGAAGCCGATGTCTCAGTGATAAGAGCCATTGTATTTCGGCCGAGAAACAAGATTGTGCTGTGAATATTAATGAAGGGCTACCGCTGGAATGACGGATTTTGGGAGAGGCTGTACTGCAGTTGTGTGAGGGGATGGAAATTCATATTCATTCATCGTACTTTGTGAAAGATGAGCAGATAATGAGGCGTAAGGAAGGCGTAGGCGGCGGTGGACGTGACACACGTGTGTTGTCAGTGTAATCCATTGATGGTTCAGTAGGTGTCGTTAGCGACGGAATACAAGCAATGCAACGCTCGGAGTGTAGGTGCGCACGCGCGTGATAAGATGCTTAGTAATGTTTTCAATTAAAGTTCCGTAAATAAACAACATTAGGTATACTAAAAATAACATTGGCTTATTTCTGTACTATTTAAGTAACTTTCACGTAAATTAATTTGTTTAGAATAATCTTTCGAAGAACTTATTTTATAATAGCTTATTTTACTGGTGTTGTTTTAAAGCTCTTTCCGTATTTCCAGTAGGCGTGGTATGGTATGGTATGGTATGGTATGGTATGGTATGGTATGGTATGGTATGGTAAATAGGATATGGGTGTGGATTTGATATCGATAGGAGGAATGGTATGATCAGAAGAAAAAATATTTGAGTTACAGCTGGATTAAGAGGAGTCTCCCCCGAGCATGCTCCATACAAACGTAGTTACACAGGATTTAAAAAAAAACTGATAAAATACTTGGTTTCTGAATCATGTCAAAAAAATTTCATTAAGTTTTCATTCAATTTCAAAATTTCACACCACAACCTATAACAGTCCACTGCAAGACTTAGGGCCTCTCCCACGAAAGGGGAGGTTATTGCCAGAATTTCCACGCTTGGCAGTCGGGTTGGAGATCGCAGTGTTATAAATGTATCAATGGAAAACGCTGCTGCCCATTTTCCAGTCTACGGAGACTCTAGATCTTTTGCCTCGAAAACATTAGTCGCCTTGTACGACACCCACGAGTGTAAGCGGTTGGTGCTATTCTACTCTGCCGGGCACCACTCCGCCAATTTCATTGATTTATTGAGTTTAATAGCATAATATTAAAAATAGGATCAGACTACTTTTGTATGGAGCGCGCTGGAGTGTACCCGGGGAAAGCCTTAATGGTATAGAAAAGTGAACAAAGCACACGTTGACTGCAGTTTTGAAGAAAAGAAGTGTGAACCATTTAACTACCACGTTGAACCCTGCCAATGTGCAATTGTTGCCAACTCTTAGGTACCCACAATAGAGCGAGCCATTAAATCTAATAAAGGAGCTATAGTATTTGCCAAATGCCAATGCCAAAAAACAATCTGGCATTGATCGAAAATCCATACGGGAATTGCGTTGCTAAGCCAAGACAAGTTAAAAGATAAAAATGTTGGCGTTGTATCACGTTTGAAATGATGTTGAAGCTTCTTTATACCTTTAAAATAATTTCGTTAGTGGCTTGTAACCATTGTAATCTTTTTTTTTGTATCTCATACGGTAGGCAAATTGGCAAGCAGAGAAAAACCTGATATAAAATATGGAAGTGGGAAATCTATTTGTTGCACATTTATTGTCTTCTTTCAATTTGTCGACCTGAGTGGTTCAGTGGTCAACATGCCGGTCTGCCATGCAAGAGGTCCTGGGTTCGATTCCCGGCCGGGCAGAAATTGAAATGATGAATTTTAATTTCTGTTACGGGTCTGGGTGCTATGTATTATAAGTATGTATTAAAAAAAAGGAATTTAAGTAGTTTATCAGTTATTTAGCATCCATCGCACAAGCTTTGCTTAGTTTGGGGCTAGATGGCGCTGTGTGAATTTGTCCACGAATACAAAAAAAAAATTGCCGTAATGTCTGCGCATTTTCCACAAATCGTATAATAGATACATATATCACTTATAACATAAAATAAACACTTATAACAAGCCTGATTTATAACCGAGTAAGTATATACTAACTGACAGTTGTCGGAAAAGCGACGGGAGCAACAATTTGCAGACAATAAAGAAATACAGAGAGATAACTTAGCTATAACTGACACAACAGGCACTACTTATAAAGACTTAAGAAATGTAGATATGACGTGAATGAACAATGCCACAATAGACATACCGATGCACGTCATATACACAGACGCACACGTCAAACTCCGCACCCGTCTTTTTGGATATAGAATTGAAAAATTATATATTTTTTTCTTTTCCTAGAGTAGGTCCCTCAGCCTTCAAACCTCACCGACCCATCGCACACACGCCGTCCACTCCATATTCCGGAATCTATCACCACGCTGTTTTTGCTGTGAATAAATCTCCATGTAGTGTGATATATTGCTGTTGGCCCAGACTCGCGTTTTGGCGTGTTTGGCCGACAGGTGGAAATGTATGATGCTTGTTTCCAGAGGAATTATTTCAAGCTTGTTTTTGTTTGGCGCGAGATTTTCTCGTCGAGAGGCTTTTAGGTCTACAGCTTTTAGTGTTATTGGGTCTCTTTGGAGATCGCAGATTGTCAGCGAATATGAAATGAAATATTACATACGTTTACATTTAGTACAGTTGGCTTAGTGTGTATATAAATAACTAAACGTTGCTATGCACTCTCTCCTGAAGTGTTTCGTCTCCGTTTTTAGATATGCTTGGACAATTCACACAGCGCCATCTAGCCCCAAAGAAAGCAAAACTTGTGTTATGGGTGCCAGAAATTACTTATATATTTTTTAAATACATACTTATACGGGCCTGGGTTTTGTGTGTATACATGTGTATACACACAACACCAACAACAGAAATTAAAATTGAAATTAAAATTCATCATTTCAATTTCTGTCTGTCTGGGAATCAAACCCGGGACATTGGCGTGGCAGACCGGCATGTTAACCAATTGAAACACTCAGTTCGTCAGTCCTTAATTACCTTTATGATGTAAAACTTTTGTATGGATTTTCTGGTGTCAGAATTAATTATGTCTGTCTACTTACTGAATCACAATAACCTTATCAGTATGTTATCAATCATTAGTAATATATTTCTTTTAGCATGAGCCTCATACATAAAATACCTAAGAAACTAAATTACGCTGATAAACCCAAAAACTTCTCAATTTCTTACACCTGTCACGTATCTACGACATTGGTAGAAGTTGGAAATTATTTTGTCAATACTCGCGATTTATGTTTTCGAAGGTAACATTCCAACCCCAAAGTAACTTGGCGAAGTTTCTGTCAGTGGATTCACGCCAAGGGACGAACTGTAACTTTGATAGATCCTACCTTTGGGACCTCTGGTTTGCGCCCTAAGTTGAACGCAGTAAATCGATTAGGTACCTTCGATTTGACAGTCAGGGCAAAGGAGTTGTTAAATCTTAGACGTCGCAGTCTATTACGGATGTTTTTTTAGATAGAAATAAAAGAAAGAAAAAAGTATTTACTATCAGTGAAACTAGCTTTATTGGAAAGATAATTTTATGGCATTTATGTTTTAATATCATTTCTGCAATGTGGCTACCGTTACTGGCGCGAAGTTGGCCTAATCTGTATATCCTATATTCGTACACTTTTCCTAAGCGCTGAGACACATTGAAGAGGTGCGCCGCGCGGCGTACTGCACGATGTGGCAAAACTTGTTGCACGCCGAGCAGTTTGTATGCAAGTACATTGATAAATGGCGAAATGTCTCACTGTGCAGCGCGCCGCATGATGTGGCATAACCCGCAATCCAAGCCCGAAATGTCAGTATGAATTTTGTCCACACTTTTTCAATTTGGCCCCATCGTGCAGTGTGCGGTGTGATGTCAGCAGAGATCAACATGAGACGTCACACTTGACTGTTTCTTTTTACCAACAGTTCGAATGTTTCCTCCTTATGTGACACAGTAGACACACATATATCTGTCTTCTCTTTGTAGAACAGATTCAACGCGTATAAATGAAACAGGAATTCACCTTGTCAAATAAATTTTGACCGCTGAAGCGTAAGCCCCCTCCTTTTTGTGATTCTGCAACATTAGTAGTTGTTTCGCTTTCGTGATCCTGTCGTCATTTTCTTCTCAGTTCCTCCCGAATTATAAATAACGCATGTATTGTTCTAGAACACAAATTTCTAAAAAGAAATGCTGATACTCGTCGAGATCTACATTTCGGATGGCAGCTGTCCAACTTAAGACTGTAATAAGTCTGAAAATATTACTCCTAGAACACTAGTTCCTAAAGTGAAATGATAGTGCTCTACGAGATCTACATTTCGGATGACAGCTGTCAAACTTAAAACTGTAATAACTCTGAAACTATTGGTCTTAGAACATCATCACAGCCCATATCAGTCCATTGCAGAACTTAGGGCCTCTCCCACGAAAGGTTATTGCCATAATCTTCAAACCCGCTTGGCAGGCGGGTTGCAGATCGCAGTGTTATAAATATAACAATGGAAAACGCTGCTGCCCACTTTGCAGTCTATAGAGACCCTACATCTTTTGCCTCGAAATCATTAGTCGCCTTGTATAGATAGATAGCTCATTCTTTCAAAAAAAATCTTTAGATGACATACATTCATACTGTCACGCCTTGCTCCCGTAGTGGTAGACAGAGGCTACATTGTTCTACTTGCTACGGTTCTAACAAGTCTCTATGGCTGACTTAGTCTTAGTTACTTCATAGATACATAATTATGCAAGTAGTTTAAAATAACGCGCGTAAAAGCGTCGAAAAAGTTCTCGTGCAAACGTTGCCTAACTTAAAATCTCTTGCCAATCTCTTATGCAAACGTTGCCTAATTTGAAAAACCAAAATAACACCACCGTTTTCTTTGGTTGTCACTGTGACGTGGCACCGCGCAGTGCGCCGCGCAGTGCACTGCACCAACCAATTGCGGCCGTATTTCGCTAATTACTCTCCCAATAAAATAATAATAATAATCATCTTGGCGTTAATGTCCCGGTTGTGCTCTCGAGAACGAGAGCCCGGGGTCCGCCTTGACCATGATCCAGGATTTGGCAGGTCAAGTAATTACAGTGGAGCGACTGCCATCTGACCTCCATGACCCTGCTACCAGGGGAACCTCACCAGATTGGATCATGGTTACACATCCAGTCGCCTGAATGTGCAGGTTTCATCACGATGTTTTCCCTCACCGTAAGAGCATCGGTTAGTATTCAACTAATGTACATAACTCAGAAAACAGTCATTGGTACATGGCCGGAGCGGGATTCGAACCCGGGACCTCTGGCTTACGAGTCGGATACTGTAACCGCTCGGCCACCGACGCCAATCTCTTATGCAAACGTTGCCTAATTTGAAAAACCAAAATAACACCACCGTTTTCTTTGGTTGTCACTGTGACGTGGCACCGCGCAGTGCGCCGCGCAGTGCACTGCACCAACCAATTGCGGCCGTATTTCGCTAATTACTCTCCCAATATCGTGTTCAATAGTTTTTGGTTTATCGGTGTAGAAATGTGACTTGACATTTCTCCAAAGAAAATAATGTAATGGAGTTAGATCACACAATCTCGGTTGCCCACGTGAAATTATTCGTTAATGTTCATATCTTACACCATACTAAATTTTTTTCGGCAATTAAGCTCACTTTTTGTCGAATGGTTGAGTTAATAATCATATTCAAACATAAAATTATCTTTCCAATAAAGCTAGTTTCACTGATACTAAATACTTTTTCTTCGTTTTATTTCAATTTAAAGTTCTCCGCCTCTAAAATAACTATCCTTTATTAGGGTGTGTACAAATCTCGCGAACGCGCCGCGAATGCGCAGTTTCAGCAACGGCTTCAAAAAGCAATTTTACAGTAGGTACTGTCAGATGGTATCATATTCATATTCATTTTCATTTATTTATAGTAAACATTTTACATCGTCATATTAATATACATTAAGTAATATTTATTAATATTACCAATTATTAGATGACTTCTTCAAAATAAAATGAACAATGTATTGACATTAAAACTACAAAACGACAAAAAACTAATTCAAATTATTCATAAATAGCATCTACTAGGTAAGTAGATTGTCAAGTAAAAAAACATATAAAATAAAAATGAAATGTTCATTATATAAAAAAAAACGACAGATAAAAATATTAATTATTATGTCAATACCTATTGTAATTACTTATAAATTTAATAATAATAGTCAATATCTACCACTGAGGGTAACTTTAGGTTTCACTCGTCAATAAACTCATTTACCGAGTAATAAGCTTTTTTCAGCAACATTGATTTTAATGTTCTACAAAAACTATTGTCAGACTGACACTCGCGGATCTCTGAAGGTAGTTTGTTGTAGATCCGCAGACCCATTATAATAAGAGAGCGAGTTGTTTTTTCCAAACGGCGGTGTGTTGGAATTGGGATTACATTAGGCCTTCTAGAGGAGCAACGTAGTCCGAGGATTTCGTTGGTTGGGAAATCCCCCAGATTATGTCTGACGTATTTAGCAACCTCATATATGTACAAAGATGGTAACGTTAATATATTTAAATCTATAAATAGTAGCTTCGCAGGTGTATCAAGTAGTATATGCGACAGGACACGCACTACTTTTTTCTGCAGAATAAATGGTTGATTCCTGTCCGCAGCTTGTCCCCACAAATCTACCCCATAAGCGAAGTGGGAGTGGAAGTAGGCATAATAGGCAGTTATTAGGTTTTCCCGTAAAAGTGTCATCGCCAGTCTGACAATGACGAAGAAAGCTGAGTTGAGTTTCGAGCACAGGCTTTCTATTCTTTCTTTAACGAAGCGGGCGCAGTCAACGTTTGGAATGGGGACATCATCCACGCACACAGACAGGGTTGGTCCTGAGCCGTGCCTCAACGAGAAACTCATAAGGTTGGTCTTGGCAATATTCAACTGCATTCCGTTGGCACGGGACCAATCCGCGACCGTGTGAGTTACAGCCTGTACATTGCTGTTTAATTCCTGTTTATCCTCGGCATAAACAATTGCACAGATGCCATCAGCGTACAATAGGAAGTCTACATAGCACGAGTCGAAAGGCAGATCGTTCATCATTAAAATGAAGATGCTGTTGCCAACATTCGAACCTTGTGGAACATATCTGTCTCCGATTAGCTCAGGTTTCGACCTGCTACTGCCCACCTCAGTCACCTGTGTACAGTCAGACAGGAAACTCTTAATTAGCTGGAGCGGTATGCCACGTACTCTGTAGTGGTCAAGTTTGCATATAATGAGTTCATGATCGACCAGATCGAAGGCACGGGATAGGTCTAAGAAAACAGCCGCGAAGCATCTCCTCGCTTCCAGATGACGCAGCACGGTGCGCTGAAGCCGCGATCAACAATGATCAAGAGATGGCGCTCTCAGTAAATTAGTTAGACTAAAAATTATAAAAGCCTATTTCATTTCACAGCTATTTACTGGAACATCTTTAAAATATCCGGCGTAAAATATGTAGAGCTTATAAAAAATTTCCTATTTGATAAGACTTTCTAATCAGTGTTTATTTTTCTGATACAAAAATCTTGTATTAGAAAAATGGAATATGTATTTATTTACTTATTTAACTGTTTATTGTACACAATAATTATATATAGAGAAATATGACAGTATAGAAGACACAACAGGCGCTGCTTATTTCAAAAAAGAAATTTCTTCCAGCAGGCCTACAGAATAGTGATGTTAGACTAGAGTCACGCTGATACGACGTGCACAATAATTGAATATATAAATACATACATGTATTTGCAAAATATAGTCAGCTTTTCTAAAACTACACAACCTGGTCTTAAACTTGATAAATAATTATAATGTTTTTTTATTAAGTTTGTAATCCCGTTTTTAAACTGTCGACAGCGCCATCTAGTGAGTACTTAGGAAAACTACGTATTGTTTCGTACGAAAAAATGCAACTGCGCTGCGCGTTTACGAAATTTGGAAATCCCATAACCAATATCTCAACAAAGAAGTGCGACGTCCTAGATTTTACTACTCCTTTGACCTGACTGTCATATTATTATATTAGTTTAACCGCAACGCAACAACTGTGGTTATTATTGACATAAGGCACGCTTGCTCGTTTGCACCCCGCTACTAAAATATTATTTAAATTCTTTCGCAAAGTAACTACATATGTTTGTTACCCTTGAACCCATGTATCAATTGAAGATTACTTATTTATGTAGAATTTTTTTATACCACTAAAGTGGCAAACAAATTTACGGCCTGCCTGATGGTAAGCAGTCACCGCAGCCTATGGATCTTTGCAATATCACCTACGCGTTGCCGACCCCGCAAAAACCTTTTCACTACTTTTTTGAAGAACTCCATGTTGTACTTTCCAGGGAAACCTCCCTAGGAATCCTTACAATGTTTTCTAAATTCAGCATTACTTCTAATTACCGCATTAAAGTTTGTTGGCAAACGTGTTTCTCGCGTAATACTTTCCGGATAATACCTACACTGGGTTAACATAACTGGAGCCACACACACATATATATATATATAATGTGAATTTGTCAAGTTGATAAATGCGTGATGTTGTTATCTTTCGTAACGCGACTCTATAGTTTCGCTGCTAAGGCTCATTTCACATTAGCAGTGGTCGACAGCTACAACAAGTCAGTAGAATTTTGTTAATCTGTGGTTGGCTTGTATTTTAGTCTTCAAACTGCCATCCATCGCGAGTCTCGTTACAAAGTACGGGGACTGTTCTGCATTTTTACAAGCTTCTATTTAACTTGCACTGTTCGTGTGTAAGTTGTCCGTCAAAATTTGCAAGCCATTTTTCCGATTTTTTTTATTATTATATTCTATATATCCGATTGAGATGAAATTTGGTATACCTATGCAACTTGGATGGAAATGCATTAATATGGTACCATGGAGCTGGTCTGATGATGAAGTCGGAATGTGGTCATAGGAACTAATGAATGCAATAAAATAATCCCATCGTGTTGGGCTCTTTGGAGTGGTGTTACCAGTGGTATACAAATACTAGTGTGGAGCAAGAGAAATCCAGTTTCTGGCAGTTTGCCAACTCACCAAAGCTATTAAAAGGACTATAATTTTGTTACTTAAGTTAAACTTAAGGATCGATAGACATGGTTAGATTTACTTGCGTATTCACAAACAATACTTGTATAAGTTGCGATACTTTTAAGACACTTCTCACAGTGCTCGTTGCTCGTTGGTGAATTTTGCTCGCTATGACATAGTACCGATCCCCACTCAAGTAATAGATTGTCAGTTGGAAACCTGTGCGTTTGCGCGCACTGTGAGGCCTCACAGTAACGTTTCTGATTACGAGTGTATCTGGACAAAGTGGGTGCAGACTATCTATGACTAGTAACAGAGAGAGATAGGTCTTTCTGCATCATGGCTATCTGTTTAATAACAATAAGCCATTCCTCTGACCGATTCTTATCTGGCAATGTACTGTAAACGAGCGATGCTTTTCATCACCACTCTCTCATCGTTGCAATATCAGAGCTAGTGACAAAATTATTGTGGCGTCTAACTCGACCTAGTTGGTCAGTCTCAAGCTGAGTCAGCCCATTATGTCCCTCAGGCATCGTAAAGGTAACCCGATTTTATAAATAGACCGTATGAAGGTAGAATAAGTTAACGGATATAAATTTAAAATTCTATTAACGTTAGGGTCTGATAGAAGGTTTATCATGTCTCAAGTACTTATAAATATTTTAGTAATACTGATTTGATTTTTGGGGAAATTTTTTCTTTTCTGCGCCGCTATGGAGAGGAGCTCGGAAACTGCCCGGAAATATAACCTTGAAATCTTAAACTCTTTGTTTTTTTTCTTTATATATTATACAAGACAGGCATTTGACCACCATCTCACCTGTTGGTAAGTGACGATGCGGCCGAAGATGGAGCATGCCCGTCTTGGAACAGCCTATTCACTCCAGCCTTGAAGGCATCCAGATTATATTGATCAGGAAACACACTCGCAGGCAACGCGTTCCACTCCTTAGCCGTACGCATTATAAAGGTCGAGCTAAAGCGGTTCGTGCGGATAGCTGGAATATCCACAACATAAGGATGAAGCGCTTGCCCGGACCGCGTCTCCCGATGGCGGAAAGGGGCCGGCGGAATGAGGTCGTGCAGCTGCTTCGCACACTCTCCGAAATGTAACCTGTAGAAGACCGACAGACGCGCAACCCTACGCCGATGCTCGAGGCTCTGCAGCCTAGCTTCAATCAACTGTGGGTCACCAATCATCTTCTTTGCACGTTTTTCCACCGAATCCAAAGCCGCCAGTTGATATTTGGCTGATCCATCCCAGAGGTGGCAGCAGTACTCCATGCAGGATCGGACTTGTGCTTGATATAACTGAAGCAACTGCTTTGAAGTAAAGTACCATACAAACAAGCATTGTCTTTAACGTAGCTTCCCAGCAGGTAGGATGAGGTAAATTATATTTTTATAATAACTTACGTATAGTTTAACTAGCTTTTTCTCGCGATTTCGTCCGAGCAAAATTCGGTTTTAACCTTTCAGAACGGTTCCCGCGGGAACCACATTGAATTTCGGGATAAATTAAAAGCTAAAAACCCAGAATGCCAAATTTCAATAAAATCCGTTCAATAGCTTTGGCATGTAGGAGTAACAAACATACCAACATACATACATTCTTACAAACTTTAGCATGTATAACATTGTTAGGATAGAATGTTATTTGACAGACACCTAGGAACTCAGAACTAAAACATGGAACTTATCCAAATTTATAATTTTGCTTGTGATCTTCCTACAGTAGTTTATGGCAGATTTTGGTCAGGCGCATATATGTAGATGACTGATACATGTCTAAGAAAGAAATTACGATGTGTAAGTACAATGCAAGAGCATAATTGCATGACCACCTTAAGGATCATATTCCTTTGAACTACTGTGCAGTTTTTAAACAGTTTTTAAGCATTCATGAATTTAATTTTTATTTATTATATAGATAATACCCTGAGCTAATTCTCTATTCTTTCAGCAAACCGATTTTGGCTAAAGATGCTCCAACTTCCGTGAATATGGATTTTTTTTTAAATGGTATTGCTCTTATGCACTTGCACTATATGTCCCGACGAAAATTCATACTTTAATTTTCCTTTTTTCTTGATGTAGGCTCCCAGCGATGTTAATTTTACTCATATTATCGGTAAATCGATAACTTTCCCCATTCTTATTTCATTTATTTATACACCAACGCACATAAACCACTTCCATACCTTACAGCTTACCCATCAACTCCCTTGACTTAAGTTGCAGTAAAAGGAATAGGGTTGCCACAATCACCTCGGTTTTATTAAGGCGCTTTACGGTCGAGTTTTATGGCAGCTAATTATGACACATCCTTTCTATGTGAGGAGTTTATTTTACTTAGGAGATTTAGGTTAGGAGATTATTTTACTTAAGACGGGGTTAGTCACCTGTGACGCTACGGTTTGGGGTAATAGACGTTATGGAGGTAGCCGTTATAGTTTCGTTATTACTTTCGTGCTGAAAAGGGTAGACCGTTGGGAATGAGTCTGAAAATTTAAATAAGAGTTATGCAAAAATATTAGGTTAATGTGGTTCGTCAGACATACTAAATTTCTCTTACCATTCCTGCATTCGTTTGAGTGATTAGGAATTGTATTACCTATGGTTTATACCCTTAGTAAATGTATCAAATTCACCGCGAAACAGCTTAATGACGTAAAACAATTCGCCGCTAGATGGCGTTGTTTTGTGATTTTTATTATATTTCTTTCTCATTGCTTTGTTTTATATTATAAACATGTAGAAATCCATATTTCGCGGTTAATATGATACATTTACTAACGGCCAATCGCACAAACATAAATTAAAAACATCAAATCCTTGCAAGAATGTACCTAACAGTCACCTTAAGACAAGACTAGACTCTACGGAACTGCTATGAGAAAGAGATTATTTTGTAACCCATGCGCAACGTAAACAATTTTATAGCAGATAGTATGAGTTAAACCTACCTTTAAACGTAAAGATTATGACAGTTCCCTCTACTGATATAGTGGAGGAAAAATCTTGATTGCTACTATATCGGTTTTGGGGTTTCAACCCGCCTCAATGGACCACGAGGTGTTCGTTGCCAACGTCCTCGACTGAAAGCACTTTTCACTTTTATCAAAAATCATTTTTTGCATATTGAAGAAGATTGCAGAATCCCCTCTCCTTATTGAAATTCATACCTTGAACTGAGCACAAACATAAAATCAATATACTCTCAAAATAAACAACTATCGTCTAGACAAAATATTCAAATTCGTTCGCTATCGATGTTCCAGAGTGAACGTAACTGTTATTGACACATTGGAGCCAGTCGCACGGAGCTATAAGCAATAACAATAATCTCAGTTTTTCGCACCAACAAGTGTGGTTCGGCCTTTATTTCGCGACCTGCTGGCCAAACCGCAGCCTAACAGGGTTGGTACTTGACTTTTAGTACATAGTTATTAAACTAAAAATACTCGTAAGTGTAGAGTTTTGATGATGTTTGCTAGCATAGAGTTATGTAAGTTTTACGACTTTCGTGGTTATTCACTACACTTTCACTACACATATTATCGGGTTTTTTACCACGGTTAGTAGTGGTAATGGTAGTGGTTCGAGAATTCGAAGTGAGGGTAATCGTCGTATCCGAAAGAGGCCTACGCCGAATCGTCGAATCTGAAAGGCCGATATGTCAATCCTTAGGAGCGACTTCACACAGTTTCACCAGTCTATTCGTGACCATGACGCATGCAACTGCGTCGAAATGTCGACGTAAAAACAATACTAACCGTGGTAACAAACCTGATAATATGGGTGGTGAAAGTGGAGATATGCTTGGTATTTTTATACAACACTTCCCTATTTATCACTATCTTTCAGAGCATCTAAAATGTGTATAGCTGGGTTATTATAATAGCTCTTTACTCACCTTAAAACACCTTTTTTGAATTTCGGCGCGTGGCGGCAACCATCACTATTTACTCACGGAAGAATGACGGTATCATTTTCATTAAAGAACTCAGATGTCTTGAACTGCCTCATGTTTCGTGACTGTCTTGTAACATTTCAGCTCCAGAAAGGAGAGAGTATGAACAGATGGGACTGTACTAGATTTGTAGGTTAAGCAGTGTTTACAATAATGAAATTTATAGAAATATGGTTACTGCTGTAAAACTGTGAAATAAATTAATAAAAGAGCCACTGGCAGTATCGTGTGGATATCCCGTGATTCGGTCAGATGCGGAAGACCATACCCATGGGCTGAACGAGGATTTGGGCCCACATGACACTATTGTAATTTAAGGATAAGCTTCTATTTCAACCGTTTTATTCAAACCATCCTGAAAAATATCTTCTGATATCTGTTTGTTAACCGTGTAAATTACCTACATAAGAACATTCCCGACAAGTATATTTATTAAATCTTCGAAAGCCCTACATGGTAACTCATGGGCTGGCACTTTGCCAAAACTGTTGACAAACTGACTGACGCATCCTCGATTCGTAAATTGAATACATTTTGAATTTTTATTTTATTTTACCATAATTGAAGACAAATTATTTTTATTTATGTCCTGTGCCACAATAGAAAGCAATTTAACGTATAAATACAGCGTAGGTATAAATACGTTAAATATTTAGAAACAACTAGTGGGCCCGTTGCGACTTCGTTCGCGTGACATCCTACCCCTACCCTACACCTACTTTAGCAAGCAAGAAAAAAAAAGTAGGTAGGGGACCTACTTTTTTTCTTGCTTACAAACCTTCCTCTTGAATCACTATTATGTATAGCTAGAAACCGCATTAAAATCCGTTACGTAGTTGAAAATATAAATGCGTAGATACAGACGGCGGGGAGCGACTTTGTTTTATACTATGTATAGATAAAAAGACGTAGAACAGGTACTAACAAAAGTAAATCACAAATCACTACAAGGTAGGTCACACAATTACTTACTATCAATATTTTATTATCTTGCTTCCGACTCCCAATACATGTTATGTTGAGCATGTGACGAGGAAGTCACTGTAGCGTAGAGGTCACTGTCTTTACTGACAATAACATAATGTTTTGCGAACTAGAAAATAGACGTCCCGGCTATTTGGCTCCCTAATAACAATAAAGTTCGCAAACATAAAAATGTTAGTTACAGCGTGTTTTATTTCAACTAGCTGGCCCGCTGCGACTTCGTTCGCATGTTGTCCTACCCTAAAAAGCTTCCTCTTGAATCAGTCTATCTATAGGTAGTTAAAATCCGTTGCGTAGTTTAAAAGATCTAAGCATACCTCTGTGACCGATTCCACTTTTCTCGTCCACAAGACAAACCTTGTCGTTCCAGTGTTAGATCGTCGCTGGATATCCCCATCCACCATTCTGACTTCTACTCCTACTCCTTCACTGTTCATGCCGCAAGACTGTGGAACTCTCTCCCGCACGAAGTGCGCGTTTGTCAATCTATAGCAATCTTTAAGAAACGTGTAAAAGAACATTATCTTTCCTTATGTGGCTGAATGTTCTACAATACCTGAATATATTTTAGTATGTATATGTGTATATTTATATATATTTATACTATTTTGTGTATTTAGTATCTTATTTATAATTTATGTAGTTTATAATTATTTTTTTTATTACTATTGCTCACGTCTCATCCCCTATACTCTACCATGTCTCTCTTCTATAGGCCTGCTGGAAGAGATTTCTTCTTAGAAATAAGTAGTGCCTGTTGTGTCGTCTTTCATTTTTGTAATTTTTGTTTACTATATATTGTGTGCAATAAATTATTAAATAAATACATACATACAGTGGGACAGACGGCGGGAAGCGACTTTGTTTTAAACTATATTACTAACTGTAGATTCTGCTATCAATCTAATTTCCTTTTTTATTTCATTGATGACCAATGCTTCCAATCTAGTCAGATTTCCCTGTTAACAGAGTCACGGTAGTGTAGTTGCTCCACAGCAGATACCTGATCTGCCAAATCCTGAATCGCTGTTGTTTTCGCCGTTTGTTTATTTGCTACTTTCCTATTCCTATCCTATTTGACATTTCAAGGAGATATTTAATGTCACTCAACAAATAAATGAATTATATTGAGTTGGATTGACCCTCCTTCACCCACAGTCCTATCGACCTCTCGGTCATACGGACCGCGTCAGACCAAATACATTATATTAAGTTTATTTTACAAAGGATACAGAAAGTAAAAAATAGCTTATTTTATTAAGCTATTGCATAGCTTTTATCGCGGGCTTTGAGCGCGGCGACCGAATCAAGAAATTCCGTAACGAAAAAAACCTAACACCCCCCACTCCGACCGGCACAGCGGTGCGGCGTTGAAAGCTTTGCATCGTCTAACGTGTTTGTGTGCGTGCGACTAGACGTATGCGTGTAGACTAGCTGCTAACTGCTCATAACTGATTCTATCTCTTTTAGACACAATGCTTGGTGAGACAGCGTGCTTTTTGGCCGCGTCCACGAGTGAGTTCGAGCCCGCGACTAGTTGAACCTTAACGTGTATGTATATGGTTAATATCAAAGAAAAAAAAACACTGCATAAATAAAATAAATAAATAATTATGTTTGAATAAGTTGATAAAAAATGCTATACAATAGCTTTACCGCGGCAGTCCCCGAGTGCCACACGTATTTTTTTTTATTTGTTAACAAACGCGCAGCGCCCATAGTCACTGCACAGCAATCGAGTCGCAACCGCACAGTCGCCGTGCCGCACCCGCGTAGCCCCCGCGTCGTGAACGTGCAAATAGGGCAGGCTTCACGTTTTCTGTCAGCTCGCTACGCGGTGCCTATGCGGGCACGAGGTTTATGCGTTTTCTGTCCGGTTTGCAAGCGATCACGTATATTCCTTTTCAAAAAGGTCAAACCAAATCCTGTAGCGTACTTTGATCAAGTTTTATACTTATCTACCAAAGATCGGGAAATCTCTAGTAAAGCACGGAAAACGTCCTTACTGTGGTAAAAGTGACTCCCTGTTTATAGGCTATATTGTCTGAGTTTGAGATAAGCACGATTGATTTTATTGTACTTTTGTTTACTTTTTCTTTAACTGCTACTAACCAAAATTAATGTTTGGAATCCGAGAATCCCCTACTATTAACTTTGTGGTGTCACTTGCGTAGCTAACGGAATCTAGTCGTTTGCGGTCTCCTGATAGTTGCCCTTTACAAGAGTAAGTCACTAAAGGAATAAGCTGAAGTTCATTATCACATCAAAAAATTTTTTTTGATTACTAAGGTGGTAAACTATAGTACGGGCTTCCTATAGGTAAACAGTTACCGTATAAGTGGTCGTTTGCAATACCAGGGATAAAAGGGGTATCACTAGGTATTGCCAACCTTGTAAAACACATTGCCTTGGCAGCAAACAGGCGAGGCCCGTACACTGCCAAAGCCACAGTTCCGACTGTGCCAAAGAAACCCAAAGCGAAGTAAACCTCTTGACACGGAGAAAAACACCGCTACCTAGTCGCAAGACCCCCCAAGGGGGTCTATTTGACAAATTTCAATTTCAAATGTAGGCCGACACATTAGGCTGGTTGCACACGACACCCGATACAAATTACCAATTCAAATAGGTACGCCTTATTCAAGTGTGATTTATGCTTTGGCCTTGGGTTTTACGGCGTCTAGCCTCGGTGCGTTAACGTTTAATCCGCAAATATCCGCAAATACCTTCGCTGTAAGTAGCTCGTACTGATTGTTTATTGAGTGTTTGTCGGTATTAATTTAGGTATTTGGACACGTGTAGATTTACCTCTTAACGCATGTAACGTTAGAATGTATTACGAAATAAAGATGTCAGTAACGTGTACGTGGATAACAAGCAATTTAAAACTTCTTTCTTTCACCTGCACCCTGCAAGCCTGCAGATGGCCCCCCTGCTGAGAGATCGGCTTTTACCTAACAGGTTGTGCGGGATAGATAACAGTTACAGTTCATTTTCAGTTTTATGAAGAAAATAATCCCGTAAGGATTGGAATGGGAACCAGAAAACAGCAACGTTTTAAACTATTGCGGTCATTTTCTGCCATTATAAAAGTATTCTCTGGGTTTCTTACCCCCTACCGTGATGACAATGATGCATGCCTTTTATCCACGTTCGCAACTATATATCGTAATTAATTTCGAAACTATACTTTCAAGCGCCTCGTTGCGCTTCTTTATAGTGCCTGACATAGTCCGAATCTGTCTAAAAGGAACTGACTACCTCAGAATCTGTCCCGCATCGCGGAGTGCGAAATGAAATCGGATTATTCGTAAACTAAAGCCACGCTAAGAAACCCGGTAAATTATTTCAAAATTTCAGTTACACAATAATTTAAAGCGTAATACGTACACCAGTAAATAAGTAACAACGTCACAGCTATGCACCGGAGCTCGAACGTTAGCAACAAATCTACTTCCGTTGCAGTTTCCCATTAATTTGTAACACACTGCCTCTGTAACATGTTGCCTCAGTAACATGTTGCCTCTTGTTAGCCAGTTGTATTGACTTACTCTGTGAATTTACGAGGGAATTCAATTCAATGGGAGCGATCCTAGCGCGTTGCAGATGCTTGATTACCGCCTGGCTTGTTTGCGGATGTGGGAACATTTCGGTTTGGACTGGATTCTTGTGAAGCCTGTCCTTTTCATCACGCTTTAATTAGTTACCTGTATGGCAATAGCCACTGTGTAAATAAATCTGGAAATCAGCTATCTGGTTTTAAGACTTTCGTGGTTATTCACTACACTTTCATTGTACATTTTTTCGGGTTTATTACCACGATTAGTATTGGTTTAACCTTGATATTCGACGCACTTGCATGCGTTATTGTCACGAGTAGACTACTAGTGTTTTTATTACTAAAATCAGTCTTATTACCAACCTAGTCATAAATAGCATACCTTTTTGAAATTCTGTTAAAGTAATTGGTGAAGCAATCGCCAATCTGTTAACCTCTTCATGATCAATAGCGTTCACTGTCACTATCACGTCCTTCCATTCCAGTTTTTCTGTCATGTTCTCTCAATTTTAAAAGTTTTAACAAGTTCTTTGACTCACCCCTTGTTATAAGTCCATGGTAGTACTCTGCAAATAGTTCGCGTAAAGTATTTTCTCCATTTGATGAGAATTTTGAATACGTCACTTTAGTTGATTAAGATGTTCACCCCCCTCTAGACCCATCGGCATCGTGACGAAAACATGACACATAGTAGGAATTTATGACCTTCCTTTCCCACATCAAAATTTTTCCCAAATCGATTCTTCTTGCTACCCGCATTTCTCTAGAATTTGCTGTCTACCCTCTTGTTTCTTGTTCCCAACGTTTTCCACCAGGTTCTTTGCGCTAGACTAGACATGCATGGACAATGGCGAATTATTTATATTAAACACGGATTTTAATAAAATTAGGGGGTAAATAAATCGCTGCAGCTACATAACAGAATATCCTACCAATTCTGCGGAGATTTAATGCGTCGAGCCTAAATTGTGTTAATAAAATAAAACTCAGTTGGAATCACTGTGTTGGGCCGTAAAGATCACAGCTCAAAGCCTGTGTGAGGGCATTTACATCAAAATTAAAGCTTTTTGCATGTAATTTGAATTTTTATTCTGTTGACATCACCTTTTTAACGTACATTATGCAAATGGTAAAAGGTGGCACTTTCGGGCCTCGCGCCTTTGCCAATTATTTATAGGCTGACGTGTTTAGAGGTAATTTTATGTTGGGAAGTGCGGTTGGAATATTTAAAAATGCCTTTTCGACTTTGAATAATGTTTGGGATCCCACTCTGAGTTTTGCAAACGTAAAATGGGGTTTACTGTTTTATTGTTTGTTTTTATTCATTTTCATGGTTCTTGAGAGCATGTCACGTTAATTATTAACTAACCTAACCGGGGGAAAAGTCGGATAACCCTGACAAAATTTACACATGCACCAATATTTCCTAAACTTGAATGAACGCGTTACCTGCGAGTGTGTTCCCGGATCATTAGACGCCTTCAAGGCTATTATATAGATAATACCCTGAGCTAATTCTCTATTCTTTCAGCAAACCGATTTTGGCTAAAGATGCTCCAACTTCCGTGAATATGGATTTTTTTTTAAATGGTATTGCTCTTATGCACTTGCACTATATGTCCCGACGAAAATTCATACTTTAATTTTCCTTTTTTATTGATGTAGGCTTCCAGCGATGTTAATTTTACTCATATTATCGGTAAATCGATAACTTTCCCCATTCTTATTTCATTTATTTATACACCAACGCACATAAACCACTTCCATACCTTACAGCTTACCCATCAACTCCCTTGACTTAAGTTGCAGTAAAAGGAATAGGGTTGCCACAATCACCTCGGTTTTATTAAGGCGCTTTACGGTCGAGTTTTATGGCAGCTAATTATGACACATCCTTTCTATGTGAGGAGTTTATTTTACTTAGGAGATTTAGGTTAGGAGATTATTTTACTTAAGACGGGGTTAGTCACCTGTGACGCTACGGTTTGGGGTAATAGACGTTATGGAGGTAGCCGTTATAGTTTCGTTATTACTTTCGTGCTGAAAAGGGTAGACCGTTGGGAATGAGTCTGAAAATTTAAATAAGAGTTATGCAAAAATATTAGGTTAATGTGGTTCGTCACACATACTAAATTTCTCTTACCATTCCTGCATTCGTTTGAGTGATTAGGAATTGTATTACCTATGGTTTATACTCTTAGTAAATGTATCAAATTCACCGCGAAACAGCTTAATGACGTAAAACAATTCGCCGCTAGATGGCGTTGTTTTGTGATTTTTATTATATTTCTTTCTCATTGCTTTGTTTTATATTATAAACATGTAGAGATCCATATTTCGCGGTTAATATGATACATTTACTAACGGCCAATCGCACAAACATAAATTAAAAACATCAAATCCTTGCAAGAATGTACCTAACAGTCACCTTAAGACAAGACTAGACTCTACGGAACTGCTATGAGAAAGAGATTATTTTGTAACCCATGCGCAACGTAAACAATTTTATAGCAGATAGTATGAGTTAAACCTACCTTTAAACGTAAAGATTATGACAGTACCCTCTACTGATATAGTGGAGGAAAAATCTTGATTGCTACTATATCGGTTTTGGGGTTTCAACCCGCCTCAATGGACCACGAGGTGTTCGTTGCCAACGTCCTCGACTGAAAGCACTTTTCACTTTTATCAAAAATCATTTTTTGCATATTGAAGAAGATTGCAGAATCCCCTCTCCTTATTGAAATTCATACCTTGAACTGAGCACAAACATAAAATCAATATACTCTCAAAATAAACAACTATCGTCTAGACAAAATATTCAAATTCGTTCGCTATCGATGTTCCAGAGTGAACGTAACTGTTATTGACACATTGGAGCCAGTCGCACGGAGCTATAAGCAATAACAATAATCTCAGTTTTTCGCACCAACAAGTGTGGTTCGGCCTTTATTTCGCGACCTGCTGGCCAAACCGCAGCCTAACAGGGTTGGTACTTGACTTTTAGTACATAGTTATTAAACTAAAAATACTCGTAAGTGTAGAGTTTTGATGATGTTTGCTAGCATAGAGTTATGTAAGTTTTACGACTTTCGTGGTTATTCACTACACTTTCACTACACATATTATCGGGTTTTTTACCACGGTTAGTAGTGGTAATGGTAGTGGTTCGAGAATTCGAAGTGAGGGTAATCGTCGTATCCGAAAGAGGCCTACGCCGAATCGTCGAATCTGAAAGGCCGATATGTCAATCCTTAGGAGCGACTTCACACAGTTTCACCAGTCTATTCGTGACCATGACGCATGCAACTGCGTCGAAATGTCGACGTAAAAACAATACTAACCGTGGTAACAAACCTGATAATATGGGTGGTGAAAGTGGAGATATGCTTGGTATTTTTATACAACACTTCCCTATTTATCACTATCTTTCAGAGCATCTAAAATGTGTATAGCTGGGTTATTATAATAGCTCTTTACTCACCTTAAAACACCTTTTTTGAATTTCGGCGCGTGGCGGCAACCATCACTATTTACTCACGGAAGAATGACGGTATCATTTTCATTAAAGAACTCAGATGTCTTGAACTGCCTCATGTTTCGTGACTGTCTTGTAACATTTCAGCTCCAGAAAGGAGAGAGTATGAACAGATGGGACTGTACTAGATTTGTAGGTTAAGCAGTGTTTACAATAATGAAATTTATAGAAATATGGTTACTGCTGTAAAACTGTGAAATAAATTAATAAAAGAGCCACTGGCAGTATCGTGTGGATATCCCGTGATTCGGTCAGATGCGGAAGACCATACCCATGGGCTGAACGAGGATTTGGGCCCACATGACACTATTGTAATTTAAGGATAAGCTTCTATTTCAACCGTTTTATTCAAACCATCCTGAAAAATATCTTCTGATATCTGTTTGTTAACCGTGTAAATTACCTACATAAGAACATTCCCGACAAGTATATTTATTAAATCTTCGAAAGCCCTACATGGTAACTCATGGGCTGGCACTTTGCCAAAACTGTTGACAAACTGACTGACGCATCCTCGATTCGTAAATTGAATACATTTTGAATTTTTATTTTATTTTACCATAATTGAAGACAAATTATTTTTATTTATGTCCTGTGCCACAATAGAAAGCAATTTAACGTATAAATACAGCGTAGGTATAAATACGTTAAATATTTAGAAACAACTAGTGGGCCCGTTGCGACTTCGTTCGCGTGACATCCTACCCCTACCCTACACCTACTTTAGCAAGCAAGAAAAAAAAAGTAGGTAGGGGACCTACTTTTTTTCTTGCTTACAAACCTTCCTCTTGAATCACTATTATGTATAGCTAGAAACCGCATTAAAATCCGTTACGTAGTTGAAAATATAAATGCGTAGATACAGACGGCGGGGAGCGACTTTGTTTTATACTATGTATAGATAAAAAGACGTAGAACAGGTACTAACAAAAGTAAATCACAAATCACTACAAGGTAGGTCACACAATTACTTACTATCAATATTTTATTATCTTGCTTCCGACTCCCAATACATGTTATGTTGAGCATGTGACGAGGAAGTCACTGTAGCGTAGAGGTCACTGTCTTTACTGACAATAACATAATGTTTTGCGAACTAGAAAATAGACGTCCCGGCTATTTGGCTCCCTAATAACAATAAAGTTCGCAAACATAAAAATGTTAGTTACAGCGTGTTTTATTTCAACTAGCTGGCCCGCTGCGACTTCGTTCGCATGTTGTCCTACCCTAAAAAGCTTCCTCTTGAATCAGTCTATCTATAGGTAGTTAAAATCCGTTGCGTAGTTTAAAAGATCTAAGCATACCTCTGTGACCGATTCCACTTTTCTCGTCCACAAGACAAACCTTGTCGTTCCAGTGTTAGATCGTCGCTGGATATCCCCATCCACCATTCTGACTTCTACTCCTACTCCTTCACTGTTCATGCCGCAAGACTGTGGAACTCTCTCCCGCACGAAGTGCGCGTTTGTCAATCTATAGCAATCTTTAAGAAACGTGTAAAAGAACATTATCTTTCCTTATGTGGCTGAATGTTCTACAATACCTGAATATATTTTAGTATGTATATGTGTATATTTATATATATTTATACTATTTTGTGTATTTAGTATCTTATTTATAATTTATGTAGTTTATAATTATTTTTTTTATTACTATTGCTCACGTCTCATCCCCTATACTCTACCATGTCTCTCTTCTATAGGCCTGCTGGAAGAGATTTCTTCTTAGAAATAAGTAGTGCCTGTTGTGTCGTCTTTCATTTTTGTAATTTTTGTTTACTATATATTGTGTGCAATAAATTATTAAATAAATACATACATACAGTGGGACAGACGGCGGGAAGCGACTTTGTTTTAAACTATATTACTAACTGTAGATTCTGCTATCAATCTAATTTCCTTTTTTATTTCATTGATGACCAATGCTTCCAATCTAGTCAGATTTCCCTGTTAACAGAGTCACGGTAGTGTAGTTGCTCCACAGCAGATACCTGATCTGCCAAATCCTGAATCGCTGTTGTTTTCGCCGTTTGTTTATTTGCTACTTTCCTATTCCTATCCTATTTGACATTTCAAGGAGATATTTAATGTCACTCAACAAATAAATGAATTATATTGAGTTGGATTGACCCTCCTTCACCCACAGTCCTATCGACCTCTCGGTCATACGGACCGCGTCAGACCAAATACATTATATTAAGTTTATTTTACAAAGGATACAGAAAGTAAAAAATAGCTTATTTTATTAAGCTATTGCATAGCTTTTATCGCGGGCTTTGAGCGCGGCGACCGAATCAAGAAATTCCGTAACGAAAAAAACCTAACACCCCCCACTCCGACCGGCACAGCGGTGCGGCGTTGAAAGCTTTGCATCGTCTAACGTGTTTGTGTGCGTGCGACTAGACGTATGCGTGTAGACTAGCTGCTAACTGCTCATAACTGATTCTATCTCTTTTAGACACAATGCTTGGTGAGACAGCGTGCTTTTTGGCCGCGTCCACGAGTGAGTTCGAGCCCGCGACTAGTTGAACCTTAACGTGTATGTATATGGTTAATATCAAAGAAAAAAAAACACTGCATAAATAAAATAAATAAATAATTATGATTGAATAAGTTGATAAAAAATGCTATACAATAGCTTTACCGCGGCAGTCCCCGAGTGCCACACGTATTTTTTTTTATTTGTTAACAAACGCGCAGCGCCCATAGTCACTGCACAGCAATCGAGTCGCAACCGCACAGTCGCCGTGCCGCACCCGCGTAGCCCCCGCGTCGTGAACGTGCAAATAGGGCAGGCTTCACGTTTTCTGTCAGCTCGCTACGCGGTGCCTATGCGGGCACGAGATTTATGCGTTTTCTGTCCGGTTTGCAAGCGATCACGTATATTCCTTTTCCAAAAAGGTCAAACCAAATCCTGTAGCGTACTTTGATCAAGTTTTATACTTATCTACCAAAGATCGGGAAATCTCTAGTAAAGCACGGAAAACGTCCTTACTGTGGTAAAAGTGACTCCCTGTTTATAGGCTATATTGTCTGAGTTTGAGATAAGCACGATTGATTTTATTGTACTTTTGTTTACTTTGTCTTTAACTGCTACTAACCAAAATTAATGTTTGGAATCCGAGAACCCCCTACTATTAACTTTGTGGTGTCACTTGCGTAGCTAACGGAATCTAGTCGTTAGCCGTCTCCTGATAGTTGTCCTTTACAAGAGTAAGTCACTAAAGGAATAAGCTGAAGTTCATTATCACCTAAATATTTTTTTTTTATTACTAAGGTAGTCAACTATAGTACGGGCTTCCTAAAGGTAAACAGTTACCGTATAAGTGGTCGTTTGCAATACCAGGGATAAAAGGGGTATCACTAGGTATTGCCAACCTTGTAAAACACATTGCCTTGGCAGCAAACAGGCGAGGCTTGTACACTGCCAAAGCCACAGTTCCGACTGTGCCAAAGAAACAAAAAGCGAAGTAAAAAACCTTTCGACACGGAGAAAAACACCGCTACCTAGTCGCAAGACCCCCCAAGGGGGTCTATTTGACAAATTTCAATTTCAAATGTAGGCCGACACATTAGGCTGGTTGCACACGACACCCGATACAAATTACCAATTCAAATAGGTACGCCTTATTCAAGTGTGATTTATGCTTTGGCTTTGGGTTTTACGGCGTCTAGCCTCGGTGCGTTAACGTTTAATCCGCAAATATCCGCAAATACCTTCGCTGTAAGTAGCTCGTACTGATTGTTTATTGAGTGTTTGTCGGTATTAATTTAGGTATTTGGACACGTGTAGATTTACCTCTTAACGCATGTAACGTTAGAATGTATTACGAAATAAAGATGTCAGTAACGTGTACGTGGATAACAAGCAATTTAAAACTTCTTTCTTTCACCTGCACCCTGCAAGCCTGCAGATGGCCCCCCTGCTGAGAGATCGGCTTTTACCTAACAGGTTGTGCGGGATAGATAACAGTTACAGTTCATTTTCAGTTTTATGAAGAAAATAATCCCGTAAAGATTGGAATGGGAACCAGAAAACAGCAACGTTTTAAACTATTGCGGTCATTTTCTGCCATTATAAAAGTATTCTCTGGGTTTCTTACCCCCTACCGTGATGACAATGATGCATGCCTTTTATCCACGTTCGCAACTATATATCGTAATTAATTTCGAAACAATACTTTCAAGCGCCTCGTTGCGCTTCTTTATAGTGCCTTTCCATCTGACCTAATCAGAATCTGACATAGTCCGAATCTGTCTAAAAGGAACTGACTACCTCAGAATCTGTCCCGCATCGCGGAGTGCGAAATGAAATCGGATTATTCGTAAACTAAAGCCACGCTAAGAAACCCGGTAAATTATTTCAAAATTTCAGTTACACAATAATTTAAAGCGTAATACGTACACCAGTAAATAAGTAACAACGTCACAGCTATGCACCGGAGCTCGAACGTTAGCAACAAATCTACTTCCGTTGCAGTTTCCCATTAATTTGTAACACACTGCCTCTGTAACATGTTGCCTCAGTAACATGTTGCCTCTTGTTAGCCAGTTGTATTGACTTACTCTGTGAATTTACGAGGGAATTCAATTCAATGGGAGCGATCCTAGCGCGTTGCAGATGCTTGATTACCGCCTGGCTTGTTTGCGGATGTGGGAACATTTCGGTTTGGACTGGATTCTTGTGAAGCCTGTCCTTTTCATCACGCTTTAATTAGTTACCTGTATGGCAATAGCCACTGTGTAAATAAATCTGGAAATCAGCTATCTGGTTTTAAGACTTTCGTGGTTATTCACTACACTTTCATTGTACATTTTTTCGGGTTTATTACCACGATTAGTATTGGTTTAACCTTGATATTCGACGCACTTGCATGCGTTATTGTCACGAGTAGACTACTAGTGTTTTTATTACTAAAATCAGTCTTATTACCAACCTAGTCATAAATAGCATACCTTTTTGAAATTCTGTTAAAGTAATTGGTGAAGCAATCGCCAATCTGTTAACCTCTTCATGATCAATAGCGTTCACTGTCACTATCACGTCCTTCCATTCCAGTTTTTCTGTCATGTTCTCTCAATTTTAAAAGTTTTAACAAGTTCTTTGACTCACCCCTTGTTATAAGTCCATGGTAGTACTCTGCAAATAGTTCGCGTAAAGTATTTTCTCCATTTGATGCGAATTTTGAATACGTCACTTTAGTTGATTAAGATGTTCACCCCCCTCTAGACCCATCGGCATCGTGACGAAAACATGACACATAGTAGGAATTTATGACCTTCCTTTCCCACATCAAAATTTTTCCCAAATCGATTCTTCTTGCTACCCGCATTTCTCTAGAATTTGCTGTCTACCCTCTTGTTTCTTGTTCCCAACGTTTTCCACCAGGTTCTTTGCGCTAGACTAGACATGCATGGACAATGGCGAATTATTTATATTAAACACGGATTTTAATAAAATTAGGGGGTAAATAAATCGCTGCAGCTACATAACAGAATATCCTACCAATTCTGCGGAGATTTAATGCGTCGAGCCTAAATTGTGTTAATAAAATAAAACTCAGTTGGAATCACTGTGTTGGGCCGTAAAGATCACAGCTCAAAGCCTGTGTGAGGGCATTTACATCAAAATTAAAGCTTTTTGCATGTAATTTGAATTTTTATTCTGTTGACATCACCTTTTTAACGTACATTATGCAAATGGTAAAAGGTGGCACTTTCGGGCCTCGCGCCTTTGCCAATTATTTATAGGCTGACGTGTTTAGAGGTAATTTTATGTTGGGAAGTGCGGTTGGAATATTTAAAAATGCCTTTTCGACTTTGAATAATGTTTGGGATCCCACTCTGAGTTTTGCAAACGTAAAATGGGGTTTACTGTTTTATTGTTTGTTTTTATTCATTTTCATGGTTCTTGAGAGCATGTCACGTTAATTATTAACTAACCTAACCGGGGGAAAAGTCGGATAACCCTGACAAAATTTACACATGCACCAATATTTCCTAAACTTGAATGAACGCGTTACCTGCGAGTGTGTTCCCGGATCATTAGACGCCTTCAAGGCTAGAGTAAATAGGCTGTTCCTAAAGAGGCATGCTCGTTGATCGGCCGCATCGTCACTTGCCACCAGGTGAGGCGGCGGTCAAATGCCCGGCTAGTTCAATTATAAAAAAAAATAGAACAAAGGTAAGAACCATCTCGTTTAAACGGATTTTCACATAGATAAAACCGCATCCAAATCGGGTTCGGGAGCTACGATGCCACATACAGATACACAGATCGACTGAGCGCCAGATTGACAGATATGCAGACACATACGTCAAACTTATAATACCCCTGTTTTTTCTAGCCGTCCCCCGCTGTTTTCACACACAGATTTTTGTAATCATTCAGCTATCATCCGTCGTCACAGGACCATATTACTTTTCCGGGATCAAGGATACATTTGATACAGGACAAAAAAGAAAGCTTCTTGTTAGTGAAAGCATTTTGGAAATCGGTCCAGAGCGGTTTCTGAGATAACCCTCAACATCCAAACTTGCAAACATACAAATCTTTATCTTGATGCTATTAGGATATACTAAGTAGTTAGAATAAATAGTCTCACGGTTACATCAATGCGGTGTACAGTTGATTGATCGAAATTAATCTGGCATAGACAAAGGACCCTTCCTTTAATAATGCCAGATTAATTTCGAACCATACACCATATTGACTCACTAGTCCATTGGTTTTCGATGACACCTATACTTGTCGGATATTGAATATAGTGTCGTTAAACCCCTGAACGTGTTTTCAATCAGATTGTTTGCAGAGCAGAGAGTGATCAATTAGTAATTAAATTAGCAGCGTGGGTAGGTCCCACAATGTAGACCGACGACCTGGTAAAGATCGCAGGTACCAGCTGGATGCGGAAGGCACAGGACCGGCCTATGTGGATCTCTGGGGGAGGCCTATGCCCAGCAGTGGGCGTCTTTTGGGTGATATGATGAACAATTATTGATCAGTTACCCATTCATGTCTGAACAAAATTTACCAAGCACTTACAACGTTGTCCTCAGACTCCTACTCAAACCTCAGACTTTACATTCCATTTATCTCTGTGATAATTACGAATCTAGACCGCAAAACTTTTAAACTACTTATTAAAATACGCTACATTTCAAAGCCTCGCTGACGCTTCTCGCGTTCCAAATACAGTCCGTTTGTGCACAATGCAATTTTAAGTTAAAACGGCAGTGTAATTATTCGAGAGAGATCAACTATGCCGATACTGCGCCAGCTGGGAGGCGAGTTTTGAGGCGAGTAATCCCGCCAAATGGACCAGTAATTAGTGAGGCTAGCCTCGGCACAGATTCCCACAGGCAAATTCTATCAAAGTGACAATTGGATGTTAGTTGTGTGGTGATCGATGGAGTAGAATATACCACCAATTTCGTATTAGTTAGACGAGTTTCGTACTAGACGACTAATGATTTTGTTTCGTACTATTTTTTTACTAGTTTACTTAATTCGTTTCGTACAGGGGAGCGATTCCCGCGCTGTGACATCTTATATTCGACATTTTCTCTAGCCAAAAAACTGTATTAAAACGTCACTGAAATTTATCTTCGACAATATACGACTGTCGAAGATTGTTGAGTAAATATTTTATGGCTGCAATAGACATTTCAATGTCATTATTAATGGAGATATATGGCTAGAAAAAATGTCAAATTCGAGATGGCACAGCGCGAGAATAAGGTCCCTGGACTACTTATGATTTCGTTGTAGGTACAAAATATAATTTGCTGCGAGGCAATATCATAAATCGACATAGACAAAAGCAGTGCAGCAGCCACATGTTGATTACTCTTTAGCACCATTAGTCTTCTAAAATAGATCTGTAGATTTAATTGTAACTAATATAGGTCCTTATTTGAATACTTATATGCCATACGAATAAATAAAAAATTATTTCGTTTCGTACTAGTTTCGTACTAGACTACTAATGATTTAGTTGGAGGCAGACCACCAAAGACCTTAGTGGATCAGAAAATGGTCAGCAAGGCTTTCTGTTGGCCTTTTAACACTGCGATTTTCAACCAGCCTGTTAAGTTGGATGTTATATTAAGTCATTCTACAAACACTGTAAATAATTATTTTGTGAACGTAGGAAAGTCTTTAAGAGCACAAACGAAGATGAGGACATTTTCGTGGATTAACACTCCGCCTACTTCCAACACCTCTCCAAACTCATTTGTATTGTTGAATACTGACACCACGGAAGTAGAAAGTATCATAATGAGCATGAAGGATGACTGTGCGGTAGGGTGGGATGGCATATCTAATAAAATACTAAAGAGACACAAAAGCATTTTGATTCCACCCATATTTTCCAACAATGCTTGACTGAAGGCATCTTTCCTGAATGTCTGAAAAAAGTTCTTTCATGCCAGGTCGCGACACGCAACGCTTGCCCGTCGCAGTCTGAAGACATGACATGGCCCACTTCCACTTCAGCGCACTGACCCTGGGCGCGACATCGGTGACTTTAATTCTTTGGCGGATAACCTCGTTACAAATTCTATCGAATATTTGGCGACTGATTTAAATATGGTTCAGCGAAAGCTTTATAATGTAATTGCTAGGTAATTCCTGTGTTGAGCTTATATATTTTTTATTGTAGTATCAAAGAGAAAGAGACCTGACGTTATGTATATGCTCTAAGTATTACCTATATGACTCTTGCCGGTGGAGCAATCGCCACTCCTCTCCTGTCTGCCAACCTCTTCATCTTCTTATATGCTCCACCGACAAGAGTCACACTCTTAGCGCTGAGACACATTGAAGAGGTGCGCCGCGGGTAAAACTTGCTGCACGCCGAGCAGTTTGTTTGCAAGTACATTGATAGGTGGCAAAATGTCCCACTGTGCAAAACCCGCAATCCAAGCCCGAAATGTCAGTTCTGTATGAATTTTGTATACATTTTTTCAATTTAACTCCATCGTGCAGTGTGCGGCGCGATCTCAGCAGTTGTCAACATGAGACCTCACACTTGACTGTTTCTTTTTACCAACAGTTCGAATGTTTTCTCCTTATGTGACACAGTTGACACACATATATCTGTATTCCTTTTTTAGTACAGATTCAACGCGTATGAATGAAATAGGAATTCAACCTTGTCAAAGAAATGTTGTCCGCTGAGGCGTAAGCCACTCCCCTTTTTGTGATTCTGCAACATTATCGTAGTTGTTTCGCTTTCGTGATCCTTTCGTCATTTTCTTCTCAGTTCCTCCCGAATCATAAATAAGGCATGTTTTGTTCTAGAACACAAGAGAAATGATAGTGCTCGACGAGATCTACATTTCGGAAGACAGCTGTCAAACTTAAAACTGTAATAACTCTGAAACGATTGGTCCTAAAACACTAGTTCCTAAAGAGAAATGATAGTGCTCGTCGAGTTCTACATTTCGGACGACAGCTGTCAAACTTAATACTGTAATAACTCTGAAACGATCGCTCCTAAAACACTAGTTCCTGAAGAGAAATTATAGTGCTCGTCAAGATCTACATTTCGGATGACAGCTGTCAAACTTAAAATTGTAATAACTCTGAAACTATTGGTCCAACAACACTAGTTCCTGAATAGAAATGATAGTGCTCGTCGGGATCTACATTTCGGTTGACAGCTGTCAAACCTAAAACTGTAATAACTCTGAAACTATTAGTCTTAAAATACTAGTTTCTAGAGAGAAATGATAGTGCTTATCGAGATCAACATTCTTACAAAGAAATTCTTTGAATGACATACATTCATTCCGTTAAGTCTTTTTCCCGTAGTGGTAGGCAGAGACCACATTGTTCCACTTGCTACGGTCCTGACAAATCTCTGTGGCTTTTTCATACATAGACTGGTAACTTCATTACCCATCCTTGGTTCCCTAGTAGTCGGGTAAAAAGTATCAGTTATCATAGTATTCGAGGAAGACTAATCGAAGTGGTCCAATTTCTTTACATATTTATGATGTTATACTATTTAGTTAAAAAAAGCAACATTCGCGTTTCAAACATTTTTGGATCAAAAATCTAAGTGTCGGCCAGAACAAAATCATTAGTTTACAATAGAGAAAACAGTTCTTAACATTGTTTACTATGACGTCAAATCTGCACTTCCGACGGTTCAATTGTTATAGGCTTTTAGAATAGCAATATATAGTACCTACTGTACGCCTAGTGGGAGGTACATAGTGGTGGTGGTGGTGGGCGTATAGATTTGGCACCATAGTAAAAAATTATAGAAACTGTATGCTGTACCTGAAAATTGCGTAATTTTTCTGGCCAGCACTTTCAGCGTTTTAATCCAAAATGAATGATATCCTTTTCGTACGTTTCGATTCAAAAAATCTCCAGTCTCTTTTTACACCTGCTATGAACACAGTCGAGAAGACATGGTCAAGTTAATTATGCGAGTCGTTTAAAATAACGCGCGTAAAAGCATCGAAAGAGCTCTCGTGCAAACGTTGCCTAACTTAAAATCTCTCGCAAATCTCTCGTGCGAACATTGCCTAATTTGAAAAACCAGAATAATACCACCGTTTCTTTGGTTGTCACCGCGACGTGGCGCCGCGCAGTGCACTGCACAGCGCGAGTGGCATTCGGCCTTAAATACATGATGATGATGATGTGCCTATATGTAGGTATATCACATACGTAAACTTACAGCTGTTTTTACTATTATGTGAACATGCCCTTAAAAAATTGTCTAACAAAAGCATTAATGTGAATTTAATATTCGTTTATAGTACGGAACACAACCAATAAACTATAACTTCGAGTTTAACCAATTTCCTGCGATTTCGTTGTCTCCAAACGAATACTAATCGCGATACGATCGTTATATCTGCGCGCAATCAAGCATTTATCAACACTTCCACAGAACGTCTACTGCTGGGCATAGGCCATCCACTCTTATACCACCTGAACAATGTACCATACCCCTACTGTATAAGTTACACTCGTACGACTGTTTGTCCAGTTGCAATAATCTGAGCCTCCGTTTTTACTGCTCTCAGGGGACTCTGCGACAATTCAATTTCGTGACATTGTTACAATACAGTTTTCATATCATATACTACCCGGTCATTATTTCTATGCACTTGGCACCGATAACGTCGTTTTGGTAATAGCTACCTTACGTCCAAGCTGATAAGGTTTAGTTTCGAATACTAACGTGATGGTCATGAGAGCGTCGGCGGCCGAGCGGTTACAGTATACGACTCGTAAGCCAGAGGTCCCGGGTTCGAATCCCGCTCCGGCCATGTACCAATGACTGTTTTCTGAGTTATGTACATTAGTTGAATACTAACCGATGCTCTTACGGTGAGGGAAAACATCGTGATGAAACCTGCACGTTCAGGCGACTGAATGTGTAACCATGATCCAATCTGGTCAGGTTCCCCTGATAGCAGGGTCATGGAGGTCAGATGGCAGTCGCTCCACTGTAATTACCTGACCTGCCAAATCCTGGATCATGGTCAAGGCGGACCCCGGGCTCTCGTTCTCGAGTGCACAACCGGGACATTAACGCCAAGATGATTATTACTAACGTGATGGTCATAGCATTCCGATGAGGTGCAGAGATAATGTGGCCGTTTTGTAAGTATCTCAATATAACTAGGTGCGAATTTCAACCGTCACGTTAATTCCCATCAATCGGCCCCATTTGCAGAGCACAGCTGATTTGCATATGATATTAAACGCCATTAACGCCGGACGTGAGTACGTGAAATGTGTTGATGGGATAATGCTTGAAGCAAATACGGAATTTACCATTTTTTACAGTGTCCCGTTCAGTTTCCATACCTATAGTATTAATAAATGTGAAAATGGCAAGATGACTGTTCGATTTGAACCGACTTTACGATGGCTTTTTAGTGTTTGTAGGTACTTAGGTATAATGCTAGATAATAATTTTAAGTACTGCCTCCTTCTTCTAGCTAGGTAAACGTTAATATTGATGCCACCATTTTGACGCTTCAAAAATCAATAAATTTTCGGGTCATCATCACATCCCATAACAATCCACTGCAGGACTTAAGGCCTCTCCCACGAAAGGGAGGTTATATGCCATAATCTCCACGCTTGGCAGGCAGGTTGGAGATCGCATTTTTTTAAAATAAAAATGGAAAACCTACGGCCTACGGAGACTCTAGAACTTTTGCCTCGAAAATTTTAGTCGCCTTGTACGACACCCACGAGTGTAAGGGGTTGGTGCTATTCTACTCTTCCGGACACCACACGGTGGCGTGCATTGTCTTATCTCCTGCTAGCCTCAAACGCAACAATGCACTCTTTGGCTCAGAAATAGACAAAGCTGTGGCTCTCATCCAGGCAGACTTATCGAGAGCGCTGGACTTGACAGCCTAGCGAACTATTTGACTTCCACACTATTGCTCTTCCTCTTGGGCAATACGCTATTGACAGAGCAGTCGTGGTCGATATGTGTTGTGGGCAGTTGTCACTCGCCTCACGATTCCTTGCCATCTCGATCTGTTTGCTGTCTTCCTGGTATACTAATGCAAGGGACCGCCCAAAGCAGATTTGATCTGGTCGGTCCATCGCATGGGTGATTTTCCGCGCGGTCAGGTACCCTCCACTCTGCCCTGCACGGCGAGATGCTCGATGGAGTCATGGTTTCGCCTCAAGACGTGTCCGAGAAACTTGAGAATGCGGGCTTGTATGAGTACGCTGCTTAATACACTATCGCTAAACAATCGTTTTTACGACCCTAGTTTCCCTAACTACATTCCAATTCCTGTCACAGTGCCACGTTATGGTGATAGATGCTGTCACAAAACACTTTTCTAGGAAAGCGACTCTGACATCACCGACCTATTTCGTGAACTTAATGGCTTAAGTTCAGCCATAAAATGATTTAATGACTCCTTCCTCGATCGACATCTTTACAAAGCTGTTAACTTTTGAATTTATGGCTCAGACTACTAAGTTGCCGTGAGGCGTAAAGGAATTTAATTTGGTTGAAGGTCGCAGATGAAAAAGTCCCTTAAATCTGTAAAGTTATGATGTACGGACTCCGCCGTTCGGGGGTCTATTTTCGTCCCCTTTATAACGAGTTCAGTGACATTTTATGGGGTCATAAATTGTTTTCAATTATGTTGACTGTTCCTATGAGTCCCTTAATTTACACGTGCTGGTTAAACTTCCATCCCTTAGGGACGTGGTTACATTATGGTCAGTTAATAAGATAAAGGATGATTTATTATGAAAATAGCGTTGGCCGGCGGCGGCGGCAGCGCTGAACTTATCAAATTACCGATAATAAGCATCTTATATTACTTCAAGTATAATAATAGGAATTGACTATCCAAAATAACGTACGTAATTTTCTACATACCTACACACGTAAAAGTTATAATAAGAAGTTCTACTTACTACTAGATGTATTCTGTGTCAGGATGAATACAAGGATTCGTGATACAACTTACGTAATTGTTTTTTCTATATTATCTATTTAAATCATCGCGCTTCGGTTATTGATGCTTAACATTACAGATCTCATCGGTGAATGATTTTTCCTAAGAAAAGGAAATTTTACCTACCGCTTCAATCGAGTCTGTTTTCCACGTAAACGGTTGGGAATTTAAACAAATGTCTACAGCAAAGGTGTAGAGCATTTTCCTACAGACCGCCGTTTTTGAGTTATAACCAAAAAAGTGAAAAAGGTCAAAAAAATTCGAGGATTTTTGCCATCCTTCAAGTTAGCAAAGGCTTTTTGAGGTCGAAAACCTAAATTACACATCCCACACTATTCCGAACAAACTCCCAAAATTTCATTAAAATCAGGATTGAGTCGAAAGTACCTGGCGACCGGGCTATAGGAGACGGTTATCCACAGCACGCAGGCAGTCGATCGCCATCTATCCTGATTGTGCCTGGAGTATGCCTGTCTTAGAAATACCCGTTCTTTCTAGCCTCCTTTAAAAGCTAAACTTTTCTTTTCATCCATAACTACCACAGAGGTTTTGTAACGCGAACAGAATTGAATAACTGTCAACAATCATTAAAACTTACCAGCAAAGCTAGAATACAAGCTTCATTATGATGTAAACAAATTGTGTTGAATACAAAGCCTCCGGAATGTACGCCAAAACTTTGTCTGTTACCTAACAATTCCAAGTAAAGCTCCCCAAGTATGCCCAACTGTTAACAGAAAGATGCCGGGATGCGAACTCCTACTGGTGCCTCAGAATAATAATACTATGCTGATTAAAAATAATTAAAATGTTGAAAATGGGTAGTAGGGATTTGTAGGAAAGCGGACCCTGGCAAAAGTCGGGATTGACTGCTAGGATGATGATGATGATTCCAAATGGGAGTGTTTGTTTGTAGTTAACGAAATAACGTAATCGACAGCTGTCGGAAAACTCACAACAAAGTCAACAAATACTCAATATATCCAAAACTAATGAATTTATTTTTAATGAAACAGTACTAAGAGCCGTCTCGATCAAATTGGTTTTTAAATAAAGAAAATCTATGATGACAAAGTTAGACACATAATTCGACAAAGCGCCAGATCGACAGATAAACAGACACACATGTCAAACTTATTACACCCCACTTTTTTCGTCAAGGGTTAAAAACTAGCCGTCTCCAGCCGTTTTCATCCGCAGATATCTGTAATCATTCAGCTATGGCGCGGGGCCATGTTATTATTAGGCCATTTAGTTGTTATTTCCAATTCGTATGACCAAGAACTATAGAGAACCCATACAGTCACACATACTCTTTTAAACTAAGAACAGGGCCCATGCTAGCGTGACAACAAATACTTAAAAGCTATACCTTTTTGTTACGCTATTTTTGTTCCTGTCGTAAAATGGGTTGTTATAAATTTGATGTGATTATACGTTTTGTCATGTGATACGGTAGGCAAACAGGAAAGCGAGCCACCTGATGGAAAACGGTCACCGCACATTAGTAACACCAAGGGTATCACCAATGCATTTCCCACCTCTATAATAGAAAGAAAGGAAGAAAATATATTTATTCGACGACACCATGTTGCAAAAACATTGTTAAAAAAATCATCATTATGTTTACACTTTTTACATGTTCTTACAAAATGTTAGTCCAGATCCAGTAGGCGCACATTAAAATTTCAAATAAATATAACACGTTGCTCTGGCAGCAAAAAACTAAATGCCTAACCACTGCCAAAGCCGCGGTTCCACGATTCCCACCCCAAGGAGCACTGGAAACCCTTCTCATCGGTAGGAACACCATACTATTAAAGTAGTATTCTTTGTCTCCGATATTCCGTAGTGTTTCCTTGACATGAAATCGTTTAAGAGGTATGTTAGAGGTCTCTTTAGAGGCAGGCAACGCGTTGGTAGCGTCCCTGGTGTTGCTGATGTCCATAGGCGGCAGTCACCAGTACTTATCAGGTGGCCCGCTTGCCTGTTTGTCTGCCGTATAACATAAAGGTGGAGACACTTTCCCAGTCGGGCGGCTCCAATTCGAACGAGATACCCCGCTAAGCCCTACCTCTCTTATTAGATTTTGTCTAAAACATACATTAAAATAAATATATTTAATCAAATCCACAAGTCAAAATCCTCTTTGCGCGATCGAATCAGAAATGAGGAGATCCGCAAGCGAACCAAGGTCACCGACATAGCTCTAAGGATTGCCAGACTGAAGTGGCAGTGGGCAGGGCACATAGCTCGAAGAACAGATGGCCGATGGGGCAGTAAAGTTCTCGAGTGGCGGCCACGTGCCGGAAGACGCAGCGTGGGTAGGCCTTCCACAAGGTGGACTGACGACCTGGTAAGGATCGCAGGTACCAGCTGGATGCGAAAAGCACAGGACCGGCATTTGTGGAGATCTCTGGGGGAGGCCTATGCCCAGCAGGTGGCGTCTTCTGGCTGATATGATGATGATGATGATGACAAGTCAAAATCTTTGATATCACGTATTCAACCTTTTCATGTCGGAGTGAGACGTAAGCTGCAGTTAAAGTTTAAGCTAAAATTGCACGACATAAATGCGAAAGAAGTTCACCATGATTACGTCACTTGGTGGCTAATGACCATGTGGTATGGCATGATTATGATGGAGCATGCTAGTCTAGAAATACCCTACCTATTAAAGACTAGGTGAAGGTTAGGTGTCTAGATTTTCTGACGTAGTTCATATGTCTACGCTTTTAAACTGCGTACGCAGTGACCAATCATCGTAGGAGCAGCTATAACGTTGAAATGATATGGCAATCTAATGACGCGGAGGCTTCGGCTACGAGGTGGCTACGATGGCTACGCATTCGTTATTCGGTCGCAGCCCGTAAACGATCTTAGTGTAAAGGTAAAATGTGCTTTCTGCAATTTGTACAGAACTCAAAGTTGTATAAGCAATCCGGGGAATCCGCGGATCCTCCACGAACGCAAAAAACGTATAGATACGGGCTCAACGACATGCATTGGTAACGATTGAACAACCGTTTTCGCGAATAGCTGGAATATCCACGACGTAGTTAAATTAAAACCCGCATGTACCGCAGTTCCTTTGCACACTCCCTGAAATTCGACCTTCACGACACCAACAGATTCGCAACGTTTCTCTTAAGTAAGAAGTCTGTACACCAATAAATTACACACAAATCTTTTTTTATATATTTCAACTCAAAATTATAAATACAAATTACTAAGGAAAACGTAGGTATTCATTTCCTTAGTAATCCAATTCCCAGCCAAGCAGAAATTGAAATGACGAATTTTAATTTCAGTTACGAGTCTGGATATGTATAAAAAGCATGTATTTAAAAATGTATATAAGTAGTTTATCAGTTATTTAAGACCATAACACAAGCTTTGCTTACTATGGGGCTAGTTGGCGCTGTGTGAATTTGTCCAAGCATATTTACGAGTATTATTTATTTATTTATCGATGCTCATGGCTTTACAGTAACGCCAATTTGTTGGTCACAAATGACACTCTTTGCAAGTCCTTATTCTCAAGGTTCATAGCAAAGATCTAAAAGCCATAAAACCACTAGTCCGCAGTCACGTTCAGTCAACTTTAATGCCTTCCCACGACAGTAAATACCAAGATATTTATAGTTGCAACTGCGCTACAGGACGCGGACCGAAATGAGCTTTTAGCACGCAATCTTAGGGTTAGAACCTTTAATCTCACGTAACCTTTTATCTAGAGTATCAAGGTCATGAAAGCCATTACCTTTTTCTAAGTATAATTTCCACAGGTATTGTTAGGGTGGCATTTCTAGGTAACAATAGAAATATACTTTATCATTTTCAGATCAAAGTTAATTATGAAATCGCGTCTTGTGCGAAATAACAAACGACTGTAGCATACTCGAATTACACATACACAATTTTATAATGTGTGTGTCTAAATATAAATACCTCCCCCTTACGAAAGGTTTGATTCGCCCATCGTTGGACACTTCATCAGGCGAGTAATTGGGCAGTCCATGTAAATGTGTTTTCTTGTCTGCTCTCAGCCTGGCGGGATGTCTGACGATGAGAGTTTCAACAAGTACCTAAGCATACTTATCTAATTTTATAAATTTGTATTACTAACATAGTGCTGTAAGTTAATATTATGTTACTAACATTTTGGATTTAATAATGATCTGATAAATAAATACTTATATTTAATTTAATTTTAAACTTCGCCATAGGCGCCAGTGGTCACTTTCCAACAGGTGACCGGTTTGTGTCAGGTGACCGTGTTTGTTTTGCTTCAAAAGCATCAAGCTACGAAAACCTCTATACAGACGCCTAAATACCAAAAGACCCATTTGTGCAATTGCCCCAGCGCAGTTAAAATCCCAGTCAAAGATAGAGCAGAGTTTCGCAGGGTTACAGCCATGTTTTCTTTTTTTATACGACTAAGGTGACAAACAAGCTTACGGCCCGCCTGACGGTAAACAGTCACCGCAGCCTATGGACGTTTTCAATACCAGGGGCATCACCAACGCGTTGCCGATAAAAACCTCTATGTAAAATACAAACATATACACAGATTTACCTATATGTGACTGGGTCTCAATTGGCACCCTTCATGTATGGATTTATGACTCGTCATCTTACCAATTTATCCCCGAAGCCCTGAAGATGACAAAAATTATCCTTAGCGTTGCTATTTGTTCAACAAAATGGAAGCATATCGTACCATTTGGTACAATGTGTCGTCGAACACGGTTTAAAAGTCTCAGGTATTTTACGATCATGTTTATTGCGTTCGCTCCCAGACTTCCCCCTTACAGCTCAACTTCATCCGAGATTTGTAAACCGGGGATTTGGCAGAATATATATTTGCGATGTATGCAAATCGTTGTGGGATGAAATGGGATGTTGCAAATATTACTTGCGGTAAACACCGAGATTAGTATACATTAGATAGATAGATAGATAAATTATTTATTGCTCACACAAGAAACATTACATTAAAAAGTTCCGACAAAAACCATAACTAGTTGTGGGCAAAGGCGGCCTTATCGCTACAAGCGATCTCTACAAGGCAACCTTTATCTAAAGAACCGCTTGATACACACATTAGTGTGTATAGGTATCTTCTTGGCACGCATGCTACAGCTTCAACCTCATCGTCGATTTCCATCAGGTGAGTTCAGGTCTAATTGATAATTTGAAAAAAAATATTATCGATGATAAATAATGCAGAGCGCCTAGTTTGGTTTCATAGAGCGTCGTCTCTGTGGCATGCCTAAGGGCCCGTTAATACGTTGCCGCTTACAAACCGGACAGTAAACGCATACGCGTAGTGCCCGCATGGTCACCGCGTAGCAACCGAAAAGTAGAGTCATACTATTGGCGCGCACACGGCGCTCTGATTGTGCGGGTGCAACACGATTACTGTGCGGGAACTATGCGGCCGCTGCGCGTTTGTTCACAAATAATAACTTAAGCTCTTTATATTTGGGACAAATTGGGCTGACATCGTATACATTATGGGCCGAAACAAGCCGATATGAATTATTTACCACTAGTGTAATATATTTACCTAAACGAACTGGGCGTTGCGAAATAACTTAGTTATCGATGGATAATAGCCAGAAATTCGTATGGCATACGGGAGACGGTCGCATGAGGACATACATATGTGAATAATTAGTCACTATATAACACACTGGAATATCTCCCATTTAGGTACATTGCGTGGCTACCTTGACAGCATTATTCGGATGAGATGCAGATGCAACCTTAAACATGAAATGGTATGTCACTTAAAACTCAAACTGAAAAATTATTTATTGAAATATGATTAATTAATCTCCGACATGTCAATCGACAATCTCTTATCAAACGACATGTACCAATGACTTTGTTTACTATATGTTGTGTGCAATAAAATAGGCCTTTTCTGACTTATGTAAGTTACGTGAACACTAACCGATGTTCTTACGGTGAGAGAAAACATCGTGAGGAAATCTGCACATTCAGGTGAATCGATGTGTAACCATGATCCAATCTGGTCAGGTTCCCCTGTTGGGTCACGTTGGTCGAATGGCAGATGCTTGTACTGCATTTAGCGGATCTTCGAAATCCAAATCCGGAGAGCACAATCGGGATTGTTGCCGTCTTTTTGGTTTATTCCAAGTTTAAATCATATTTCAATTGTCATTCCATTTCCTTTCAAGCAATTAGCTTAGCAAGTCATTACATTTTGTTCTCACTGTCATTGTTATGATAGTTTTGAGGAAATCAACATAATATTTTTTAGGTTATATTCTCTATTTCTTTATTTTCAATGTATTGATTACCTTTGCATCGCACATAAGCCTTCTATTTTATTAATTAAATTTAATTATATTTATTTATATAATAATCATCTTAGCGTTAATGTCCCAGTTGTGCTCTCGAGGACAAGGGCCCGGGGTCCGCCCTGACCATGATCCAGGGCTTGGCGATCAGGTAATTGCAGGGGAGCGACTACCATTTGACCTCCATGAACCTGCTACCAGGGGAACATGACCAGATTGGATCATGGTACTTTTTTATCTATTTATGTACCTATATAAAACCCTTTAAAGTGGTTTAACGCCGACATGAAGATTATTTCAAACAAAACATCATATAATATTGAGATGCAGCTGAAAATATATATAACATTGGAGTTGGAAACAAGAAACCACTACAAACAGAAACTTAAGCCGGCCTTTCACAAAGATTGATTACTTCAAGCCTTGGAGCTTAACGGTTGCTTTTAGGTTAAGTCTAAAAGCGGAAACCCGGGAATGAGTTCGATCTCGCTTTGAATAAAGCTCGGAGTTGCCTGGCGGACAGTTTTTAAATAAACTGCTCTTTTCAGATTGACATTTTCGTGTACTTATTACATATTCATTGGCGTTTCAGCACTTAGTATTCTGTGGAGCACTTCGATTTGAAACAGGTTGCGCAGATCGAAATGTATTGTATTTTGCCATATCTTATTGTGTTTATTTTAACAAAAAATATAAATAAAAAATAATCATCTTGGCGTTAATGTCCCGGTTGTGCTCTCGAGAACGAGAGCCCGGGGTCCGCCTTGACCATGATCCAGGATTTGGCTATTTTAACAAAGAGTAAATCCAAATAATAAAAACACTAAAGGTTGGTAAACACTCATTTAGATGGCCACTATAACACAATATAGATACATACATACATACATACATACATACATACATACATACATAAAGCTCTTGTCTTATGTCCCACATGTGGGGTAGGCAGATACTATGGACCGCCACTTTGCTTTGTCCACCCACTCTCTTTCCATACATCTCCTTTTGTTCTAATATAATATAATATTCCTATATTATATCCCAATATCCCTTTCACCTGACTATATCTGCACAATTTTTTCACGAGAACGTCAGCTCGATATGTCTGCTCCCAAATATACCTACCTATTATGCTTCAATTTCATTTGAGATTTATACACCAGAGGTTTGGCAGAACATTTACGATGGATTCAAACTAGTTCCAACTAATTCGATTAAAAGTTTACATTACGAAAATAAAGGGTTAGTGTACCATGGTATTAATTACTATGACTTTGTGTATGTGCAAACAACCCACGATCAGGCCTCACTGATATATTTATCTCTGACCTAGATCTGTTTGATGCCGTGCCCTGCAGAGGAAATCTATTTTCCTTCGAGTTTATATTCATTCAGATTTACTTAAAGCTAGGTATTTATTTATTTATTACCACTGTGTAGCCAGCTTATGTAGAGCTACTTTTCAGTTTTACATTTGCATAGCAGGAATTCAACAAGAATTACCTTTAGGGAAAACAGATTTTCCTTCAAGTATTTTCCCGTCCCTTCTAATTATATGAATGTTTACAGAAAATTATATTTCTCCATTACCTTTATGAATATCATAATTAAAAGTAATCAGCTTAATAAAGGGTAGGTACCGTAATTAAAATATGAGTGTAGGTATGTCATGTTGTTGTATTCCATTTGCCTAATTCTGGCAGTTTTCGACTGTTGTGATAAGACCGCTCATTGTACATTTCGTGGAATTCGTGCATTTGAGTTTTAACTTTCGCAACTTTGATTTCGTAGACGGGAGTAGTCAAGATTCGTGGTTTCCGATTATCGCCATTATGGGGTGCACCTCCTAAAAAAAACCTTTGTTTAATTCCTATTGCAGTAGGACTCCTAGAGGACCCTGAGGTCAAAGATTGGAACATATTGGCATTCGGACAAGGAGCATTCCTGGCGGAACCTCTTGTCCATAGTACGAATAGCTTCATTGTGTAGCTCATGAGTTTGATACCACGATAGTTGCCGCACTCTTCCACACTGCCCCTTCCTTTATAGATTGGCGTAATAATATTTACGCGCCACGCGTCAGGTATAAGCTCCGTAGCTACGATCGTGTAAAATAGCTTAGCAATAGTACACCCCGGGTCCCCATTGTAAACAAGGTTTCTATGGGTATTCATACTGGCCACAGACCTCTCCACCTCGTGAGGGGTAATCGGGCTTAACATGCCAAGGTATGGGCCTCGTCAGACAGTTCCTTGACATGACCGCACCAACGGTCTTTAATAGAGTTTGCAACAGTTACTAACACGCCGTCCGTGCCTTTTATGCCAACACACTTTGTCACAATTGAACTGGCTCGACTCCGCGGCTAAGCCAGCGTGTTGACGAGTTTCTGCCTCTCAACAGTATCCTACGAGTCGCAGAGCTAATCCAGCTGGGCCGACCACGCTTTTGCCACCGCCATTTTAACTCGCCGCTTTACTCCCAAGTACATCTCCTTATCCGATAATGAGTTACTGTGTTGCTATTTCTTGAAACATGTCTTTTGGTCCCTTACTGCTTTCTCCACCTTACCATTCCACCATCACGCATCCTTGTTAATTCTTCGGCCGCTTTTCGACGTGCCGAGTACTGTTCGTCCGAGTTTCAGGATGGACCAATGGTAAGGGCACCAGAGCTCATTGGTGGTTTCACCCTTTGCGCTCCAATCGAGGCTTTTCATGAACTCCTGGCTCTTGCTATTCAAAGTCCACCACTTAATAAACGGTTCGCAACATTCTGCCGTAGGCCGTCTACTGCTTACTCGGACGTTCATGACAAGGACTCGGTGCTATGCAGTGAGGCATTCCCCCTGGATGATCTTACAGTGGGATAGATTTCACGTCTATTCTTCTATCCTGAGCCCTAGAGGAAAAAGCCTAAAGTGCGTTTATCTTTATGGGGCGAGCTACAAAGGACGACTAGAGTTATCTCGCTTTTATTCAGAGCCACACATCTGAATAAAAGCGAGATAACTGATTTGATTAAGTTAAGAATGTCGATCCAACTGGACATTGGAAACACCCAAATGTGCGGGTTATATATTATATTAATAAAAAACGACAACCTAGCAAAGGGTTCTGCGCATAACATACGAAATTACTAGAGAATTATAATTTTTGCCTCGTCTGACTGTTGAAAGTATACATATAAATATTGTGATTGAAGTGATCCTATTGGTACAGTAGTAATACTGTGCAATTTAAATAGTATAAAAAAAGCTAAATCAAAATATGAGTTTCGACATTGATACTAAAGAAAGATGATACCTTCTTTTTATTTAAAACAGTCGCTGTTTAAATTTTTTATAAACATTTGTAATTTTAGGAATTGGTAGTTTATTAATCACCACCATCTATGAGTATTATTGCAAAAATAATGTTGTGTTGTTTTCTTTATATCAATATTGTATACTTGTTTTTGTGCACAATAAACTGTTAAATAAATAAATAAATAAATAAAATAGTAAATATGCTCGCTAACTTTAATGAGCTTACTTGATATATATAAGTAAGCCATCGTCAATAATTTCTACCCAGTCTATCTACGCTGTCAGTTCGTGCTTAATATACTTGTAAACCAAAATGGCTCACTTCGATCAAGTTAATGCTTATTTCATTGAAAATATTGAAACGAATGGTTTAGTATTAGTCGACATTTGTGTTGACGTAGATAGTGTTAGAGAAATTTGTTTTGAAAATACAAATGAAATCCAAAACGAAGAACATTTAACATTGCATCAGGTCCAGTTTATAATATGTTTATAAGATGTGTTTTATAACATCTGCTAAGAAATAGAAAACAAGTAAGTACTTTTAATTTCATAACTTTTAGCATATTTACATGTTTGGGAGAATATTTGGGAACTTATTACTGTATGTCTTCTACAGGTTTCGAATTAGTCAAGAAATGAAACATCGATTTGAAGATGATATCCAAACAATTTCAAAACGAAGACGATTGAGCCAGCCAACTACTTCTACAGATAAAGATTCGTCATTTCAATTTAAGATTTCAGCTTTAAGTCCGCCATTGTACGTAACTGCATGAAGTTTTAAATAAATAAATAAATGATAGATACTGTAGTTTGTAGTTTGTGTGTAGGCACAGGACCGGTTTTTGTAGAGATCTCTAGGGGAGGCCTGTGCCCAGCAATGGGCGTCTTTCGGTTGATATGATGATGATGATGATGATGATAATGATGATGGGCATTATTGTTATATTAAAAATGTATCTCGATTGGTCAGTAAGCAAGTTACATTACATGTACAAGGTAATATTGATGAACATAAAAATCGTCGTAGGCCTAGTGGTTAAGGTATCCGACTCGTAAGGGAGAGGTATTCGAATCCGGGTTCGAATCCCACTGCGGCCATTTCCCAATTACTCTTTTCTTAGTCATGTGGTTAGTTCAATGCTAACCTATACTCCTACGGAGACGTAAAAAATCGTAATGACCACTGACCGTACACTGTTATTATCTGATCTGCCAAATCCTGGGCCATGGTTAAGTCAAACCCCGGGCTCTCATGCGCGAGATTACAACCGAGACATTGACGCCAAGATGATTTTTTAAATCGATGAACATAAAAATAGAATACAGGTGTCGGCCGTAAATAATGCTCATCGACAAGTTCGGTTTCGTAGAGCGTCGTCTCTGTCGCACGCTTGTGAGTAAATACAGAGCATAAACTAGCCAATGTACATTATTTATGATCGATACCTGTACAGTAGATAGCAGAGAATGAAAAATAGACCGGCAAGGTCGTTGAGGACGTAAAATCTCTTAGGAAATGATAAGTATGATCCCAGTACCGAAGGAAGACCTCGAAAGAAAGCAGATGAATGAACGGGTGAAAAGGTTTTTACGGGGTCGGCAACGCGTGGGTGATGCCCCTGCTATTGCAAACGTCCCTAGGCTGTGGTGACTGCTTACCATCTCGCAGGCCGTAAGCTTGTTTGCCACCCTTGTGGTATAAAAAAGGGGATTTTAAAAAATAAATTATCTTAAGGGTATTGACAAGAGCACAGTCGGTGGTAGAAAATTAAACTTAGCTGTAGCGATTACGAATTAACCGGCGGCGGGTGATTAAGTAATGATGAATTACTATTGACGAGGGTGCTAATGAGATTATTAACTCATTAACTAATCAACTAGGGGTTGCCTCTGCAGAAAAGCTATCTCGGAAGGGGTGTGAGTTAGAGCTCTGGGTACCAGCGCAATCGATTCATAAAAAAATATTATCTTGGCGTTAATGTCCGCCTTGACCATGATCTAAGGCATGGCAGATCAAGTAATTACAGTGGAGGGACTGCCATCTGACCTCCGTGACCCTGTTAACAGGGGAACAAGACCTGATTGGATCATGGCAACACGCAATCGCGCAACAGATTCATATGGGGGGCTTTTCGAATGGGATATCCCACTATGCTCTACGTGGAAAGGAAAGGTTCAAGTCAAGCATTGACTATTATGGACTGCTGAAGATGTTCCAAAACCATTTTAAAACATAAAATCACATGTACATACATACATAATGTCATGTCTTTTTCCTATAGGTGTAGGCAGCGACCACATTGTTCCACTTGCTACGGTCCTGACAAATATCTCTCCCTACTTCCACATTCATTAATTCAGTAACCTTTTCAAACATAAACGTCGGTTTTGCTAATAATACCTGTATCCACTGATATTATTACATCCTAAAACCGTATTATAAATAAAATACACTATCACAGCAATAACAACAACAGAAAGGAATAAAACTAAGCCATCAAAGCACGATAAATAACTTCGGACGCTGATATTACTGCGGTTCTACTCATGCGTCTGTTCGCTCTTATCTCGGTGCTGGTAACATTTATTGCTCGACACTAAACAGAAGTAGTTACCATTACATTGCCGATAACTCAGGAACGGTAACCTAAATCCGGTCCAAGCGTTTCCGGGTACTGATAAAAGTCCCGGAGCCCTATTCCTATGCAGCTGACTCTGGTAACGCTTTGGGTTCGTTTTGGAGTCGCTATTGTTTCGGTAAGGGGTTCTTATGTTGGACGGTGTCGACATAAGTACCCGTTACCGATTATTTTGACTAAGCATGTCATGTTATCATCAAAATAACGAGATATTTATTGAATAATGGCGTTTGGTCTGCTGTAATTTCGTTGACTTTAAATAATACTAGTGGACCGCGACTTCATTCGTGTACACCTACTTTAGCCCTACCTACCCTATTTTTCTTGTTTATAAACCTTCCCCTTGAATCACTCTGTCTATTGTTGAAAAGCGCAATAAAATTCGTTACGAAGTTTAAAAGATCTAGATTGTACATAGATACATAGGGACAGACGGCGAGAAGCAACTATGTTTCATACTATGTTAAGATTTATATTTATTTATTTGGTTATACCTACCTATACTATACCTATTTAATAAAGTGAACACTGTCAAACTATTAAATTCTAAAGTAGATCATTATAGAAGTTGGGCACAACAAATTAAAACATGTAGGTACTTAGTGCAGCTTTTCGTGAGACCTTTATTCATGCCAAATGATGTAACTTTTCCTATAGATCTACAAATAATACCACAACAACAAAATGTTGTAAAAAAAACGAAAATATTTGTTTTTTAAATAGGTAATTATTTTTTATTATACAAAACAGGCTTTTGACCGCCATGTCACCTGTTGGTAAGTGACGATGCGGCCAAATTATGTTTAGACACAAAACCTTAGTACTAACACGAATCACAAATTAAAAATGTAACCTGCCTTTTGAAAAAATAAATTATTTTGTATTGTATGTTTTCTTAGACCAGATTAACGAGCAAAACAAGGTTTACACGAAACTTTACATGAAACACCTAGGAATAATTACAAAACCTGTTCCATCCCAGAATAAGCCCTCCGCGTTCGTGATTAGCGTCACTCAGAATTATCCCGGAAAAGCATGACAAGGTCAAACTTTATATAAAACACCTAGGAATAATTATAAAACCTGTTCTAACCCAGAATAAGACCTCCGCATTCGTAATTAGTGTCGCTCGGAATTATCCCGGAAAAGCATGACAAGGTCAAACTTTATTTAAAACACCTAGGAATAATTATAAACCCTATTCCAACCCAGAATAAGACCTTCGCATTCATGATTAGCGTCACTCGAAATCATCTCGGAAAAGAATGACAAGGTAAAACTTTACATGAAACACCTAGGAATAATTATAAAACCTATTCCAACCCAGAATAAGACCTCCGCATTCGCTATTAGCGTCACTCGGAATTACCCCGGAAAAGCATGACAAGGTCAAACTTTATATAAAACACCAAGGAATAATTATAAAACCTGTTCCAACCCAGAATAAGACCTCTGCATTCATGATTAGCGTCACACGAAATTATCCCGGAAAAGCATGACAAGGTCAAACTTTACATGAAACACCTAGGAATAATTAAAAAACCTAGGAATAATTATAAAACCTGTTCCATCCCAGAATAAGCCCTCCGCATTCGTGATTAGCATCACACAAAATTATCCCGGAAAAGCATGACAAGGTCAAACTTTATATGAAACACCTAGGAATAATTATAAAGCTTAATCCTTCCCAGAATAAGCCCTCCGCATTCGTAATTACCGTCGGTCGGAATTATCCCGGAAAATTAGCCGTAAAGCCGACCCGTCGTCGTCTCCTCCGATTGGCCGGCCTGATAACAGGCCTTTTTGTCCGCTACACTCTTTAACGAGTTATTAGGGCCTGCCCTTAGTCTTAGGGCGCTGATAAATGTTATTTGGTAGTTGAGTGTTCCTTGTCGCACGATCAAAGCTTGATTGTATTTAGTTATTGGGCATTTGAGGTTATATTTCTTTACGGGCGGTGGTCACTACCTACTATCGGTCTTACGTACTTCGGAGGTCACATTAAGATGTCGGTTTAAGTTGCTATTGATTTATAGAAATCAACATAACTCCACTCCGAAACTTCGACATCAGTGTTTGAAACCTCACATTAGATTTCGATATTTTAAATTTAAGCAATTTTGTAAAATCACATTTCACAATCACATTTGCTATTATTACATTACCCTATTTATTTCATATAACTAACATTTTAACGTACACAAGAAGTTCGAATGAAAAATATTTTTTCATAGCAAGCTTTTATCCGTACGTTCTCTATGATCAGTCAGGGTATTTGTGAAGACCAATTCAACGAGCCCAAACACGATGGGTTTACCATGCATAGGTTAGGAGATTCGTCCCTACCTTTCATTTCCATCATCAGATCAGCTCGACAGTATCATAACATTGCATTGTCGCCGAACTTACATGAGTGTCCAAAATTTCAGCTCAATCGGAAACCGGGAAATGGGTCAAATTTAACTTGCAAGATTTTATTACGAACAGGTATGGGGACATGTGAAACTAAATAAAAGCTTGTAAAATGGACCAAAATATGTGGCCAGTATTTATATAACGCAACATACGCTGCTTATTTCTAAAACAAAATACCCTATTTTCGCGTTAGAAAATAATATCAATCTTAACATACTTGATTCACAAATCTAATCTATATTAACTTTCAATACCCAAGTGACCCGTAATTTTAAGAAGTCTCCTCTTCTATCCGGACCGTCATAAAAATTAGGCAAAATCACGAACATTAAACGTACTCTAAAAAGGGACGTTTAAAAATACTTTAACAAAACCTATATTAGGCAAATTAAAAATAACGATATCCCAGAGATATTTCTCGAAACCGACTCGTTGTAATGAACTGGGTCTCAAGAAATTGTTGACAGCTGGCCTTTATCGTTGCCCGACGGTATAAAGTAACGAGGTTTTCTTCTTAACGAGGGCCCGGTGTGACGGATCTGTTTAGAATGTAGCCGCGACCTATTTACATAAGTGGGCACAAGTGGGCATAAGTGGGTAGAAGTGGACACTTTGCTTGAGGACGATAAAGACCGCACCGTAACTGAAATAGATAAAGACACAGCATCGAAAATATCTTGTCCTTTTTATAAAAAATGGGAGTTTTTAGTTGCGAACTGGCATCATTCTGGATTACCATTTTAGATGTCACTGAGCACGGTTGCGTTTCAATTCATTTTATCATAATACATTTTTTGCATACAAAATGAGCATGCTTGCCAAACATTTGGATAATTTCCTGCTGTCTATTGCTCGACCACTTTTGTAGGTTGAACCCTGTGCGTTCGAGCACATTTAGATAAAGAGATCATACTTAGTAACTTTTCTACTTTTCTGAATACTGGTGTAAGCACTTTTTTCTATGAAAGAGCCTACAATTAAAAAAGTACATCGTTATCGGATGCCGCAGCCAGACACACAGATACACTCTCCAAACCTCTTATTGCGTCGGAGAATCGCGGGGATCGAAAAAAATATAAAAAACAAACGTAATAAAAACTCTCTCCAATAAAACTTCAGGCCATACCTAAGTGAGCTAAGCCTAGTTATGTTAAAATGTACAGCGGCCAGCCTCCTGGGAATACTCCCGCATTGCAGCATTGTGGATTCATTCTACTTTTGAAACAGCTTATATTTATCTACATTTTTATTTATTTATTAAAACTTTATGCACTAAAGGTACATTGGCGGACTTAAAGCTACAGCAGCCTTGTCTAACGAGGAAAAAATGTTATCTAAAAAGGTAGGCGGTGCAGGAGAAACAATAAGATAAGAACATATTTTTACCTTCAACGTTACCGTTTACCTTAAGGCAGCCTGTCTGTTTGTCACTGCGAATCTCCAGGTTTGGGAGTATAAATGTTACGTTCGGGTGACAAGGGTTTTGGGTCCCGACAGCCGTCGGTTCCCTTTTTACCCAGCGCGACGCAAAGGAGGGTAATGTGTTCATCAGCCTAAGTATATTATGTATGTATGCTTGTTCCTTTGTGGCACTCTAAAGACCAAACACCCACGCGTTGCTCTCTAAAAAACAAAACCCCGACTGCTATTTAAAACTGAAAAGCTAATTGATGTACGAAAATATTATAATGCAAATTTTACTCGAATTAAAACTTGAAAGCAGGCGGGACCGTATTATATTTCTGTAATCCTACATATAAAATATCACACCACAAGTATACAGGCGCCAACTCTACTATATAAACCGTTAAAGATGTCTAAAATCAGAGAAAACCACTATAGATTGAAAAATAGCAGCAGCATTTTCTGTTTAGTGTACTACTACGATCTCATCACAATATCTCTCGCACGCAAGAGGTCTCGAGATCGATTCTCGCCCGACAGAAATTGAAATGACGCATTTTTATTTCATTTACGGGTCTGGGTGTTCTATATATGTATTTAATAATAGTTATCTAGCACCCATAGTATAAGCTTTGCTAAAGTTTTGGCTAGATGGCGCTGTGTGAATTTGTCCACGATTATTTATTTATTAACTAGCTGACCCGGCGAACTTCGTACCGCCTAACAGTCAATGAATGTCGTGTTACTTTTTAGCTGAACTAATTTAGGCTTTGATGAACGTAAAACAATGAGACCAATCGAGAACATCCTTGCTACGTCAACAGAGTCACGATCCGCATAGAGGGACCGATTGAGGAAGAGTCAATTAGCAGCAGCACCACCATAACTATGCTTACGTACTCAATTTAAAAAATATTAGGACTATGCTTTCAAATATTTCTTATTCTTGTTTTCCGATAACTGACGTGACGTTGGTAATACGTAAAATCGTATCGTATCATGTTTCAAGATGGTAAAATAATCTTCGAATTAATGTCACTTTTTACTTTAAACACTGTTATTGTAACATTTAGAGGGATTTAACATAGTTCTTACTATTGTTGTGGAGTGATTTTCTTTTCTCAGTAACAAACGATCGGACAGCCCACGTTAATTGACATAGGTAGCCTTTGACATCTATACCAACAAATGGTAACATTGACGGTAACTGACGTTATGTTTTGATAACAACTGATGATTCCTGCTCCTGAAACCGATCCAGACCTACATGATGTTGTAGTCACGAATATGATTCATGGACCGTGTGGCACTATCAACCGACAATCACCGTGCATGGTCGACGGCAAGTGTTCCAAACGGTATCCACGAAAATTGACGGCAGAGACCATTACAGGCAACGATGGTTATCCATTGTATCGGCGTCGATCGCCCGATGATAATGGTAGAACTATCACAACTAAAGTCAGATTCTAAGGCAGCACAAACCAGGCGTTTCACCAGCAAACTTCAATGCTCCACAATGCTGGCAAACAACGTCCATTGGACCAATGCAAACTAAACGATGCAAGCTGTAGTCGATGGTGCAATCATACAGAAACGCTGCTCGATTCAAATCAATACTTGAACCATTTCTTCTTGCACTTCGAAGATTATTCCTCTGTTCATCTGTACGATAAGCTCGACGATTTCTCGTTTCTAACCTAGCCGTTTCACGGGCTGCCTCTCTTTGCTCTTGTGTTTGAGAAGCACGAATTAAGGCCCTTCTTTGCTCCATACTAACGCGGCGCTGTTCTCGTGCAATTTCTCGTTCTCCATCAGATAATTGACTCGCGATATTCCGTTGCCTAATTGCATTACGGCTTCGCTGGGAAAGATTAGATCTTCTAGGACGCGGCATTGTTATTAAAATGTGCACTCGCATAAAACCACCAAATATAATAACAGTGCCCATAGATATAGCATGTGTTTTGGTACTATCCTAGATCTATGACAGTGCCTGAACTTTCGAGACATAGATAACATAGACAACCTATCATAGACAACCTATAAAAAGACATTTACACTTTTTGAAATGATTAAGTATACATTACACATATCGAGTTTTCATTGTTTTTAAGATGTATTCTGCTATTCGGGACGGAAACAAATCCAACAAATCAAAAACCATGGCAATCGGTCCAGCCGTTCTTGAGTTATAAGTGTTGTAACAAACACGACTTTCTTTTATATATATAGATTTAACCATTTATTGCACACAATATACAGTAAACAGAAATTACAAAAATGAAAGACGACACAACAGACACTACTTATTTCTAAGAAGAAATCTCTTCCAGCAGGCCTATAGAAGAGAGTCATGGTAGAGTATAGGGGATGAGACGTGCGCAATTGTAATAAAAAAAAAAAAACTACATAAATTATAAATAAGATACTAAATACACACAATAGTATAAATATATATAAATATACACATACACATATACATACTAAAATATATTCAGGTATTGTAGGACATTCAGGCACATATGGAAAGATAATGTTCTTTTACACGTTATTTATTTATTTATTTATTTATTCTCAAGGATTGTTGACATGTATCCTAGAGACATAGCGACCCCACCTATTAGAATAAGAACAGGGGGATGATGACTCAATAATAATGTAGACACAATATTTTAGTTATAAGACTTTGGCTATTTCATTATTTTTATAAAAAACAACAAGATTGATAAAAGACGAAATACTGTAAAAACATTTTTATGAATAAGAGATTGGGATACCGTACAATTACAATTTCTATTAAACTCCGCCAACGATAATACGAAGTTGTGGTCTTGAATAACAACAAGCTTCAATTACATTAATACGAAACAGAATGATGTTACACAATTCGTCAGGAATTTGTTTCATCTCGAACGAATCTATTTTATTTCTTCTACTGTCACTTATCATTACTAGCTTCTGTAGCGATCTTTTATCGGAACAAACGTACATGTTCGCCCACAAAAAGTATTTTTTTTTTTAATACTTACTTATCAAGAATGGCTAATTCCAATTTATCCACTTACTTTGATCCATTCTGCCTTTGTAGCGTTTCATACCTACGTCGTAAATTATTCCATATTGAAATAAATAAACACAATATTATAATCAATTACCTACATCGGTGTAGGTATGTACCTTGTGTTGAAAATTTCATAATTTACTAGTTTTTTCCCGCGTGATTGGCCGATATTTCGCAGGGCATCATGGGTAGCAGCGTGGGTAGGCCTCCCACAAGGTGGACCAACGACCTGGTAAAGATCGTAGGTACCAGCTGGATGCTGAAGGCACAGGACCAGCCTTTGTGGAGATCTCTGGGGGAGGCCTATGCCCAGCAGGAGGCGTCTTATGGCTGATATGATGATGATAAACGATCATCTTTATCTTAGCGTTAATGTACCGGTTGTGACAACACGCGCGAGGGCCCGGGGTCCGCCTTGACCACGATCCAAGCATCAAAATATCGAGCTACTCTTACACCTACCATATTCATATTACATTCACAGTCACGCGCTTTCAATATTCAACGTCCTATCCATAAGAAAGTCCATTTCTTACCACCTTGTAAGAAATGGCTTTTCTTATGGATAGAGGTGTATCCAATCGTCCCTACCAAACACAATTTCACAATCCATAAGCCACATGCAAACAAAACGGTTCTGGTGTTCACCAACATTATTTATCGATACACAATACCTATAAATTTCACTCTTGTACCCTAATGGGTAACGGTACACTGCTAGCATCGATCGCTCCAGCCGTAGGTATGAATTTCCCTGTGCGTTTGAGCGATAAATCTCGAATCTTTGTCACACACTATTCAATCGGCGAAGAAGCGACATGAATTATTGAAAACCACACTCCAGTTTGCCACTCCGCGTATAGGAATAAATCGGTGGAAGGGAACGTTCGTAGGTTTTCTGAGAGCAAACTTTCATATCGTTCCTGAGGAAAATGGGAATCGCTGGAATCGGCGGCGAGAAAATGTTTAGATGTGTTTTTTATTGACTGCCTTACACTATACCGTTATATGGCTAGAGATTTTGTACATAGATGTGTAACATCTGCTGTTGTGACTGTATGTTGTGAAAGGTTTGATAAAGTGTTTTACACTTGGGAAAAATAAGGGAGCATATTGACACCCTACCACTATCCTCTGGGCTTAAGCTAACCTCAGTTCCACGTGGTCTCTCTGCTGACAGAGGGTGACATTCCGCTTTTTTTTATGTAAGACAAGTCACGCATTTGACCGCCATCTCACCTGTTGGTAAGTGACGATGCGGCCGAAGATGCCCGTCTGTGGTATCAGATTTGCCCTAACGACTTGTGATGGTTAGATGGTAGTCATCTCACTTGAAAAGCTAAAACACAACATTCTAATGGACGGTTGACTCTGTCACCCGTATTAATGTGAACACTGACTTGTTTTTTAATGTACGAAATACTGTTATAGTCACAGAAATAAAATTAAGTCAATAAAAGTGTTTTATTTCTGTGGTTATAGTATATCTCGCAAGATTATAATTTAACCAAGCAATTTACAATTTTATTAGGATCGAAGCTTGTGGCACTCAATAGTTGTGTTATCTTTATTTGCTTTCTTTTTTCTTTCTTTTTCTTCTGATATTTTCTGTTACTGTCAGTCATGGTTTGTGAATATATGTAACATTTGCTTAAACTTAAGTACTTAGGTTTAATGTGTACACCGATATTTGTGTCAATCATGTTGCACCGCCCTGTAATTTCTCGTACTCTTAACTCACCGGTTGACTGGTAGAGAAAGCTATGAAGCTTTAAGTCCGTCTTTGTACGTGCATAAAGTTTAAATAAATAAATAAATAGTCTCTATGGGAGCCGGGGGAGAATTTGTAAGTATGTTTGTATTTTTCGAAGAAACAAGGTATTATGTTATGTCAGGCAATGCGTCGAGATTTTGCGACATACGTAGCGAATATCAGGAGAAGACAGACTCCGCCTAGCTCTTCTATTAATATTAAAACAAGGTGCGAACATAGAAAACCAATAGCTAATCCATCGACGAGAGGATAGATTTTTTCGTACAGAAACCGAATAAGCTTTGAACTGCATTCACAACCACTACAATAAGTACCATAATACAAACCTCACAAGGGCTTCAACAAAGTACAAACTATAAGCCAACTTTATATTGGAGAAATTAGACGAAATAATCCAGTTAGGAAGTTATCCGGCGACTTTCTTATAAGACCGATCAATTGACAACCACATGTTTACTCTCGAGCGGGTACAGGATTCCAATTAGAGAGCGGACACTAAAACATAGTTTGCAGCCCTCGATAGCTATGACTTTATTAAAGACCCAATAAGTGTAAAGCACGAAGGTGCGGAACAAAGGAATAGCTCTTAAGTTGATGGTACCTGCCGTGAGCAGGACACCGACTGAGGGACAACAATAGAAGAATGGCTGAATGTTACGGGTATGCTACGGGCGACATGGCGTGAAAACAATAAGAAAACAGCTTAAAGGTATGTGCACACTACGTTACATGGAAAATTACGGGTATACTGCTGCGATAAGACAAGAATTTGGGAGACGACATAATAAGGACGGTTGAAGGTTACGGGTACGCTACTTACGAGAGGACGTCGAAAGAACATTAAGAAGAATGGCAGAAAGACAAGAAGAATAGCTGATAGTGTAGGCCAGTTGCGACAGGACTTCGATTGACAACATAAGAACAAAAGCCGAAAATTACGGGTACGCTGCTTGCGACAGGACGAAAGTTGAAAATATAAGAAGAAAAGTCAAGAGTTGAAGAATAAATGATAGTGTAGGCGGATTGCGACAAGACTTCGATGGACATCATAAGAAAAATAGCCGAAAATTACGAATACGTTTCTTGCGACAGGACATCGAAGGAAAATTAAGAAGAATAGAAGAAAGACAAGAGATAAATAAAGCTGATAGTGTACACGCTTGCGACAGGACTTCAATGGACAACATAAGAATATTAGCTGAAGGTTACGGGTATTCAGATTACGGCGGGACATCGAAAGACATCAAATCACGAAGATCAAACTAGCGGAGCTCTCCGAGGGACCAATTACAGCAGTCAATATCCTTCCTTTATATATTACACACCAAGTATAGTATCTATCCTCCATCGACCTGACTCGATGCTGGTATTCTTGTTGGCTCCAAATCCTTTCGCTCCCATCCTGACAGCGACAGCCCTTCACTCCCTTTCGCATCTACGTACGCACTGGTATCTCGGGCTGGAGGTAGCGCAAATCAGTGGAGGACGAGGTCTGGTGTCGCCTAAAATCAACAACTCCCACGTCTGATACTGTATCCGGAGAAAACCAGCTCTTTGGGTAAGACCCGTGACATCCACTGGGCTTGGTTGCTCAAAATACAAGTACAGACAACGGAACCACCCATGATGGCGACGCTGTACCTGGTTGTAGCTGATATGACCTACATACACCCTTGCAGAAGCATTTCTGGCTGGTGTTGTACCTGAACGGAACGAAACGAAACGAAAACAAGGCATTATGTTTTGTTAGATTAGAGCTGTGATAGATCGTAGAAGAGCCCCGTGGAGCCCCGCGGTGCTCCATCAACTCGGGCCAGTGACGAATAGCGTTATAATGTATCAGTCACAGATCACAGTTTTTCGATAGTTTATGAACTAAGACAGATTCTCACAATCTTACTTTGTATATTGTAAGTCACAAAGTCGCTTTTCGCGTCAGTTTCTACATGTACTTAATTCTACTAAATTACAAAATTGACTAATGTCCATTATTATAAGGTTTAGAATATACATGAGTATACTCGTAAGCAGAGAAATAAAAAACCTGGTTTTAACTCCCGACGAAAAAAGCGGGGTTTGTAACGTGTGTATCTATTGGCTTTGTGTTTCTCCCAAACGGATTTGCCAATTTGGATGCGGATTTGATAGATTATCTATTTGAAAGCTAGTGTAATCGAGATAGTTCTTAGCTTTGTTTCAATAAAATCAGTTCTGTAGTTTAGAAAATATTTGAGTTCAAGTAAACTTTGTCGGGGGCTTACCGACTTTTTCTCAGTCAGTTAGGTTAAATACTATGTAATAACTAGAGCCATAAAAACATGAATTATTATGTGAAACATCTCGTGGTACCTATAAACCTGTTTTGATAAACTCAGTATTTCTATCACCAACTAGTTCTGTACTAAAACTTCTCCATTACCCATGTTTGCTTCACTGTAATGCACATTACACTATAACTACAGCAAATTGAGCGCTGAATATTGAACAACTGCATTACCATTTTGTTTCTAAAGTTGTTGAATTTACGGTGGACGTAAAAGTTGCAAACTAAGTTGCTAGTCATAATAACGTGCATCCGGTTGCATTTTGCTTAGCTGGCGCCCCGTAGGGTCGGTAACTAAGTTAGGCACAGCCATAGATAAGTTAGTCTAGAGATAATGCTTTAGTCAAGTTACGCGTGTTAGAAATTCCATTTAGAAGTTTGGTTTGGTATGCTTTTTGCTAAACCGTTCCGCTGGTTCTGAACTTCTGAAATTGAGACTCTAAAATGCTATATTTATAAGGTCACCGACATAGCCCGAAGAATTGCCGAACTTAAATGGCAGTGGGCAGGGCACATAGCTCGCAGAATAGATGGCCGATGGGGCAGCAAAGTTCTGGAGTGGCGACCACGAACCGGAAGACGCAGCGTGGGTAGGCCTCCCACAAGGTGGACCGACGATCTGATAGGGATCGTAGGTACCAGCTGGATGCGGAAGGCACAAGACCGGTCTCAGTGGAGATCTCTGGGGGAGGTCTATGCTCAGCAGTGGACGTCTAAAAATGCTATTAATGATTCATGGGTTTACATGAGTCATCGTCATCGTTCGAGAGGTCAATCCCGGCTTCAACCGGCTTTTCTACTCTATTTTAACTTCTTCGTCTGTTCTTCGGCATCCTCACGTCGTTGGCCGCTGGCTCTCGCATTCGACTCAGCGATGTCAATCTTTCGCTTCGTGGTCTTCTAGTGGGATCTGTTTTCTGTTACCGGCAGGTTTACAAAAACGTTATGGGTTGACGTGAGCAGAGAGTTTCATACTCATAATCACTCATTGGGTATGAATATGAAATTCTCTGCCACGGCGCGCAGTTACGTGGCCACGTAGTACTCTCTCTATCTTACAAATTAATATTTATTTACGCGCCGGGTAATATTGCTTTGCTGGCACTAAGTGCTTAGGCCTACTGGAAGAGATTTCGTTTAGAGATAAGTAGTGCCTGTTGTGTCGTTACTAATCTGTACTTTCTGTATTTGTTATCTTGTGTACAATAAACATAGGCATCATGGGTAGCAGCGTGGGTAGGCCTCCCACAAGGTGGACCAACGACCTGGTAAAGATCGTAGGTACCAGCTGGATGCTGAAGGCACAGGACCAGCCTTTGTGGAGATCTCTGGGGGAGGCCTATGCCCAGCAGGAGGCGTCTTGTGGCTGATATGATGATGATAAACGATCATCTTTATCTTAGCGTTAATGTACCGGTTGTGACAACACGCGCGAGGGCCCGGGGTCCGCCTTGACCACGATCCAAGCATCAAAATATCGAGCTACTCTTACACCTACCATATTCATATTACATTCTCAGTCACGCGCTTTCAATATTCAACGTCCTATCCATAAGAAAGTCCATTTCTTACCACCTTGTAAGAAATGGCTTTTCTTATGGATAGAGGTGTATCCAATCGCCCCTACCAAACACAATTTCACAATCCATAAGCCACATGCAAACAAAACGGTTCTGGTGTTCACCAACATTATTTATCGATACACAATACCTATAAATTTCACTCTTGTACCCTAATGGGTAACGGTACACTGCTAGCATCGATCGCTCCAGCCGTAGGTATGAATTTCCCTGTGCGTTTGAGCGATAAATCTCGAATCTTTGTCACACACTATTCAATCGGCGAAGAAGCGACATGAATTATTGAAAACCACACTCCAGTTTGCCACTCCGCGTATAGGAATAAATCGGTGGAAGGGAACGTTCGTAGGTTTTCTGAGAGCAAACTTTCATATCGTTCCTGAGGAAAATGGGAATCGCTGGAATCGGCGGCGAGAAAATGTTTAGATGTGTTTTTTATTGACTGCCTTACACTATACCGTTATATGGCTAGAGATTTTGTACATAGATGTGTAACATCTGCTGTTGTGACTGTATGTTGTGAAAGGTTTGATAAAGTGTTTTACACTTGGGAAAAATAAGGGAGCATATTGACACCCTACCACTATCCTCTGGGCTTAAGCTAACCTCAGTTCCACGTGGTCTCTCTGCTGACAGAGGGTGACATTCCGCTTTTTTTTATGTAAGACAAGTCACGCATTTGACCGCCATCTCACCTGTTGGTAAGTGACGATGCGGCCGAAGATGCCCGTCTGTGGTATCAGATTTGCCCTAACGACTTGTGATGGTTAGATGGTAGTCATCTCACTTGAAAAGCTAAAACACAACATTCTAATGGACGGTTGACTCTGTCACCCGTATTAATGTGAACACTGACTTGTTTTTTAATGTACGAAATACTGTTATAGTCACAGAAATAAAATTAAGTCAATAAAAGTGTTTTATTTCTGTGGTTATAGTATATCTCGCAAGATTATAATTTAACCAAGCAATTTACAATTTTATTAGGATCGAAGCTTGTGGCACTCAATAGTTGTGTTATCTTTATTTGCTTTCTTTTTTCTTTCTTTTTCTTCTGATATTTTCTGTTACTGTCAGTCATGGTTTGTGAATATATGTAACATTTGCTTAAACTTAAGTACTTAGGTTTAATGTGTACACCGATATTTGTGTCAATCATGTTGCACCGCCCTGTAATTTCTCGTACTCTTAACTCACCGGTTGACTGGTAGAGAAAGCTATGAAGCTTTAAGTCCGTCTTTGTACGTGCATAAAGTTTAAATAAATAAATAAATAGTCTCTATGGGAGCCGGGGGAGAATTTGTAAGTATGTTTGTATTTTTCGAAGAAACAAGGTATTATGTTATGTCAGGCAATGCGTCGAGATTTTGCGACATACGTAGCGAATATCAGGAGAAGACAGACTCCGCCTAGCTCTTCTATTAATATTAAAACAAGGTGCGAACATAGAAAACCAATAGCTAATCCATCGACGAGAGGATAGATTTTTTCGTACAGAAACCGAATAAGCTTTGAACTGCATTCACAACCACTACAATAAGTACCATAATACAAACCTCACAAGGGCTTCAACAAAGTACAAACTATAAGCCAACTTTATATTGGAGAAATTAGACGAAATAATCCAGTTAGGAAGTTATCCGGCGACTTTCTTATAAGACCGATCAATTGACAACCACATGTTTACTCTCGAGCGGGTACAGGATTCCAATTAGAGAGCGGACACTAAAACATAGTTTGCAGCCCTCGATAGCTATGACTTTATTAAAGACCCAATAAGTGTAAAGCACGAAGGTGCGGAACAAAGGAATAGCTCTTAAGTTGATGGTACCTGCCGTGAGCAGGACACCGACTGAGGGACAACAATAGAAGAATGGCTGAATGTTACGGGTATGCTACGGGCGACATGGCGTGAAAACAATAAGAAAACAGCTTAAAGGTATGTGCACACTACGTTACATGGAAAATTACGGGTATACTGCTGCGATAAGACAAGAATTTGGGAGACGACATAATAAGGACGGTTGAAGGTTACGGGTACGCTACTTACGAGAGGACGTCGAAAGAACATTAAGAAGAATGGCAGAAAGACAAGAAGAATAGCTGATAGTGTAGGCCAGTTGCGACAGGACTTCGATTGACAACATAAGAACAAAAGCCGAAAATTACGGGTACGCTGCTTGCGACAGGACGAAAGTTGAAAATATAAGAAGAAAAGTCAAGAGTTGAAGAATAAATGATAGTGTAGGCGGATTGCGACAAGACTTCGATGGACATCATAAGAAAAATAGCCGAAAATTACGAATACGTTTCTTGCGACAGGACATCGAAGGAAAATTAAGAAGAATAGAAGAAAGACAAGAGATAAATAAAGCTGATAGTGTACACGCTTGCGACAGGACTTCAATGGACAACATAAGAATATTAGCTGAAGGTTACGGGTATTCAGATTACGGCGGGACATCGAAAGACATCAAATCACGAAGATCAAACTAGCGGAGCTCTCCGAGGGACCAATTACAGCAGTCAATATCCTTCCTTTATATATTACACACCAAGTATAGTATCTATCCTCCATCGACCTGACTCGATGCTGGTATTCTTGTTGGCTCCAAATCCTTTCGCTCCCATCCTGACAGCGACAGCCCTTCACTCCCTTTCGCATCTACGTACGCACTGGTATCTCGGGCTGGAGGTAGCGCAAATCAGTGGAGGACGAGGTCTGGTGTCGCCTAAAATCAACAACTCCCACGTCTGATACTGTATCCGGAGAAAACCAGCTCTTTGGGTAAGACCCGTGACATCCACTGGGCTTGGTTGCTCAAAATACAAGTACAGACAACGGAACCACCCATGATGGCGACGCTGTACCTGGTTGTAGCTGATATGACCTACATACACCCTTGCAGAAGCATTTCTGGCTGGTGTTGTACCTGAACGGAACGAAACGAAACGAAAACAAGGCATTATGTTTTGTTAGATTAGAGCTGTGATAGATCGTAGAAGAGCCCCGTGGAGCCCCGCGGTGCTCCATCAACTCGGGCCAGTGACGAATAGCGTTATAATGTATCAGTCACAGATCACAGTTTTTCGATAGTTTATGAACTAAGACAGATTCTCACAATCTTACTTTGTATATTGTAAGTCACAAAGTCGCTTTTCGCGTCAGTTTCTACATGTACTTAATTCTACTAAATTACAAAATTGACTAATGTCCATTATTATAAGGTTTAGAATATACATGAGTATACTCGTAAGCAGAGAAATAAAAAACCTGGTTTTAACTCCCGACGAAAAAAGCGGGGTTTGTAACGTGTGTATCTATTGGCTTTGTGTTTCTCCCAAACGGATTTGCCAATTTGGATGCGGATTTGATAGATTATCTATTTGAAAGCTAGTGTAATCGAGATAGTTCTTAGCTTTGTTTCAATAAAATCAGTTCTGTAGTTTAGAAAATATTTGAGTTCAAGTAAACTTTGTCGGGGGCTTACCGACTTTTTCTCAGTCAGTTAGGTTAAATACTATGTAATAACTAGAGCCATAAAAACATGAATTATTATGTGAAACATCACGTGGTACCTATAAACCTGTTTTGATAAACTCAGTATTTCTATCACCAACTAGTTCTGTACTAAAACTTCTCCATTACCCATGTTTGCTTCACTGTAATGCACATTACACTATAACTACAGCAAATTGAGCGCTGAATATTGAACAACTGCATTACCATTTTGTTTCTAAAGTTGTTGAATTTACGGTGGACGTAAAAGTTGCAAACTAAGTTGCTAGTCATAATAACGTGCATCCGGTTGCATTTTGCTTAGCTGGCGCCCCGTAGGGTCGGTAACTAAGTTAGGCACAGCCATAGATAAGTTAGTCTAGAGATAATGCTTTAGTCAAGTTACGCGTGTTAGAAATTCCATTTAGAAGTTTGGTTTGGTATGCTTTTTGCTAAACCGTTCCGCTGGTTCTGAACTTCTGAAATTGAGACTCTAAAATGCTATATTTATAAGGTCACCGACATAGCCCGAAGAATTGCCGAACTTAAATGGCAGTGGGCAGGGCACATAGCTCGCAGAATAGATGGCCGATGGGGCAGCAAAGTTCTGGAGTGGCGACCACGAACCGGAAGACGCAGCGTGGGTAGGCCTCCCACAAGGTGGACCGACGATCTGATAGGGATCGTAGGTACCAGCTGGATGTGGAAGGCACAAGACCGGTCTCAGTGGAGATCTCTGGGGGAGGTCTATGCTCAGCAGTGGACGTCTAAAAATGCTATTAATGATTCATGGGTTTACATGAGTCATCGTCATCGTTCGAGAGGTCAATCCCGGCTTCAACCGGCTTTTCTACTCTATTTTAACTTCTTCGTCTGTTCTTCGGCATCCTCACGTCGTTGGCCGCTGGCTCTCGCATTCGACTCAGCGATGTCAATCTTTCGCTTCGTGGTCTTCTAGTGGGATCTGTTTTCTGTTACCGGCAGGTTTACAAAAACGTTATGGGTTGACGTGAGCAGAGAGTTTCATACTCATAATCACTCATTGGGTATGAATATGAAATTCTCTGCCACGGCGCGCAGTTACGTGGCCACGTAGTACTCTCTCTATCTTACAAATTAATATTTATTTACGCGCCGGGTAATATTGCTTTGCTGGCACTAAGTGCTTAGGCCTACTGGAAGAGATTTCGTTTAGAGATAAGTAGTGCCTGTTGTGTCGTTACTAATCTGTACTTTCTGTATTTGTTATCTTGTGTACAATAAACATAGGCATCATGGGTAGCAGCGTGGGTAGGCCTCCCACAAGGTGGACCAACGACCTGGTAAAGATCGTAGGTACCAGCTGGATGCTGAAGGCACAGGACCAGCCTTTGTGGAGATCTCTGGGGGAGGCCTATGCCCAGCAGGAGGCGTCTTGTGGCTGATATGATGATGATAAACGATCATCTTTATCTTAGCGTTAATGTACCGGTTGTGACAACACGCGCGAGGGCCCGGGGTCCGCCTTGACCACGATCCAAGCATCAAAATATCGAGCTACTCTTACACCTACCATATTCATATTACATTCTCAGTCACGCGCTTTCAATATTCAACGTCCTATCCATAAGAAAGTCCATTTCTTACCACCTTGTAAGAAATGGCTTTTCTTATGGATAGAGGTGTATCCAATCGCCCCTACCAAACACAATTTCACAATCCATAAGCCACATGCAAACAAAACGGTTCTGGTGTTCACCAACATTATTTATCGATACACAATACCTATAAATTTCACTCTTGTACCCTAATGGGTAACGGTACACTGCTAGCATCGATCGCTCCAGCCGTAGGTATGAATTTCCCTGTGCGTTCAAGCGATAAATCTCGAATCTTTGTCACACACTATTCAATCGGCGAAGAAGCGACATGAATTATTGAAAACCACACTCCAGTTTGCCACTCCGCGTATAGGAATAAATCGGTGGAAGAGAACGTTCGTAGGTTTTCTGAGAGCAAACGTTCATATCGTTCCTGAGGAAAATGGGAATCGCAGGAATCGGCGGCGAGAAAATGTTTGGATGTGTTTTTTATTGACTGCCTTACACTATGCGGTTATATGGCTAGAGATTTTGTACATAGATATGTAACATCTGCTGCTGTGACTGTATGCTGTGAAAGGTTTGATAAAGTGTCTCACACTTGGGGAAAATAAGGGAGTATATTGACACCCTACCACTATCCTCTGGGCTTAAGCTAACCTCAGTTCCACGTGGTCTCTCTGCTGACAGACATTCTGCTTTTTTTATGTAAGACAAGACAGGCATTTGAACGCCATCTCACCTGTTGGTAAGTTACGATGCGGCCGAAGATGGAGCATGCCCGTCTGTGGTATCAGATTTGCCCTCATGACTTGTGATGGTTAGATGGTAGTCATCTCACTTGAAAAGCTAAAATACAACATTCTAATAGACGGTTGACTCTGTCACCCGTATTAATGTGAACACTGCACTGTTTTTTAATGTACGAAATACTGTTATAGTCACAGAAATCAAATTAAGTCAATAAAAGTGTTTTATTTCTGTGGTTATAGTATATCTCGCAAGATTATAATTGTGAACTGTGACAAATTTAACCAAGCAATTTACAATTTTATTAGGATCGAAGCTTGTGGCACTCAATAGTTGTGTTATCTTTATTTGCTTTCTTTTTTCTTTCTTTTTCTTCTGATATTTTCTGTTACTGTCAGTCATGGTTTGTGAATATATGTAACATTGGCTTAAACTTAAGTACTTAGGTTTAATGTGTACACCGATATTTGTGTCAATCATGTTGCACCGCCCTGTAATTTCTCGTACTCTTAACTCACCGGTTGACTGGTAGAGAAAGCTATGAAGCTTTAAGTCCGCCTTTGTACGTGCATAAAGTTTAAATAAATAAATAAATAGTCTCTATGGGAGCCGGGGTAGAATTTGTAAGTATGTTTGTATTTTTCGAAGAAACAAGGTATTATGTTATGTCAGGCAATGCGTCGAGATTTTGCGACATACGTAGCGAATATCAGGAGAAGACAGACTCCGCCTAGCTCTTCTATTAATATTAAAACAAGATGCGAACATAGAAAACCAATAGCTAATCCATCGACGAGAGGATAGATTTTTTCGTACAGAAACCGAATAAGCTTTGAACTGCATTCACAACCACTACAATAAGTACCATAATACAAACCTCACAAGGGCTTCAACAAAGTACAAACTATAAGCCAACTTTATATTGAATAAATTAGACGAAATAATCCAGTTAGGAAGTTATCCGGCGACTTTCTTATAAGACCGATCAATTGACAACCACATGTTTACTCTCGAGCGGGTACTGGATTCCAATTAGAGAGCGGACACTAAAACATAGCTTGCAGTCCTCGATAGCTATGACTTTATTAAAGACCCAATAAGTGTAAAGCACGAAGGTGCGGAACAAAGGAATAGCTCTTAAGTTGATGGTACCTGCCGTGAGGAGAACACCGACTGAGGGACAACAATAGAAGAATGGCTGAATGTTACGGGTATGCTATGGGCGACATGGCGTGAAAACAATAAGAAAACAGCTTAAAGGTATGTGCACACTACGTTACGTGGAAAATTACGGGTATTCTGCTGCGATAAGACAAGAATTTGGGAGACGACATAATAAGGACGGTTGAAGGTTACGGGTACGCTACTTACGAGAGGACGTTGAGAAGAATGGCAGAAAGACAAGAAGAATAGCTGATAGTGTAGGCCAGTTGCGACAGGACTTCGATTGACAACATAAGAACAAAAGCCGAAAATTACGGGTACGCTGCTTGCGACAGGACGAAAGTAGAAAATATAAGAAGAAAAGTCAAGAGTTGAAGAATAAATGATAGTGTAGGCGGATTGCGACAGGACTTCGATGGACATCATAAGAAAAATAGCCGAAAATTACGAATACGTTTCTTGCGACAGGACATCGAAGGAAAATTAAGAAGAATAGAAGAAAGACAAGAGATAAATAAAGCTGATAGTGTACACGCTTGCGACAGGACTTCAATGGACAACATAAGAATATTAGCTGAAGGTTACGGGTATTCAGATTACGGCGGGACATCGAAAGACATCAAATCACGAAGATCAAACTAGCGGAGCTCTCCGAGGGACCAATTACAGCAGTCAATATCCTTCCTTTATATATTACACACCAAGTATAGTATCTATCCTCCATCGACCTGACTCGATGCTGGTATTCTTGTTGGCTCCAAATCCTTTCGCTCCCATCCTGACAGCGACAGCCCTTCACTCCCTTTCGCATCTACGTACGCACTGGTATCTCGGGCTGGAGGTAGCGCAAATCAGTGGAGGACGAGGTCTGGTGTCGCCTAAAATCAACAACTCCCACGTCTGATACTGTATCCGGAGAAAACCAGCTCTTGGGTAAGACCCGTGACATCCACTGGGCTTGGTTGCTCAAAATACAAGTACAGACGACGGAACCACCCATGATGGCGACGCTGTACCTGGTTGTAGCTGATATGACCTACATACACCCTTGCAGAAGCATTTCTGGCTGGTGTTGTACCTGAACGGAACGAAACGAAACGAAAACAAGGCATTATGTTTTGTTAGATTAGAGCTGTGATAGATCGTAGAAGAGCCCCGTGGAGCCCCGCGGTGATCCATCAACTCGGGCCAGTGACGAATAGCGTTATAATGTATCAGTCACAGATCACAGTTTTTCGATAGTTTATGAACTAAGACAGATTCTCACAATCTTACTTTGTATATTGTAAGTCACAAAGTCGCTTTTCGCGTCAGTTTCTACATGTACTTAATTCTACTAAATTACAAAATTGACTAATGTCCATTATTATAAGGTTTAGAATATACATGAGTATACTCGTAAGCAGAGAAATAAAAAACCTGGTTTTAACTCCCGACGAAAAAAGCGGGGTTTGTAACGTGTGTATCTATTGGCTTTGTGTTTCTCCCAAACGGATTTGCCAATTTGGATGCGGATTTGATAGATTATCTATTTGAAAGCTAGTGTAATCGAGATAGTTCTTAGTTTTGTTTCAATAAAATCAGTTCTGTAGTTTAGAAAATATTTGAGTTCAAGTAAACTTTGTCGGGGGCTTACCGACTTTTTCCCAGTCAGTTAGGTTAAATACTATGTAATAACTAGAGCCATAAAAACATGAATTATTATGTGAAACATCACGTGGTACCTATAAACCTGTTTTGATAAACTCAGTATTTCTATCACCAACTAGTTCTTCATGTTTGCTTCACTGTAATGCACATTACACTATAACTACAGCAAATTGAGCGCTGAATATTGAACAACTGCATTACCATTTTGTTTCTAAAGTTGTTGAATTTACGGTGGACGTAAAAGTTGCAAACTAAGTTGCTAGTCATAATAACGTGCATCCGGTTGCATTTTGCTTAGCTGGCGCCCCGTAGGGTCGGTAACTAAGTTAGGCACAGCCATAGATAAGTTAGTCTAGAGATAATGCTTTAGTCAAGTTACGCGTGTTAGAAATTCCATTTAGAAGTTTGGTTTGGTATGCTTTTTGCTAAACCGTTCCGCTGGTTCTGAACTTCTGAAATTGAGACTCTAAAATGCTATATTTATAAGGTCACCGACATAGCCCGAAGAATTGCCGAACTTAAATGGCAGTGGGCAGGGCACATAGCTCGCAGAATAGATGGCCGATGGGGCAGCAAAGTTCTGGAGTGGCGACCACGAACCGGAAGACGCAGCGTGGGTAGGCCTCCCACAAGGTGGACCGACGATCTGATAGGGATCGTAGGTACCAGCTGGATGCGGAAGGCACAAGACCGGTCTCAGTGGAGATCTCTGGGGGAGGTCTATGCTCAGCAGTGGACGTCTAAAAATGCTATTAATGATTCATGGGTTTACATGAGTCATCGTCATCGTTCGAAAGGTCAATCCCGGCTTCAACCGGCTTTTCTACTCTATTTTAACTTCTTCGTCTGTTCTTCGGCATCCTCACGTCGTTGGCCGCTGGCTCTCGCATTCGACTCAGCGATGTCAATCTTTCGCTTCGTGGTCTTCTAGTGGGATCTGTTTTCTGTTACCGGCAGGTTTACAAAAACGTTATGGGTTGACGTGAGCAGAGAGTTTCATACTCTTACTCACTCATTGGGTATGAATATGAAATTCTCTGCCACGGCGCGCAGTTACGTGGCCACGTAGTACTCTCTCTATCTTACAAATTAATATTTATTTACGCGCCGGGTAATATTGCTTTGCTGGCACTAAGTGCCTAGGCCTACTGGAAGAGATTTCGTTTAGAGATAAGTAGTGCCTGTTGTGTCGTTACTAATCTGTACTTTCTGTATTTGTTATCTTGTGTACAATAAACTGTTAAATAAATAAATAAGTGCGGTCTCACCTTTATTGTATTGAATTGATTTGAATATCATTTGGAGCGATTTAAGCGCTTATCCCAGCTTCTGCGAGGGTCCGCTTTTCTACTCATTCTTCTTCACTTCGTCCGGATCATGAAAATTATACCATGCAATATGGATATGAAAACAATAGTCATCTTGACGTTAATGTTTCCATTGTGCTCTCGCCACAACCGAGGGCCCTGAGTTCACCTTGACCATTATCCAGAATTTGGCAGATCAGATAATATAGTGGGGCGTCTGCCACCTGACCTCTATGACGCTGCTACCAGGAGAACCTGCCCAGGTTTGATCGTGGTTACACATTCCATCGCCTTAATGTGCAGGTTTCATCACGATGTTTCCCTCCCCGTAAGATATGCCGTGTGGTGTCCGGCAGAGTAGAATAGCACCAACCCCTTACATTCATGGGTGTCGTACAAGGCGACTAATGTTTTCGAGGCAAAAGATCAAGAGTCTCCGTAGTCTGGAAAATGGGCAGCAGCATTTTCCATTATTATATTTAAACACTGCGATCTCCAACCCGCCTGCCAAGCGTGGAGATTATGGCAATAACCTCCCCTTTCGTGGGAGAGGCCCTAAGTCCTGCAGTGGACTGTTACGGGCTGTGATGATGATGATGATGATGATGAAGATAAGATCAAGATTTATACTCCTTGGGAAAGAGGTGTATGAAAGGAAAAGGCTGGTTTAGCTCAGGATTGATTCTAATTTATTCACAATAAATACCACGAAATATGGATACCTAAATAAATACATCGAAGAAACCGACCAGCTGATACGTTTCGTATTCCTTCCGCCACCGTCGCCGATGCCGAGGCAATACTAACAGATTTACGCTATCTGACCTCCGTGAGCCAGCTATCAGGGGATCCTGACACGATTGGATCATGGTTATTCAGTCGCCTAAATGTGCAGATTTCATCACGATGTTTTCGCACACCGTTGTAATCTTTTAGGATTTATACACCTTGGGAAGGAGGAGTATGAAAGAAAAATTATGGTTTAGCTCGGGATTGACTTCAATCTCTCCACCTCACACACATCACAATTAATAAATACCACAACATTATGAGACCTACCTAAATATATCGAAGAAGCCGATCAGCTGATACGTTTCGTATTCCTTCCGCCACCGTCGCCGATGCCGAGGCAATACTAACAGATTTACGGCACCGAGCTTCCGTTTAGCGGTAATGTAATTTCCTCCGCGAGCTATTCCGATGCTAGAATTCTAAACGTGAAATTTAAAACTTAACTAGCAATGTTGTAACTCGCTAAGCTTTAGAAAGGCAACTAGTGTGATCAAATCATTGTATTAACACCAATGTAACCGTTAGATAGCGAATGAATAAATGAATTATGAATTTAATACTTTTCCGATGAATACGTTCTTGAACTTTTTGTGAGAGGTAGCCAGACAGGGTGGAAGTGAAATTTAATTTTCACTGATTGGTGCAGTGTAGACAGATCTAGAGCTCGTGAGCCTTCTCACTTGCGATTGAGATTACAGATTTCTGATAATATATGTCTCGTGCTTGTCCGATTATCTAGTGTGTTATATATATTGGTTTTAAAAGTTCAATTTCGAACCAGTGATTGCGAAATTTTGTTGTAAAGAATTGGAAGAGAGACTTGATTCATACAAAACACCATTGTGAAATTTATTACTTGTGATCACAGTTTTAATAACTTCAGCCATGAAACCATGGGACCATGAAAATGTTGGTGTCATAGTTGGTAATGCACTGTACTACTAATAACACTTAGCGGAATTGGAGTCATACAGTTTTTATGCAAAAGTCTACAACACAGACATTGCTAAAATGTGTATTTGTCATAAGAAAATTTTGAAATTACGATATTGCTGTTACACAAAAAATACTACAACGCATTTTCGTGCCGACGAAGGTCCTAGATAGACGGCCAATCTCACAGACTTCAAGTACTCTACTCTAAAAATAGTATTATGTCTGTGTCCAACCTTTTTGTACATTACGCTCGCACGTTGACACCCGTTACAATCCCATACAGACGTACGCAATATAATAAAGACTGAACGTTTTCTGTCCGGCTGCTACGCGGTGACTATACGGGCACGACGTATATGCGTTTTCTGTCCGGTTTGGAAGCGGCGACGTATAAACCGGCCCTTATTATAAGGAGTTGGGGCTGCGTTCTACTCTACCCGATATATGAACAATCAAATCTCATTCTAATCTTTATACAAAGCTAACATTATCAAATCATAATTTATTTATAACATTCGTTACAATAATCTGAATAAATTACATATTTTATGTACACAATTTCTTATTATCTACACTATAACACAGATCTTATTGCAGACATTGCTAAACATGTCCATTTCGAACCTCACGATATCGAGTCGTCCGGCCCATGGACATCACGTGGTGGTTCATAAAGAAACTTCTTAAAAAAAGCTCTCTTGAAACCCTAACTTTACAGCCTAACAATGGAATTATTAATACAACTACAGTTCTGACCATCTCGATCCTCACCTCATTATCCTCGTCATCTCGGTTGTGCTCTCGCCCATGAGGGCCCGGGGTCCGCCTTGACCATGATCCAGGATTTGGTAGATCACGTAATTACAGTGGAGCGACTGCCACCTGACCTCCGTGACCCTGCTACCAGGGAAATCTGACTAGATTTTACTATGGATCATTCAGTCGCCTGAATGTGCAGGTTTCATCACGATGTTTTCCCTCACCATCTCGATCCTCGCTTAGCCATAACTTTGATTACAAAATAGGCCGAGCCTTAATAAATTGCTGTTACAGAATATCCTCGCGGTGAGCCGAGAGGCTAATTTTCACAATTAAGGTGCAAAATGTGGGACTCATCCTGCAGGGTGAGGGGTGGGGGTGAGGGGTGTAAGCACGGGACGCTAGGGATGCTCAATTTATTATAATATAATAAAGGGTGGCAATCGATCGAGTCTGGGGTGTGTGTGTGTGTGTGTGTGTGTGTGCATTAATTTAGCATGTAACCGTTTGTATGTATGTTATTTTTTTTTGCGTATATATAGGACATCATTACAAAAGATAATAAATATACATTGCAAAGGCGGGCTTATCACACAACCTTAGATAGTCCGAAAGGAGCTTTAACGACCGTCTTGAAGTTTTACTAATGGACCCGGCGCGACTTCTTTCGCGTGGCGTCCTATCCCTACCTACTTTTTTCTTCTTGTTTATAAACCCTATCCGAAAATCACTCTATCCATTGTTGAAAACCGCATTAAAATCCGTTGCGTCGTTTAAAAAATCTAAGCGTACATAGATACAAACGACGGCAAGCGACTTTGTTTTATACAATGTAAAGTAAAGATTTTAATCTAATACTTGCATCCACTGTGCTGCCAGTTTTTTTACTGGCTTTCGTGGTAGTGAGTAACTAGATTTGCAAAATCTGCTTAAAAGTTTCTATTTTGATTCGTTAAACAACCTTCAGTGTCATTGAGACAGATTTCAGAAAATCCCCCAAGTTTACACTCAAATATTTCTAGCAGGTTTTAAGCAAACAGAGCCTTACTAGCAGGTTTTAAGTAAAAACTGACCATATCGAATAAACTTAATTATAAATGAAAGAAATATTATCAAAATAATTCAAGCCGTAAGGGAGATATGACGTCACAGACAGACACACAGATAGGTAGTTGCACATCACATGTCATTCACCCTCTTCCCGAATCGGGGGTTCAAAATAGACACATCGTTTGCTTTCTATTCGATATTTAATCCAACTGCATCGGTCTATGCGAAATATGATGCCACAGAAAGACACACAAATAGATAGTTGCACATCGTATGTCAAATTTTTTACACCCTAGGGGGTTAAAAATCGATACTTCAATCCTATTGCATCGTCTCGGCGCATCCCTAGAGCTTAAACGTGATTGACGTGGCGGCCATTGTGAAGTTTCCCTCAGGAATTCTAGGAACACCAGTAATTAAGATTGTCGGAATTGTTGGTGCGGCGAAGACGGTGTTTGTAATAAATAATTCATCTTGACAGTTTGAACTCACTCGCGCAAGGGCCTGGGGTTCGTCTTGACCACGATCCAGGATTTGGTAGATCAGGTTTTACAGTAAAGCGACTGCCATCTGGTCTCCGTGGCTGTGTTGACACAGGCACGTGATCAGAATATTGATTCATTGTTACACATTTAATATACTGAATATACAGGTTTCCTCATAATGTTTTCCCTCACTGTAAGTTCGGTTAGTATTCAACTTTAAAAAATTCGTTGGTACATAGTGGCAATGGGGATACCTCTCTCTTACGACTCAGACCCCTTAACCATTAGGCCACTGACGCTTGGCCATGAAGACCGTGTTTGTTTATGGCAAACCAGGTGTCGCTATCATCGAAATTCATGGTTTATAAATGTTCAGGTCGGCATAATAAACCACAATTCAAATCTATATAAAATGCTGAAAACAGCTAAAGAATTAAACTAAAACTATAACCGAATACCAATATTATTTTAAAATAACGCTCTTGCATTTAAAAAATCTCAAACTACCCCAAAGAAGTTGGGGTTAATCGCTTCTTCGTCTCTATAGTGACGGGTACTGTTTCTGTACAAATATATAAGGATATTCCCTCCCAGTCCTACCCAGATGGGTACGTTCCGGGTGTGTACGACCGGGAATAAAGGATATTCGTCTGTAACTTTACTACTAGTTAATCCGCGCGCTATCAGTACGTATGGGTGGGAAAATGGTAGTTTTCGAAGCAAGTGTTCAAAAGAGAATGGAATATTGTCGAAATATATCAACTTACATTTAAATTTACTTTGACAAGGCTGCCGAATAGAATCGAATATATGCCTTCAGAAAGCTATATTCTTTAGTTGATTAGAACATGGTAATTCTCAATTTACATTTTTTGTTTTTATTAATATCTTTGACACACTACATACCTACTATCAAATTATAATCTTCATGTATGAGCTAAGTATGATATTATTCACACAAATATAATCGTCCCGTATAAGCTATGTATGATATTATTCACCCAAATAGCTATTCCAAAGCGAGTACATACAACACAGACACCGTAAACAGAACAGTACATACATCATCATCGCATTTCATAGCAATTTATTGGCATTTCCATAAATAACCGTTGCTTATTCCTACGCAAGACAGGCGTCGAACTCTCGTAGACGATCTACGCCGTAGAGGGAAGCGTAGCAATTTGTAGCTGTTCGTAGCATGTAGTGAAATATTACTTCGCTGTATCGAGTAAGAAGCCCGAACCGTAACATAACATATTAGGTAACTTACCTACGAAATTGGCGTTTTGTATGGCGCAAATGGCAGAAACTAAAATTTTCATACAAGCAAGTTTTGAAATATCTTGGAAATGGCAAATCCAATCACATTAAAAGTTTGTAGTTATAATCAGTAAATATTACACTTATTTGTGCATATCATATCATTTTGATAATAAGCCTTTTCATAAAATTACATCTGATTAGAAGGAAAAACTGACATCTAAAGAGAAGGGATAGATACATACAAACCCCTATAAAACTTTAAGAATATATATTTTATTTTATTTTACTAAAGGACTTACTGGCATATAAGCTTAATATATTTTCGAAATCAAGTTGGTTTTATTTGTGATATGTTGTGTACAGTTAAAAAAGTATAAAATTAAAATTATACATGCGAAAAAATCTCCAATTTCATGGGTTAGGACCAGTACTAGTACTACTTAACCCGTATGGTATATGACTTTATTATCAATTTAATATAAATATAATTTTTGGAAAATATTATGTTGGGTCCAACTTATATCACTCCAAAATTGTTAGTGAGACAAGGCCATCTGATTTAGCTTGTGACGTCATATGCTGTGACGCTGGTAATCTGGTATGATAGGTAGTCCACTTTAAAACTGACCGCCAGCCATAAATACAACAAATTCATTTAATAAAATCCCATCGGTCAAAATAACGTTAATATACAATACAGTAATTAGTACAGGATATTACTCACTGATGATAAATTACTTATACATAACCATGTTATGACTATAGAAATTTTATGATATGACGATAAGAGATAAATCGGAAGACTGCACCAGTCATTTTCGCAGCTGCAAATACTGTTAAGATTTACAGCGACATCAACATGGATATTGTCAGTCATTATGTATTGAAGAAATAAATTAAATAGAGAGGTAATTATTGTCTTATTGGCTATCAAATGGTGAAAACCTAATTAAAGACAAATTTGTAACGCCAGAAATATTTATTTGAAAACTTTATTGCACAAATTACAGCAATTGGCGGACTTAAAGCCATTGAGGCTTTGTCTAACAGTCAACCAGCAGACCATGCAGAGAGTGATTAAATATATAGTCGTATATGGAAAAATTTGATAATTTAGCTCGCAAATTATAGTAATCCTTAGTTAGTAAAAAATAAAGTGAGTTTCCGCGTTTGTCAGTCCGTATATTCCCTAACTGCTATACCACGCAACAGATTTTGGTACAGTTTTCACCATCAGTTATACTTCCATCCAGAACAGGAAATTCGAGTGCGATGCCACGGTATCCACGTACGTTCACTGGATTTTAGTTTATCCATTACACCCAACCATTCAAACTTGCAAAAATTCAAATATTTTTTCTATAAAATAGTATGAGCCATAGCTCCATAATAGTATGAGCTATACCATACACATGGAGTTATTCAAGAAAGAGGTAAAAAGGTTTTTACGGGGTCAGCAACGCGTAGGTGATGCTCCTCGTATTTGAAACGTTCATAGGCTGCGGTGACTGCTTACCAACAGGCAGGCCGTAACCTTGCTTGCCACCTTAGTGGTACAAAAAAACGTTCAGGGGAATTTAGTTTATCCATTGCACTCAACCATAAAACTATACAAAAATTCCATTTTTTCTCTATAAAATAGTATGAGCTGCCCCATATCTGCTCGTCTCTACGCTCGCAGTGTTTGACAACCACTCAATTACGTCGGTGGGTAATAAAACGTATTGGATGATTCGGCCGCGCCTGGCGCTGATTGCGGCATATTGCCATGGATCGGAATTCAATTTATTTATAGTCACCATGGAATATGGTTTCAGACTAAGTGGATTTTACACCCGAATACTTGCAAGGAGGGAGCGTCGGAGGCCTAGCGGTTAAGGGGTCCGATTCGTAAGTAAGAGGTCCCGGGTTCGAATCCCAGGGTCTGTGTAACTATGATCCAATCTGGTCAGGTTCCCCTGTTAACAGGGTCACGGAGGTCAGATGGCTGTCGCCCCACTGTAAGTACCTGATCGCCAAATCCTGGATCATGGTCAAAGCGGAGTCCGGCCCCTCTCTGGTGAGAGTACAAGCAGGACCATAAGGCCGAGATTTTTTTATTTTTATTTTAGTAATTACCTACTAACTAAACAATAATATTTAGAAACAAGTTCGAGACCTTGAAATCCGAACAATAGTCATAAAATAAAAGCCATTAAACAAAACAACTTACAAACAGGAGCGACAGTAACAACTTTAAAATGCTGTTATCAAACCATCTATCATTTCCCATTGTTTCTCTTCTGTCCCCTTCATTGTCGTCTTTATGTGAAATACCACAGTATTTCAGTATTGTAGCACAATGTTGTTTCTGTTGCAATGTTTGATTGCCTAAGTAGCTTCCGTTAATAATGGCGTCAAATGCTTTATGGACTACAAACACAGGGTGTTATCTACTATACCGCTACTATGCACACTTTGTACATTGTAGGAAAACAGTAATTTAAGCTAATAAGAGGATGCGTTACTACACTTGTATTCAGAATTGTTACTACAAGGTCTTACAGAGTTTATCATCTGACAGTAGTGAAGTAACAACTTTAGTTTAACTCCAACTCTGCCTGCGGTCAAAAATTCTGATTTTAGATAAGCTCGATCAGAGTAACATCTAAGTTAAATTTTCGTCCAAAAACACGTTTTCACCTTGCGTCACTTTGACACCAATAGCCCAGAGAACCAACTTTGCTTCCAATAATCTAAAATCCAAAAATTTTGTTAGCTATTGTAATGGCAGAATATCTTAGAAAACATTCACCTTACAACGCAAAAGTTATCCGCTAATACAGCAAAGTTCAAAGATGAAAGTCTCCGTTAAAAGTTCAAAGATGAAAGTCGTAGAGTAAATTGCTCTTTAACTTGGAAAAAGTGTCATTTTGCAAACTTTCCACTATTATGCCACTGTTTAAGTGCTTGTTCCAGCGGGTAAAGAAAAACATTTTTGACTTGAAAGCTTTTAAAAGGTTTTGTTTGATTACCAATGGGTATAGCGTAATTACTTCTTTCAACATTTTTAAAAATGGCCGCAGTGGAGGTGCACTGGGCCTTGTTAATTACAGTGTCGTGAAAAGCAACTAAGTTGTCTCACACAGACAGGTCTGGCTTGGAACTGCTCTGGGTTTTTCTAAAATGAATAGGTACGTTGAGAGACGGATTTACCTCTTATTTATTATTTAATTTTATTCTTCCTGCAACTTGCAAATGTCATAGGCCAAATTAATAATAAATCGAAAGCTTCTCCTGTATTTTTAAGGAAACATTTTAAACATTTATCGTCTAGATAAAACAACTCTCCTAACATAATAATATTTACTAGACCGACTGCTCTGTAAAACAACTTGATCAATCTCCTTTTTATTGGATAACATTGTGGTGAGAACCTTTTTAGAACATTACCGACCGATTTGTTTCAGATGGTTAATATGCGTCTGCCACGCAGAGGTACCTTGTTCGATTCCCGGCCGAGCAGAAATTAAAAATACGACATTTAATTATATTTATAAGTATGTATTTAAAACACAAGCTTTGCTTCTTTAGGACTAAATGGCGCTGTGTGAATTTGTCATAGCATATTTATTTATTTATTTATTACGAAAAATTCAGAGTATCACTTACTAGCTCGCTGGATGCGTCAACGTGAATTATTTGAACGGAAATAGGTTCGAAATACGGGTAACAAAACAACCCCTAAATACGTTACAAATTGACCAATAAAACTGCAGTAACAATACGTAAGTTAAACTGTCAAGAACGACAGTTAAATTGCTAGTAAAGTTACTGTTGTTACGCCAGTTCGCTGCATACTAATTTATGGTAACGGCCATGGGAACTTAATGGCTAGGAACCTACTTCCTGGCTCTGGAAACGATGTAGGTAAACTAACCGTGCCAATCATAGGGTTACTATTGGCCTATTTACCCTATCGCAGGGGTTCTCAAACTTTTTTATAGCGACCCCCTTTACAGGTTATAATTTTTTGCTCTTCTAAAATATGCATAGTACATAACCCTGAACTGTCACAGAATTTAAAAACTTATATCCGGTCTGGTGTCTAACCCGAGACCTCTGCGTAGTAGGCTGCCATTTTGACCACTGAACCACTCTGGACATCATAAAAATAAGAGAGACGAGAGAAAGAAATAACAGCGATGAAGCTTACTTTACTTCTATGACGACCTTTACCACCAGGTGCGATGGCAGTCCAATGCCTCGATAGTTTCTATAAAAGAAAACTGAGTGGTTCGTTGGTTAACATGGCGGTTTGCTACGTAAAAGTCGGGTTCGATTCCCGGTGGCAGAAATTGAAATCATGAATATTTATTTTTGTTACGGGTCTGGGTCTTACTATGTATTCAGTATTATAGGTATGTCTTTGAAATTTTTTAAGTAGTTTATTAGTTTTAGATACCACCAAGAGAACAGTAGTAGTTTGGAGCTAGCTGGCGCTGAGTGAATTTGTTCGAGTAGTTATATTTATTTATTTATTTACAAATGCCCCTATGGATAGGGCTGCATTCATAACGGCGTCATGCAACACAAATAATAATTTTATTAATAATAAAAGTAACTACTTGGCATTTTGAAATTATTTATAATTTATATTTATTTTTGATTATTTTTGATATATTGCTTCTCGATATTTTTATACGGGGTTGAAACCTGGACTGTAAAGGCCGCAGACAGAAAACGAATTGATGCGTTTGAGATGTGGTGTTGGCGACGGAAGCTAAAGGTGCCCTGGACTGCTTTCCGAACGAATGTCTCCATACTGAAAGAGCTGGGTCTTGAGGGCAAACAACGGTTATCATCTGTTTGCCTCTACAGGATAATCAAGTATTTTGGACACATTGCTCGCCGAGATACCAACAATTTGGAGAGACTAATTGTAACCGATACTGTGGAAGGCAAAAGACCAAGAGGCCGAAGCCCCAAGCGATGGCTCAACCAAGTGTCGGAAATGCGCGCGCGGAACCAAGCGCGGCCCTGCAGGAGGCCGCCGACCGCAGCTCATGGAGAACGAGAACGTCCTTGCTACGTCGGAAGAGTCACGATTCTCAGCATTGAGGGACCGATTGAAGAGGAAGAGGTTAACAATTGATTATATGTTATTTCACTAACATAACATACAATATGGAATATTAAAATTTTATTTAAATTTGTCTGAAATAAATTATTATTAATAACAATAATGCACAGTCTGAGAACCACTGCCCTAGCTGCTGTAGTTTTCATTCTCTATCCGCGTGGAATTTTAGACTGTGAAATACAACAGAGAACTTTAAATTTCCCGGCGAGGTTTTCCTGTAATAGTGGTTGACTGCCTCTAGGGAATTGTAGTTTTGTATATGTGTAAGAATATATAAGAACTAACGGTCTTAAGTTGGTCTTAGTTCATTGGTTCATACATCAAGTCGCTCTCTAAACTTTATTATAATTTAACTGATTTTGTTAAAATCATTACAGATAGATTTAATCATGTTGGCGTTAATGTCAGAGTTGTGCACTCGCGCACGAGATCCCGGGGTCCGCCTTGACTATATCCATTAACACCTCGGTAAACGAGATAAGCATCTATTTCTTGGCAACATTTCTGTTGAGTATAAGGTAGCCAAAACTGCGATCTCCAACCCGTCTAATGAGATACTATACTACTTCTAATACCTGAGAGAATGACTGACTAAATGAGATACTACACTTTATCTTTTTATAGGTTTGACGACCTGAATGGCTCAGTGGTCAACATGCCGGTCTGCTACGCAAGAGGTCCCGAGTTCGATTTCCGGCCGGGCAGAAATTGAAATGATGAATTTTAATTTCTGTTACGGGTCTGGGTGTTCTGTGTATAATAAGTATGTATTAAACAAAAAGTATCTAAGTAATATATCGGTAATCTAGTACCAATAGCACAAGTTTTGCTTAGTTTGGGGCTAGATGGGGCTGTGTGAATTTGTCCTAGATTATTTATTTATTTATATAATTATAAGTGAAAGAATTTTTAAAATCTGTTAAGTAATTTTTGAGTTTATCCGTTACAAACAAATAAACCAACAATCAAATCTTTTCCCTTTATAATATTAGAAGGGTTGTCATAGCTGTCTGTCACTGCCGTCTTGTATTTTCAATATGAATATAAATAATACACTTATGCTGAAATGCCTTTGATCCCATTAGTTCCTCTCGCTAGTTCAATTTTGGAACTACTGGGAGCAGCCTTGTATAATATGGTTTTCTCGATATGGATCACCTGCCAAACGTGGAGATTGTGTTAATATTCCACTGATATAGCGGAGGCACTAGTCCAACCACTGGTTTAGCCGTGTGGTGTCCAGCAGAGTAGAATAGCACCAACCCCTTACATTCGCGGGCACCAACCCCTTACAAGGCGACTAATATTTTCGAGGCAGAAGATCTCGAGTCTCTACAGACTGGAAAATGAGCAGCAGCGTTTTCCATTGTTATATTTATAACATTGCGATCTCCAACCCGCCTGCGTGGAGATTATGACAATAACCTTTCGTGGGAGAGGGCCCAAGTTCTGCAGTGGACTGATATGGGCTGTGATGATGATGACTAGTCCAATTGTGGACCGCAATGAGCTGTTGCTATCATTATGTAAATATTTAATACTACGAAAACCTATTACTCCACATCTACATTCCCATATAAGTATTTCCCGCTGTAAATTACCCTCCTAAACGGTATTTATCGACTTTGAAATCGGTCGGGCGAGCCTTACGTTGATAACACGAGACCCACTGGCCCATAAAGGTCTATACAACCTGGATTAGTGGCGGTCGACCACCGTCGCTTTTCAAGGAACTTAGATAGATAGATACACTCTTTATTAAAAAAGGGCACATACAAAAATAATAAACAAAATAAATAAATTTAATCATCTAACTAAAATTAAATTAACCTACAACCCTAATCTAAATATCAATATGTACAAATAACCCCTAGATCGCTGCCACTGTTGAGAATGGTGCCCATAACGATGGCTGCATTCCCCCGCTGGATGCCTTACCCTATACCTTGGCCGAGAAATGAGCCAGCCCTGCGCTTAACCGTGGAACGAATTAAATTTGATCTCAATTTGATCTCTTTATCGCAAAAAAAATAAAATTTAACAGGAACTTATTGATATTTTACAAACTTCTTGCCTATTATGGTTTTATATAATAACTAGCTTTTGCCCGAGACTTTATCCGCGTAAAATTAGATTAAAACAATCCAGACCCACTCCCGCGGGAACCGCATTGATTTTCTATCCGCACGAGCCGCTTTGAGTCAACCTTTACAACGTGTACGGCTAAGGAATGGAACACTGTGCCTGCGTATTCTCTGATCGTTATAATCTGGATGCCTTCAAAGCTAGAGTGAATAGGCTGTTCCTAGACAGGCATGCGGCCGTATCGTCACTTAGCACCTGGTGAGATGGCGGTCAAATTTCTGCTAGTTTGTATACAAAAATGCGGAAATGCGGTAGGCGGCTATCATCTTACTACTAGATGATCAGCTTGTTTTGTCGTTTGCGTACTTTATAAAAAACAGGGGGACCCGGCGTGACTTCGTACTCGTACACCTACTTTACCCCTACCTACCCTTTTTTTGCTTATAAACCTTCCTCGTGAAACCCTCTATCTATTGTTGAAAACCGCATTCAAATCAAAGATCTAAACGTACATAGATGCATACGTAGATAAGGACAGACGGCGGAAAGCTTTGTTTTATACTATACATAGTCTAGTATAAAATACATAGAAGATAGATTCTTCCAGATACGGTTTCATTATCGACCATTTCCTTTATCCTGACTCAGTTATTCATAAATTCACTCATTTGAATTATTGTCGTCCCTTTGTTTTGGAGATTATTGTCGGCCTCCTTGGAAAACGGAGTTTTGCGTGTATTGTTAGTGGCCAAAACCGGATGACATCACACCTTTGTGGCGCCTTCTTATTTCTTTGTATGTAAATTTTATGAATGTAATAGAACAATAGTAAGGAACAATGTGGTTTCTGCTAGAAGTCAGTCATTGCGGTCGTGACGCCTCGAATGCGCCTCGAGGCCCATTCGACCTCTTTCGAATGGGTCTCGATCTAATCGAATGGGCGCTGATGTGCATAAAAATATATTTTATAAACAGTTATTAAGCCGTAACGCTGTTGCCAACAATTTTCTGATTACCATGATTGAAATTGTTATTGCGATTCCATATCATCTATTTCATGGGTTCAGTCGCTAACAAGGTTCCATTGCAATAGACTGAAACTATTAAATCGATCATACGTATTCGGAAAAGTAATAATTTCAATCATTGAAATCAGAGAATTGTTGCATTTTACGTAATTAGCCTACTGTTGCCACTTGCCATGGAATTTTCCCTGAGTTTCAAGTTTCAAAGTCAGTCGATTCTTTCTTTTTTGCACGTCAAGTCGGCAACAATGTTGCAATTGAACTAATATTAACGTGCCATCGTCCCTCCCGACTCTCTTAGTCTAGGTAATGGTATAATGAAGTCCCCATTCTCCTCCGACAATAATGTCAAAGTCGTAAAAGTAGTCAGTCAGTGTAGAGCCACCTTTAACTATGATGAATAATACCATCATACATACTAAATAATTGCGTTATTTTCCCTTCCAATTTATTAAAAGGTCCACTCCCTTGCGATTCCTTCCGTAATAGACTTCTATTTAATATAATCCTCGTAGAATTCGCATTTAGACCCACGGTGTCTATGGGGAATTTACTTTAATTACAACCGTTTTCAATTTACGTCAAATAATGGCGGGAACTTGTGTTGTAATGTTTGATTAAATTACCTGTCATCATCATCACAGCCCGTAACGGTCCTCTGCGGAACTTAGGGCCTCTCCCACGACAGGGGAGGTTATTTCCATAATCTCCACTCATGGCGGGTTAGAGATCGCAGTGTTATAAATATGAAGATGGATAACGCTGCTGCCCATTTTCCAGGAGGAGGAGGCTCTAGACCTTTTGCCTCGAGTACATTAGTCGCCTTGTACGACACCGACGAGGGTGGGGTTGGTGCTATTCTACTCTGCCGGACATTATACGGTCAAATTACCTGTACCTACATTGTAAATGATTTTTTGTACAATCTACCAGATCTCCGACTAAGCTAAGTACAAAACTTTCTATTATCTATTATCAGTATAAGCATATCAGAGTTTCGGATTAAAAAGGTACAATAAGCGTTTTTTTTTTATACTACGGTGACAAACAAGTTTACGGCATTGCAACCTTTTCCAACATATACAGCTACATGTAACACAAACACATCATATCTTATTTAAACCCTTAAAAGCCTTCCGTCATCTTTGCGGCGTAACTATCCCTCCCGATGGCTCCTTAACAACTTTTTCCTCCTAAGTAGGGTCTCATGACCCAAACCGGATTCAGGGCCACACCTGGTGTGGCCGAAACAAGCCTCGTAAGTCTCATACGAGATGCTCACGAGCCTTTTACGGGCCCGAGAATTAACCCAGAGCTTAGAGGGTTGCCGGAATTACTTGGAGGTAATATAAAATCATAAACATGCCGTTACCGTTCATTGAGACACCTCAATTCTGAGGCTTTAATGATAGTAGCTACGTAAATTAAATCCTAGCTACAGAGGGTCTTAACAGCATAGTATTCTATCTACTCCACACTTGCTTAACAACATAGTACTAATGTCCACTCTACACTTGTAGGAATAATCAGGTCTTGGTTAGCAAATAAGCAAATTATGTAATTGGTTAGGACATCACAGGCCCGAAAAAACATGTATTCTTTTAGTTTTCATAAATAAATAAATAATCATCTTGGCGTTAATGCCCCAGCTGGTCCGCCTTGTCCTTTTGATTTGAATGAACCTTTCTTGTTGCATAGCTATTGAGCCTGAGCGACGTATAGGGTATAATTGATTTTGGAAACTGGAACACCTGATGTAAAACCAAACTAGACCAGCTAAACTATAAGAAATATGAAAATGGCGCCGAATGGATTTTGAAGTGGGTTTCACAGTTTGGTAGTTTGGGGTTCAACTTAAAATCTAGGCTATATTTCATCTACTTCGGTTGGGTAGAACAAGAGATACAGCTTGACCTCCCTGTAGTACTAGCTTTCATACATTAGGGAGGTCATTTAAAATGGTCATTCGGCGAACCCCGGGCCCTCGTGCGCGAGAGCACAAGCGGGACATTAACGCTAAGATGAGATACTAAGAAGATTTAAAATGATGGTTCGAGAAAAAAATAAACCTCCCTAAAAACGATTTCCACGCGGACAAAGTCACAGGCAAAAGGTAGTAACATAATATTATTGTTCGAAGGACGAACTCTGTTCAAGGTCATTCGAGTATGCTGAGTCTCAAGCTCGGGAATTAACGTTTAGCATAACATTTGAATAAACACTAATTAGGACGAACAGGAACAGAAATGCAAAGGAGGTCAAGGTATTTTAAGTGTTTAGATAGACTATCTTCGTTAGTATAGGGGAAAATATTAATTTAAGGTATCCAATGCCACGTCCTGAAGGTATTTGGTTATTTAGTCACTAGTTGAGAGGGTATGTTGGTTAAATCTATTTCAATCATGACAAAAGATAATTCATGTTAGGCATAAGTCATGAATCTTGGCATTAATTTTCCGGTTGTGCTCTCGCACCCGAGACCATGATCCAGGATTTAGCAGATAACCTATCTGGTAATTACAGTCGAGCGAGTAGCGTCGACCTCCGTGACCCCGTTAACAGGGGAACTTGACCAGACAGGGTCATGCGGTTACACATTCAATCACCTGAATTATTTCTGTTCAGTATTTTATGACGAAATCCTCGACTAATGCCGAGGAGGCTCAAGACAGTTGCGAGGGTAGAAGCAGTCCGTGAGAATTTCTATATCTCTGCCGGCGGCTGTAAGTGATGCTGTACGGTGGAGATTTTTAAGCAAGACATCTTTTCAATCGCGCCCAGTAAAGGAACCGTTTAAGAATCGATCTCTCTTCAAAGACAGGGGAAAAAGACGCCGTCGCGAGATCGCTCGATGAAGTTTACTTGTTCGAGTCCCATACAATTAATAGGGTCCTTTCTATAGAAAAGTATAATGGTTCGAAAATCGAAAAGCTCTTTTCGAGAGAGAGAGAGACTCTCTCTCTGAAGAACAGAAAACACTGGATTATAGTGTTAATATTCTCTTCACGATTCAGGGAAAAATCGTGATGAAACCTGCTCAAGGCGTACCCCGGGCTTCCGCGAGGGCACAACCAGGACATTTAACATCAAGATAATTATTTTAAGGTAACCCCCGTTTGTAACCTATTAGTACCTACTACCTTTTCTGCATGATAAAATTGATTGTATTTGTGAAAAGTCAGCGATACTACGGTGCCACCCTACCCCGAATAAGGGCAAAGGTATTTAAATGTCAAAAGTTTACAAATACAAATACAAAACTATTTATTCCACACAAAATGTTGCAAAGTGTAGCAAAATGTACAAGGTATGTGATTTACATTCAGCCAGTCGTATATGTTTGTATGTATGCACATGCACACCGTACTTAAGGTAGTCAAATAAAGAAGTGGTCAAAAGCAGAAATGGTCCTACTTAGAACTGGCTTACGAAGAAGTGGTCACATCCAGACTGTAGGCTAATTACATAGGCACAATTTCTGATTTCAATTATTGAAATTGTTACTTTTCGATTTCATATCATAGATTTCATGGGTTCAGTTACAAACAAAGTACCATTATAATAAACTGAAACTATTAAATCTATCGTATATAATCGCAAAAGTAACCATTTCAATCATTGAAATCAGAGAATTGTTTGCAACAGGGTTACGTAATTAGCCTATTGGTCATATATAGAAAGAGACAAACAAAGAAGCCCCAAATGTCAAAATGTACACAGTGCAGGTGAACTGCGTTAGCGTTCTAAGAGTTCAGTTTCCCCAAAAGTACAAAAATTCTACAAACCGCGTTTAAAGCTTTCCGTTCCCCAAAAACTCACAAAACTCCCTACAAACTACGAAGGTGACCTCCCCACTCCCGTCGAAACGGAAGGTGCGATAATATTTCCGTATGAACAAGCAACAAATGAAGTGTGGAAGAAAAATAGCCAATAGGGACTAGGAGCGCTAACTTTCGAAGCTCCGGAGTGCTATTAAGTTTAACCAGAGATTCTGCAACGTGGATCCCCGCGACGGATATGGAAGGCATTCGCTCGTGTGATTATCGCTGCATAATATCGCTATCTGGTATACATACTATAGATACTATTTAGGTAGCTACGTCGGCTACGGCTATGCTGAGCGGAATATCTATTCACTAACGTTCTATGCTTGCTTTGGATATTGATACAGGTTTGACAGGAGACTGCTTTTTTGGGTAAATACTGTGGTAGCAGATAGTAGCTGATTGCTAGTAATTGTGTAACTTAAAGTTTAATTATAATGCAAAGATAATAATTAAACAATATACTGACTTATTAAACTGTCTGTCATTTATTCTATGGGTATGTGTCTGAAAAGAATGTTTTTTTTAAGTCAGTGGACTGTTTTTCCGTCAGGTTGGCTCCATCTTCGACTGCATTATCGTTTATCATCAGACGAGATGGCCGTCACACTAGCTTAGTAATGTTTAATTTTGCAATGCCTGTTATGTTCTGGTTATGTATATGGTGCGTCATAGTAATATGTAAAATATATCCTTGTAATATACTATGGTGACATAATAAGTTATTGATGCAAGGAATAACAGTGCCACAAATTTATCTGACCCGAAAAAAAGCTGGAACTACGAAAAAATTGCTGCACTTCATTTTTAAATGTATTTAGACATAGACATAGACATAGACGTATCTTTATTTGGTCCAATAACACATTAAAAAAAAACTTAGAACTAACATAATAAGTACATAATAAGGAAGCAGGGCGATGCATCATCGGACCAAATTGGACCAGCCAATGGCAGCAGCCAAACACAGCGCTGGTTTTCAGACTGACCCATAATAGAGCTCGATGCGCGCACGACGCGAACGACGTGCTAATGCAGAAATGATATTAATACAAATATATATAATACAAAATAAAATAAAATAAATATATATTTATAGATGTAGAACCTGTAACTTAATATGGGATAAATAATTATATATACCTTATTTTTTATGAAAACCAATAAATAATATATGAGTATAATTTATTACAAAACGCTGTTTCTAACTGGACAAAAAATGGCTAAAAAGACAAATAAATGAAAATAATAAATAAGCGATAAACGCAATCACATCCTGGCCAAGTAAGTGGGACGTACGCGCGTACCAGGGACCAAATCTTTTTGATAGTTTATAAGAAAACTTTTTGTATGTTTTAAAAAAGAACACCTTGTCACCAACAGCGACGCTGTCACCGGGTCAGATATGTTTGTGGCACTGTAGTATCACTGTACAATCGGGACTGACGTAAAGACGATGATGGTGATGGTGAAGTATCTTGTCCGAAAACAAAAACTTACGATTGCCTAATTAAACAATGATCTCTCTATACTTACTGATCCACAGATACCGAGAGTAGCCAGAAAGCAAAATGGGTAATCTTAAATTTACATGGTACTCTGGTATTTACATCACAAATGGATTCGCAATTGATTTCAAATACGATTGTCGTTACAAGCATTTGTAGCTTAACCGTGTAACCTGATATTTCAAGCCTAACATAAACTATTAAGCTGAATTTGGACTCGCCGATCTGACCACAGACACCGAACGTGTTGAATTGACCGTGTAATTTCGACAGACAAAATTGCGATGAACGCTAGACTGAAAATTAATATACTTTCGCACGTTTTCACAGCCGCTTTGGTTTGATATGGTCGACAACTGGAGTACACGCATTTTTGAGTGGAGGCCGCGAGGCAAGCGTAGTGTGGGCTCTGTGACCAAGTGGAGTGTGTATTTGCGAAAGGAGGCAGGTAAAGGTTAGATGTGGCAACCTAAGAACAGGATGCATAGATGGTCGTCTTGATAATGTCTTGAACTTAGTTTGCTCGAATTCTCTTTGGCCATCATTATCCTGTCTTGTATTTTCTGACCTACTTTAAGGCTGTTTCCCCCGATCACGTTCCATACAAACGTAATTTGATTATATTTTCAATACTTCGCAACCAAAGTCAATGAAATTTTGTATACGTGATCTAGAAACCAATATCTATGCTTGTGGTTTTTCAGATATTCGATAAAATATATCATTTCAAAGTTACACTCTTACTCTTTGGTCTACGTTGCTCACCTCAAGCTGAACTTGTAAAGAGCATGTGACAATGTATGTGACAATTAGTATAAGTCCTTTTATTTGAACACGTTCTTGGCCAAAAGAGTTCTTCATTCTAATGAACTCTAAGTACCAATCGTGTTATCTAGTTCATTAGAACAATGGAGCCCAACTAGATTATCTAGTCCACCCTAACACTATCTAGTCACAATCAGCTTCATGGATGATCGAACGGGTTCAAACCCCAATTTCCAGTGTAAGACCCGTATCCGTCATAGCGTTTCAACAGGGCGGCCAGGCCCGATGATTCGATTACAATCAAATTGAATAGGTAGTGCCTGCAGGTAGATTAGATATAACCAAATCCAATATCGGCGACCCATCGCGGGGACACCGAGCCGTGAAATAGGCAGGGACGTTCTCAGGCAGGGACCACGGGTTCTCGAGGGGTCGTTTTGAGAAAGAATGATATTTTTTACTAGCCTAGACTAGCCAACATTTGACCGTCATCTTACCTGGTGGTAAGTGGCGATGATGCAGTATGCCTATATGGAAATGAATATAACAAAAACTGGATGGCCCGCCGCGGTTTATTTCGCGTGGTAGCCTACCCTATAAACCTTCCTCTTGAATGACTTGAAAACCGCATTAAAATCCTCTACGTAGTTTAAAAGATCTAAAAGTACATTCATACATTATTATTTATTTGTGTACCTCAGCAGTTATCTAGGATTCATAGGTTAGTGCTAGTACAAGGTTTGTGACCAGGTGGCGCTACATAAATTTGACTAAAACATTATTATCAACAAAGTACTTGTTTTTGGACAAAAATAGCCCTGTGAAAATTACTTACCGATGGTTGGATTCTGTCAAAACTGCGGAGTCCGTCTGGGTAGGTCTCACCGATTCATCCAGTTATATTCCAGTTTGAAGCATAAGGTAGCCATTACAATTACGGGCAAGAATCATAACATATCACCTTAGATCCTCACCGTGACAACGCACCTGCGACTCGACATTATTGTCACGCAGAAACTACGTGCAGGTGGGCTGTCTGCTCGCTTGCCACTGAATAGCTAAAAAAATTATGACCACTATGTTTTTTCCCATGGCAACCCTGGATTGCCAACATTATTATTCAAGTTCGGCCCTGGCTCGGTTTATTGATCGCATTTATATCTAAGACAATTGGATATAGCCTACGCCAATATTGCACCCGATATCCTATTAGATTTCCAATTGATAAAGGACGCATTGGATCGTGCTAAAGTCGAAGTGTTTTTATTGGTTCCGGATATTTGTAGCCGAAGATTAAACTTTAGCCCGGTTGTATTAGGGATCTGTTACACAATTTTAAATACGAAGCAACAATGCCTGCGAAGTACCGGTTTGTAGGTTAAGGCAGCCAGTATGTTTGCAGACGTGTATCAGGTACAGCTGCAGGTGAACGGATTCCCCAGCATTCATTTAAACTTTGCTGGGGGGTCCGTTCACTTTGCAGCTGACACCCTGCAAGTGTCGAAGCCAATGCCGTTTCTTAAAGTTTTGAAATCACTGCAGCAGTAGAGGCACCCTACACATGTGCATGTGTGGGTCGGCACGGGTGTACCGGATTCGGATGTGGAATGAGCTCCCAGCCACAGTGCTTCCTTTGGACTATGACATGGGATCGTCAAAGAGGTATATTGGAGGTCTCCTTAGTGGCGGGCAACGCATTATAGCGCCCCTGGTGTTGCTGATGTCCATAGGCGGCGATGACCACTTTCCCTCAGGTGGCCCGCATACCTGTTTGTTTTCCGTAACACATTAAAAAATGGTTCAATGGACAAGGGTACTTAATTTTCACATTACGACACCCAAACTCTATAAATTCTATAATAATTAAGACGGACCCACTCATCCGAAAAGTAGCGACAGCAAATATTTTTATCGCCGACGATAAAAGCTATAAATCCAAAAACATTGCTGTGCTGTCTGTACTAACGATAATAATAAAAGTTGTTTATTTCAGACAATTAATGTTTAGTTTATTATTTATGTGTCTGGCAGAAGATAAACAAAGGCATTGCAGTTTCTAGTTGTTATGTGTCCTTTTAAAAAACAAAGTCGAATCCCGCGGTCTGTCCCTATCTATGTATGTAGACTTACATCTTTTACTTAAACTACGCAACAGATTTGAATGCGGTTTACATCAATAAATAGAGTGGAAGACTTGGAGAGTGGAAGTTACTTCCTCCTCAAGAGGAGGAAGTAAGAAAAAAAGGTTAGGTACAGGGTAGGTGTAGGGTAGGTGTAGGGTAGGTGTAGGGTACATAACGGTAGCAAGAACAACACAACACAACAACCATATTTTAGCTAAAGTAGGTTTATGAAACGTAAAGTAACTGTTATGAATAAAACCATTAACATTTTGTTCTCTTAAAATATATTTCTAAAAATCAATACCTATTTCCAAATTACACGTAAAACCGACACAGCTCCAACTTTGCTATAATAATTCAATAATACAAAACAGAAAAGGCACTTTCATTATGTAGGTACTAGAGAGCTATTGTAAGTATCAGGATACCAGGAGCTTCACCTTTGACTAACCTTTGTCGGCGATTTCGGTGAAAGGTCAAGCAGTCAAGCTATTTCATTCAACTTGATTTGCAAAACGTGTAATATTTAGTAGGTAGATATAATTATTTTATAAGTACTATAGTACTCAATGACATACGAACAGATAAACCACCATATGTAAAGTAGTATAGATGTAAAAGCCACAACATCTTCGATTCATGTACTTAAGTTACATGTAAAGCTTTGTATATGAGGGCTAAGATGATATACCTACCTCATGGCTGTAATTTTGCAGACTTTCTTTAAATAAAATACCAACAACGTAAGCCTTTTTGCTTAGCTGGCGAAGTTGATAAGGCGATAGTACCAATGAGGAAGTTTCTCAAATTTTTATTATTATTAAATATTTTTATTGAATTTAAAAATTTGAGCCAAATGAAACAAAACTGTAAAAAAAAATTTTTAATATCTCAATAAACAAAAAAGTTATGAGACTTTAAAGTTACGATTGCAAGAATCATTTCATTAGGTGCGCGAATTCGTGCTTGACGTCACCAGGTCGTCATACCGCCCGCCACTGTGGCGCTACCCATACACTGAAACTCTTAGTGACTGTATCTTCGGAACCGTAAAATCTAGACACTTGAGCTTTTCACAGAGTATGTGTTACTATGGCCGCTATAACAACGAATAATAAAAATAATAAATCTAAAATAAGAGGGGTCTCCATTCATGAAATGTGATTTTACGGCGTTATCAGAGGTATTTAATTTTTCTCTATCGCATAATGGTTAAACTTACATGCATCCCACTTTAGGAGAGCGGCACTGGTCTAATGGCAGCTTGCTTGCGAGACCGATAACCGAGGTTAAGCAATGCTCGCAATATTCGGGAACAGGATGGGTGACCGTTTCGTACTTTGAGCCGATTTGATACGGTATTAGGAGGCACACCTAACCAGTGGCGAGCTCGTAGCAGTTAGACGAAGCCTCAAACTACGAAACGGTCACCCTGGCTTGTTAGATTTGATTTATATTTTAACACTATGTCATTAAATATGGCAATATCGATATTAGGAAACTTCCTAATTGAATCTTTAAATCCCCAATCATTAACAAACGTAAATATGCGAATATGCGACTTTTATACCCATCGCAAAACTAGCATAATTATGCCCGCGACACAGCTCGGGCCGCGAGAAAGCGTCTGTTATCTTCACTCAATACTACGATGAAAGAGATAGCAGTATCTATGTCGCGCCTCTCTCTCTTATCGAATTGTGCTAGCTTTGCAGCTTCTATAATTTAATTACTAAGACAAATTATTTCCCCAACGTTGATTAAATACCATTGTATAAATAAAGCATTTCGAGTTTTGCATTGTAAATCTTAATTGACTTTCCCTTAATGTTGATTATTGATTATCGGTGTCAGTCAAGATTGATTTAGCACATTACTTTACCAGAAATATAAATAACCGTTTAACGTTAGACAGTGAGATTTCCAAGAGTTCCAAGGAATAATAACAACTTCAATCTAAATTTATTTGAACGTTACATTAAGAGTACACTAACTTTTGCCCGCGCAAAATTCGGTGATGCCTTATCCCCGCGGGAACCACTTATATTCGGGATAAATTATAACCTTTTTGATAACTGGCTATGAATTATAACATTGCAAGATTTCATCAAAATTTGTTCACTAGTTTTTGCGTGAAGGAGTATCTAAAATCCAGAGCTTCGGTGGCCTAGTGCGACTCGCAATGCGAGAGGTACCGTGTTCGAATCCCACTACCGTCATGTCCCAATGACTTATTAGTATGTAGTTTATTAGTATTAGAAATACATTAGTTGTATACTAACCGTTGCTCTTAAGGCGAGGGAAAACATTGTGATGAAACGTGCACATTCAGGCGACTGAATGTGTAACCATGAGTCAATCTGGTCAGATTCTCCGGGTAGTACGGTCACAGAGGGCGGATGGCAGTCGCTCCACTGTAATTACCTGATCTACCAAATCCTGGATGATGGTCAAAGCGGACCCCGGGCCCTCGTGCGCGAGAGCACATCCGGGATATTAATGGCAAGATGAGGAGCAGTAATTACAATCCAAAGTTATAATCTTTCGTATTAATAATATGAGTACCTGTAGGATTACTAGGATATGAGCATTCTTCAAAGACGAACATTTGACTACCCACTGCAACTAATAAACTCCGCAGAATTTCAGCCTCTTTGATACGGAAACCTTACTTAACGTTTCAGGTATTGCGGAGTCGAAAATCCTGAGTCAAAGCGGCGCGGCGCCTGCTTAGAAACCAGGTTTCCCGGATTCGCACAAGCCGTGCTCGACACGAACTGGGAATTTCCGCCTGACATATTCACGATCTTAACCTGTATATCGAGGTAAAATGGAGAGACATGTAGTTGACACTATTGAACAGTATAATTTATTAATTACATTTAAACCATACACCATAAATTGTACTTTGTACACTATAATACTACTATTATACATCAGTACATTGGCCGTGTGGTGTCCGGCAGAGTAGAATAGCACCAACCCCTTACATTCATGGGTGTCGTACAAGGCGACTAATGTTTTCGAGGCAAAAGATCAAGAGTCTCCGTAGTCTGGAAAACGGGCAGCAGCATTTTTCATAATTATATTTAAACACTGCGATCTCCAACCCGCCTGCCAAGCGTGGAGATTATGGCAATGACCTCCCCTTTCATGGGAGAGGCCCTAAGTCCTGCAGTGGACTGTTACGAGCTGTGATGATGACATCAGTACAGTAAAATTTTTGGTGGCTAGCTAGAAAAGAATGACGGAAAAGTATTAGCCTCAAATTCAAATTTGACATTCGAGATTCGGAGAATACGCGTCTAAATTTGGACAAAGATTTACTAGTATTATAATATTATAGATATATTTGTGTTCACCTATTGATCAAAAAATAAAAATAAAAAATTCGACATTTAAAAATGTCGTTAGATAAATCTTACACTATACAACCTATCTCACACTAATGGCCGTTTCCACTAAACGTAGGAACCGCCTAAGTTCCGTCTTAACTACTTTTTAGCCAATCAGCAACGTCCAAATTAAGGTAAGATAGCACTTAGCCGATTTGTAAGTTTAATGAAAACGGCAATAAGCCTATTCAACGCATGGCTAAAGGATAAAAGGCACAAAAATAAGTCCTACGTTATACTCGAATCTTAGTCCATAACTCTGCGTAAGATGTATATTACATACCTATATTTCCCCCTACGCCTATTGATCTCGGCCCACGCTCATATTTCACTAATATTGGACGTAGATCGTCTAAAAAACATTCATTTGATACCGCGGAAGTTCGGAATGTGGGGAAATATCTCTGATTTTCCGGTCAACTCAGCAAGTTCCGAATTACCATATGAAAGTCATTTTTTATCATCGGAAAATATGGTTTCTTTGAATCGTGAAAGCCTTTGTAATGTTACTATGGAAGATAGATATCTCTGATGTGTTCTATTGTAGCTTTGGTGTAATATTATAGGTACATATTATGATACTACGGTTTCAGAGGCTTTGTTTTCGCCATTGTTCCAAATCCATTTTCCACGCCATTTAATGGTAGTTGGTTCGTTATTTATTCACGCAACAATGGATAGTTATTTTGTTTTCCATCATCCATACCATTATTGGACCTCCTGACTGAGCCTCCTCCACATTAGTGGAGAGTATTTTGTTTCGTCCTAACTAGGTACTTTTTACTAAAGTTTGTACGATAACGTCGCAGGTCGCTGCACAAGACAATTCAAAGTTAAGTAATAAAAGTGTCGTACAATACTTGCTATTTTATATGTATTTTACTAACTATGTATTACGTATTAAGTATGTATTGTATTAAGTATTTTAAGTTAAGTACATATATACGTAGGGGAAGGGGGACATGATGGGGTCACGAGGGAAGACGGGGCCGCCCACATAAACAAGAAACAAAATGTATAGGAATAGAAAGCTAATAGGAAGCGATATTTGTCAATGGACAACACGGAAATTGCGTTGATTGTCTCGTCGATCTTATTTTGTGAGTTAAAAATCTTTATTGTAAGGTCATTATGACTATGCAGTTTATGCCTTTACAAAATGCCGGTACAAAATATGTGGAAAGTTGATAAACTAGGGGATACCTATGCCAAATTGTAGTCAGATTAATAAGACATGTGTCACAAATAAATAATAATAATAAATGCCAAGCTTATGCCATGTTTTTGTTATTTCTTTTAACATCCCTGTCATGCCCCTCCTTCCCCTACACACTCACACCCGTATACCACAAGCTACGATCCTAACACACCTTTTTTCCTTTTTAACATTTATAAATATTTTCATACATTTATGCCATGCATTTAAAAACGGTACTTCTAACCGTACTTGCAGTACTTTTATAAAAGAAGATTGTATAGCCGTCATATTACACGATGTTGAAGATAAACTTCCAGTTTAATCTAGTTCTGAAATCCCCGAGACACGAACTCTCTTGCCCTCCCTGTGAGCAGAGCAAAGCAAACCAAATTTAATTTAATCCCAAACTGCATCCAGAGGAGGAAATGCAGTAATTCCACGTCGCAAACTGAAATTAAAACAAAGCAATTTAATCCCAACGGTGGGTCGGTGATAAAATAAATAAAAAAGTCTAAATCCCCTCGGATGTGACTCCAGTGAAGCGCGTTTCAGCCCACTGCAGCCGCAGAGACGTGACAGTGGCCTTATAGTGACGTTACATACGTCGATATCGATATATCGATAAAAAATTCTACAAATAGCTAGCGGCAGTTTTAAACTTCTACCAATTCTATCGCGGTGGGCGATGTTTTCATTGCTCAGCATTTATTATTCCAATTTTAATTTTAATTTATTTCATTCTGACAACAGAAAGCCATTTCTATTAGTAGTACAGGTATCTTAAAATCTATGTTAGTAAAACATACATAAACCTAATTTTGCGACATGGACAGTGAGTTTTAAAATGTCTATAACAGAGTAAATAATTTTGTATTGAATTATATTAGGTTTTTATTATTGATTTTAGTATATTTTAATTTAAAGACGAAGGTTTTTGACCAGTGTTTTGTGTTTTTGAACAGAGACGTGGTGCCTTACCAAAAGCCTCATTAAGAACCTCAAAGTCAGCGCAGAATGGAAACATCTATGCTCGGAGAGTGTCTCTACTTCATTAAAACAGAGACAAATAATAGGTCTTTACCTATGAAATTGCCGTTTTGTATGAACAAATTTAAACGATTTTTTTTCATGTATTTGTATTAATCGAAGTAATCACCCATGAAGTCAATGCATCTTTGCCAACGCAGTAGCAGTTTATTGATGCCCTTCTTAAAGAAATCAGCTGGACGGGAGGCAACAAATTCTTCAAAGGCATTTTGTACTGCCTCTCGGGTATTGAATTTTTTTCCCGCCAAGAAGTTATCCAAATTCTGGAAAAAGTAGTAGTCTGTAGGCGCAAGGTCTGGTGAGTAGGGCGGATGACGGAGAGCTTCCAACCCCAGTTCTTGCAACTTGGAGACCGTCTGCTGTGCAGTATGAGGTCGCGCGTTGTCGTGCAGGAGCAGCGGAGACGAGCGATTGACTAATGCTGGTTGGAGATGTGCCAGCTTCTGCATCATTGTGTTCAGTTCTTCACAGTACACATCTGCAGTAATGCTTACCCCATTGGGTAAGAAGCTGTGATGAATCACACCGGCGCGGCGCTAGACCACCAAAACAGTGACCATCACTTTTCTAGGGGTAAGTTTTCGTTTAGGGTATTGTTTAGGTGCTGAACCAGGATCCAACCAACTTGCTGAGCGCTTGCGGTTATCAAACTGAATCCATTTTTTATTGCAGGTAACAATGCGGTTCAAAATTCCTTCATTTGTGTGTCTGTTGAGCAGTGCAAGGCACGTCTCGACGCGTACTTCGCGCTGGCGCTCATTGAGTTCGTGAGGCACCCATTTGTCAAGCTTTTTTACCTTGCCAATTTGACGCAAATGGACCAATATTGTTTTGACGCTAACGTCGAAAGCTGCTGCTAATTCAGCCGTAGATTGTGTATCATCAGCTTCTACAATCGCCTTTAATTCGTCATTGTCGACCAAAGTCTTCGGACGACCGCGAGGTTCATTTTTCAGGTCGAAATTTCCAGAACGGAAGCGAGCAAACCAATAACAGGTAGTGCGTTAGTTTGTAGTGTTAGCTCCGTAAACGTCGATGATGTTGCGTGCCGCTTGTGCCGCGTTGCTGCCACGACGGTACTCATATTCCATAATTACTCGAATTTTTAACGTATCCATGATGACAAAAAAGATTGAAATGCGATGAAAATGTTACACTAATCAATAAACAAATGACTACTTTTGGAAAAAGAATTCCATGTTTTTAAAATAAAATTAATTTGAAATTAGAATTCTTAGCCAAACAAAAAATATTTTGATTTGAAATGGCCAGTATTGCAGAACGGCAATTTCATAGGTAAAGATCTAATATATAGTGGAATTAAACTGATTATCGACACGTACCATCCCAGCTCTAGCACTCTAGAGGAGCTTGCAACGGTGACCCCGCGAGATATCCGGAATTAGATTTGTAAGCCATCACCGGTCGGCTGCGGCGGCCTGATATGCCACAAAGGGTTGCCAGACAATACTCCATGTTTGTCATAATTGCTAAAAGGCAACTGCGGCTTAGCCAGGGTCTGCAACTACTATGACAACAGAATCGTAACCCCTGCGGAAAATTTCAGGGCATTGAGAACGAAAGGAGCTCTAACTTCTCAGTATCTATTGTCCAATTTAGGTATTACACAAATATTGCTTTATAACACATCATTAAGTATTGAAATATGTAAAGTACTTTTTGCTTTATATATTACAGAACCGTAAAGATTTTTCATTGGAAAAGACCTTTTTTCCAAATCATTTACGTTCTTGCTGCGTATGAAGATTTCTCAGATTTCTCGGACAAACTCGATGATATTATCTTCGCCAAAGGTATTCTGTGAAATAAAAAATATAACAAATAATTTGCGTAATTCTATAATTTATTCATATGGGATTTGTTCGTGTGTAAAATTCCCGACTTCGGTTTCACCTCAGCAATTTTTACATGCCGATGGAAAAGTGCTGAGCTGGTACTTAATGCTTCTTATTTCTATAGGCAAGCAAGAGAATAGAGTAAGCATTTGTCATCCATCTCACCTGAGGGTAAGTAGTGATGCGGCCTAGTATTGTTTGAAGGAATGTGGAAGTACTTTCCCATTCAATTAATACGTACGATTCGGATACGCTCGTCTGATTGGTCTCCATAGAGGCGGGCAACGCATCGGTAGCGCCCCTGGTGTTGCTGATGTCCATAGGCGGCGGTGGCAACTTTCCATCAGGTGACCCGCATGCCTGTTTGTCTGCTGTATTACATAAAAAAGTAGACCAATAGCGTCGCCCCCCGTCGCGCATTTCGTTGCAAAATCTAATGAACCAAATAATTGATTTTCTTGAAAGGCTTTGTAATAATGTCATATTATTGAATAGTATTTTGGAAACCGATCTACATTTCAATCCCTATTGGAACATTAATCTGTATTATTAGCATACAAAGCAGGGCTTTTTGTGGCATGCCACAGATTAGTCAATACGATCCCATTCGTCTTTGAATCTGACACAACTGAATTTGAGCCCTCTTCAACGTAACCGTATATGCCCTTGCAATAATATAATATGCCGAGTATGCCTGGTATTAGCTCGGTATGTGCCGGATATGTGTGTATGGTCAAACGAGAGATATGGGGATTCTGTTTCAGTTTAATTGGTATGGCACAGAATGTTGTACTATATGTTAGTACAACATTCTGCCATACCAATTAAACTGAAACATTTGAAGGGGTGACTTGACTTAGTTGTATATTATTTAGTTATTGAATAGGCATTACAGGGGAGCGTCGGTGGCTTAGGTAGTAGAGTGGTTAAGGTATCCGACTCGTAAGCGAGAGATACCGGGTTCGAATTCCACTGCGGCCATGTAACAATGACTCTTTTCTCAGTGATGTAAATTAATTGAATTCTAACCGAATGCTCTTACGGTAAGGTAAAACATCGTGATGAAACCTGCAGATTTAGGCGAATGAATACGTAACGATTATCCAATCTGGTCAGGTGGTAGCAGGGTCTCGGAGGTCAGGTGGCAGTCGCTCCACTGTAATTACATGATCTACCAAATCCTGGATTATGGTCGCTACGCGTTCGCTATTATTGGACGCACTCTAATAAAACATTCTTTTTTCTTGTGGATTTTCAATATAGAATTCGCATTAGCAATGTATCCACTATATTCCTTAGTGAAGAGCCGACTTAGAGCCAAGAGCAGAAAAGCTGGTGCTGAAAAAATATATCGATAATCTATGCCTTTCACTCAATGTCTGGGCAATGATTCATGCCCATATCATAGCCATATCTGGCACGTGATTCATCGAAGCTGATTGCTCGGACAGCGGGCCAAAGGGTATTGAAAAAACGGCTGCGCGATATGAAAAAGTCGCTCATTCATATGGATCTTATTGGGGGAGCAGTGATTAAATTGCATGTGAAATTTACATTTTTGGGCAGCTGCTCGTGTTTGTTCTAGGTATTACGTGCTTTCAACGAAACTTTAATAAAATTTACTGTTAGTAAAAGAATTGTTGAAATCGGTTCAGTAGTTTCGTAGTTCATCGCGTTTAGACATGGCGCGGAATTTTGTTTTATAAAATATGAATTTGATCAACTTTGACATCGTTGAAATACCGCGGATAAAATTAAAGAGAATCGCCTGGGTTGGTTTGGTTGCGCAAACCCCAGGGATACATGGGAAATAGGTAACATACCGGTATCAGAAGAGGTTTCGTCTTCAAAGAGACGTATTGACATCGCTGACTTGGATGGGAGAGCAAACGGCTTCGGGACTTGAATGGTGAAGACCGAGCGAAATAAAGGAGAAGGAGTAGGAAAGCCTATTTACCAAAAAGCATATTAAATAAAACAAAGCCGCTTCCAGCCGTCTGTCCCTATGTATCAAATAGAAATAGAAATAGAAATAGAAACATTTATTTACACACAATAACACCACAAACACATAACATAATGGCTCAAAGGGGATGAATCACTGACCTCCAAAAAGGTATTTTTGAGGCCAGCGGTTCGACTCCAGAGCCGTAAAATAAATAATAAAAAAAAAGGAAGATTAAGAAAAAAAAAAAAGTGACAACAATGCAAAAACAATACCATTAATTACAAACAACATGAAATGAGTAAACGACAACTAGACAAACATACATGAATAGAAGAAAAATTATGAATAGAACCGTTGCATGTGGATGTGGTGTAGCGTGTAAAAGGGACCTCACTCAGCTTCATGCCCTGGCGGAGACCAGGGCGCTGGCTTTCAGTGAGACCTGCTGAGTGAGGCACGGACGAAGACGTTTTTAATAGATACGACATGTGGAGTGTAAAATACGTGTTTAGTGTAATGTATTGTATGGATGTATTGGCCGCAACGAAGAGTCAACAATACAAAAACGACTTATGTACCTAACCTTTTTTTTTTTTTTTTTTATATTGAACAAGACAAGCATTTGACCGCCATCTCACCTGTTGGTAAGTGACGATGCGGCCGAAGATGGAGCATGCTCGTCTTGGAACAGCCTATTCACTCTAGCCTTGAAAGCATCCAGATTATATTGATCAGGGAACACACTCACAGGCAACGCGTTCCACTCCTTAGCCGTACGCATTATAAAAGTCAAGCCAAAGCGGCTCGTGCGGATAGTTGGAAGGTCCACGACATAAGGATGAAGCGCTCGCCCGGATCGTGTCTCTCCTATTAGGAATAGAAAAATAAAAAAATAAAAATTGGTAAAAGGTAATTATTGTGTCAGGTGAATATTAATATTATAATTGTATTGGATTTTGTCAAGCTATTGAATAAAGTAAATGTCAATGAAAATTTTAGAAAAATAATATAATTATGTCAAACTTGCATTTTCAGATCTTTATCTACCTACCTATGTCTAAGCAAAAACACTAAAGCAACTCACATTAAAATGACTTGGAACATACCTATCAAAGACACTTCTGGTATTGGTAATCCCTTGCACACCCAATGCGAAACGACCCAGCCAACGCCCCGCTGTGAGTCTGCAACCCTTGTGGTAAGTTGAATATTTTATATTTGCTTCTTTTGAATATCCAATAGCAATGTTTTGAGGTGTTTTCTAAAAGTAAACAATGATTGCAGACTACGCAGAGGCGGCGGCAAGTCATTCCAACATTTGGTGGCTGCAAATTTAAATGACCCACGAAATGCGGTCGTTCTGTGGCAAGGCAACACCAATGAATACCGATAGGCTCTGGTGACATTTTGGATATCGCTAGTCCACAAAAGTTTATCAGCGAGATATGGTGGTGTCCTGTAACGAACTACTCCGGAGAGACTAACAGGGGATTGGCTAGGTGTAGCTCTCTACGGTATTGCATTTTCAGTATATCAGCTTTATTCAAATATGGAGTGACATGCGTGTGGGGAGGAATATGAAAGTAAAACCTGGCGCATGAGTTTTGCATCTGCTGTATTCGTTTCTTTGTCCTTGCCAGCAGTCGAGGGCCATAAACAATGTCCATGTAGTTCAGCTTGGAGAGGACAAGCGCGTCGCAAAGTTGAATCCGTACCTTGGTATTAATAAACGGTCTGATTTGGTACAACACCTTTAACCTGTAAAAACATTGGCTTAGCACATTTGAAACATGTTTTTCGAAGCGAAGTTGCTCATCCAGAGTCAGCCCTAGATTTCGCGTCTCACTGACACGCTGAATGGGTTCGCCTTGAATTTGCACTATTGAATTTTTTGCCGCAATTTTCTCAATTTGCTTTCCGCGACCTAGGATCATAAACTTGGATTTGCTACTGTTCATAACTAGTGAATTCGATTTTGCCCATTTGGCTATATTATCCAAGTCTTCATTTAGCCTTATGATTGCCGAATCCACATCACCAGGACTACAGGGTATATAAAGCTGCAGGTCGTCGGCATAGATGTGATAAAAGCAATGCCGAATGACCCTTGTGATATCGGCTGTGTAAATGATGAAGAGTATTGGTCCTAAAATCGATCCCTGGGGAACGCCCCTCATAACAGCGGAATGACCAGATTCATGCACCACACCACCCCCATCCATTGTTTCAACGTGCTGTTTACGGTGCTCGAAGTAACTGAACCAGTTCAATGTTTGACCACAAAAACCATAATATTTGAGCTTCGCTAACAGTAGAGAAACATCAATGCTATCAAAGGCTCGGGAAAAATCAAGGAGAGCCAAAAGAGTCCCCTGACCATTGTCTTGCGCTTCCAAGATGTCGTCGACCACTTGAGCCAAAGCCGTGCAAGTGCTATAATGTCTTCTGAACCCCTACTGCACCACGGGCAATATGTCATTTTCCTCCAAGTACTTACGGACTTGGTCTCCAACAACCTTTTCTAGAATCTTGGAAGCGCAAGGCAACACACTTATAGGTCTCAAGTCGCTCACCGTGGCTGGGCTACCGTTTTTGGGCAATGGCCTGACTATTGCATGCTGCCAAGCGGTGGGGAATTGACCAGTTTCAATGGAGGTATTGATGACAGAAGTGAGAACGGGCAAAATGTGTGGTGTCATCATTAACAGCATATCCAAGGATATACCATCAACTCCAACCGCGTTAGACTTAAGGCTTTTCAATTTTTTGTAAATAGTCTCTTCTGTCACCGTCCTCAACCGAAACTGATTAAGGTTACCGCAGTGGGTCTTGAAGTACTCAACTTCCAAACTAGAGACATCCAGACTGCCTGGAACCTTTAAAAAGTGATCGTTAATTGTATTTGGAAAGTTCAGTAGATGGTCAGGTACTTCGCCAACGCTTCGAATCCTAACGTTACGTTTCATGTGAGACCATAAGCTACGTGGGTTGTGTACGTTAGAATTGACATAAAAATCATAGTAAGCACGCTTTTCCCTCACTAGCGCCTCGTCAACAACCTTTTTTAATTCTTTGTAATATCTAAAATGTGTATCTAGGCCAGAAGAACGGGCGCGAGCATGGGCCTCGTCGCGTTTTGACATCATTTGTTTTATGTTGTACGTGATCCACGGGTATTGATAGTCTTTTATTCTACGATTTTTTAGCGGGGCGTGTTTGTTAAATAGCAAGAGAATGCATTGATTTAGAGAAGTCACCATATCATCGACTACTTCCAGTGAGGAAATATAATTCCAGTCAATTAAAGCTAAGTCGGCATTGAACTGTTCTAAATCCATTGATAATATGTCCCTACGTAATACATTAAATGGTGTTAATTTGGGCTTACTAATATTTACTTCACAAGTAAGAAATGCGTGGCTGCCAAGATCCCTCACATAATCAACCCCGACCTCACGCACCTTAAGATCCGTGGCTATTACATCAATTAATGTCGCACTCGTATCTGTAAAGTGTGTTGGCTGAGTGACACACTGAGAAATTCGAAAACAAGAAAATAAGCTTATAAGTTTTTTTGTGTTTGTGGTATTAGGCTCTAATAAGTTGATGTTAAAGTCACCTAGCAGTATTATATTATTTGCCCACGAAAATGCGCTTAGTGATTCCGTCATTGCATCGATAAACGTATCGACGCTCAGCCACGGCGGCCGGTAGGCAGTCCCAATAACAATGACGGTCCCGCGCACAGACAGCCGCAGCCACATTTGTTCGGCTTGGGGCGCGTCGGGATGGACCAAAGTGCGAGCGTGTACTGTGCGCGCAACGTAGAATCCAACGCCGCCTCCGCGCGAGCGCACGTCATTCGATCGCGGAATATGCCGCAGACGATAGTTCGGCACCGCTGGCGCTCTAGCAGTTTGGTTATCCCGCAGCCAGGTCTCGTTGATCGCCATGATGTCGACCCTGTGACGGTCCATAGCCACCAAGAACTCGTCGTGTCGTGTGCCTAGTGAACCCGCGTTTAGCAAACCTAACTTTAGTCGTTTGTTATTGAATGTTGATAATATTTGATGCATTTGATCGTCAGTGAATTAGATAACTGTTGGTTTGAATGTGTAGTGCGATTGGTGTCGTGTATATTATGTGTATGACTGAGTGGGTAGTGTACGTATATAGAAAATGAATTTAGTAAGTGCTGACAGTAAACGCGGTTTGTAGGTAAATACATAATAGTTCAATTATAGGTTATAAGCTTTGGACGTGTTATTAAGATGTGTAGGTTATGGGAATGTTTTTGATTGTAAGTATGAATGTTGATAGTAGTGAATGGGTAATGTATATATTGTGTGATTATGTAAATATTAAATATAAGTTGATTATATAGTGTGTGATGTTTATAATTACACATGCAACGGCACTGAACAACAAAAAGTATACGGTAAAAGAAATAGACGAAATACAACAAAGCGTATCAATATACGCTTAGATATTTTTACCTACGCAACGGATTTTAATTCGGTTTTTAACAATAAATCTCTATCACTTTTAATTCATTAGGAAGGTTTATAACTAAGAAAAAAAGGGTAGGTACGCGTAAGGTAGGTTTACACGAACGAAGTCGCGCCGGGTTCACTAGTCAATAATAAAACAAACCGTCTATCAAAATATATCTAAATTATTTCTAAGCAGGTATGAACAAGGGCTTTCGTTGGGGATCCAGAGACTGGTGATGGAGCCCTAAACTCCGTGACGGTACTTTTTTAAAGTAAAATTTAATATTTCAATTTACTTCCCACTCTTCGCAACGTATCACACGCGTCAATATAAAAGAAAAACACTTGGACCCAAATCGGAGTGAGTTATCCCACGCTTCTCATAATGTTGGACAACATTTCCGAAATGGGTACACTAATTATAAATTTGGACCATTCGAACCACAGTCTGGGGAATATAAAACTTTTTTAATAACTGCGATCCTTTTCGAAATCCGTTGGGGAAAGACGGGCTGAGTGAAATTACTGTGACGTAAATGTTTAATAAGCGACCTCTGTTTTTACAAAATAAAATAAGCTAAGTTGCTTAAAATTAGGAGCACCCTGTAGTCGTAAACCCTTTTATTAATGCTGTAAAAATGCTTAAAATATTTCATTAAATAAAGGTAAGTAGACTTTATTTTCACTCTTTTTATTTGTTGCCGTGCTTCCGCGAAAGTTGCATGTTAGCGTCAATATCCCGGTTGTGCTCTGGCGCACGAAGACCTCGTGCCGCCTTGACCATGATCCAGGATATGGCAGATAAGGTAATTACAATCAAGCGACTGCCGACCTCTCTGACGCAGTGAACAAGGGAACCTGACCAGATTGGATGTGTCGCCTGAATGTGCAGGGTTCCTTCCGATGTTTTTTTCCCTCGCCGTAAGAGCAACCGAGCGGTAATAGTTCGATATAAAAACATTACGTATGACAAACTACAGAAAAACTCTTTTACAAAGTACTAATAATAATAAGTTACATTGTTTTTGTTGGTTATTGAAGCATGAGAGCGCATAATACAGTACTTACTTGTTCTGTGTAATAAGTGTGATAAGTCGTTCTTCCAACAATTACAACAAAATATTTAAACGCTATGTAGAGTAAGGAGAATAAAAAGCAGCGCCACTAAATAAACTAAAACGCTCTTATACAGAGAGTTCTAATGCACCCTTTAATGTGTATCCATTAATTATGGTGTGCATTAGTGCTTGCTGCTAGGAGTCCATTCGCCAAACTCTACATAGACGAGCATGCTTAACTTTCCTTTTGTATTAGGTTTGTGTTTGAGAAAAGGGTAGAAATTAAAAGGTATATTTTCATGGTTATTCACACTAATCATAATATTAAATTTTCTATAATCAGTTGGTTCTAAAGCTAGTTTAAAGGACCAAAGTGACCACCAAACCGGATCACTTATGGTGAATTGGTTAGAGTTTACCAAATTTATAACCGATTTCAAAAACAAAAGAAAGGGAAGGTTCTATGATCGACTGTATTATCATCATCATCATGATTAAAGAGGTTTACTATTAATATTGCTATCACTATTTAAATAAATCTTATAAAATAGCATTTACATTCAAAGGCGTACGAATAAATAACCAAACCGATTATTCGCACCGCGCCGCTCCGCACCGAGAAGGCTCTACATTTTTGACAAGTCCAGACAAGTCCCTCGATTTCTCCCGATTCGGACCTACGTCAAGTGAAATATCTGTGACAATTTGGGCACATAGATTAACCCCTGTCAATGAGAGTAATAGAAATGGATCACCGGGCCCTGGGAGTTGGGATGGTGACGTCACAATAGCGCGGTAAGGGTTAAGAGCTCTACGCCGAATTGGTAGAGTCGGACCAAACATGCGCCAACGTAAATAAGGATAAATCCTTTACACCAATTTAAGGGACAGTCGTCTATGTGGGTTTCAGTCCATTGGTCGGGTTACAAGCGTTGAAATAAATTACAAAGTAAAGATATCGCTATTGGTTTTTTTCCTACAGGAAATGGGGTATACCAACAGCTTATGGTATATTGCGGTCACTGTAGAATCAAATTATTAATAAATTAATTGATATTTTAATGGTCACTGGCTCTACAACAGCTAACGAAACTAGCGACGGCTTTGAATAGAATTTCTACTAATCAAAAATAAGACTTAACATTCAACATTTTTATTCAATCTAATGAATACATTTCTTGAAAGTCACATTAACCATAAAGATATAAACAATAATGAGTGGGTAAGTATACGATATATACAGTGTATAAGATACACTGACAAAACTTATTGACTGAACAAAGTTTTGTAGTTCAACAAAACTCTACACAATTCTCAACAAGTTTACAATGTAGAGCCTCTATTATTTAAGAACCAATTTTCACATACGCTTGTACACAAGCCAGCAGCTATAGCTAGCTCGTTAGTGTGACCTATTTTCAGACAGTTAAGCATCGAGATAAAATTAAACTGGGCGCCATACTCTATTATATATTAATCATATAGGTGAGGGCGAGGGTAGAGCGAGGCTAGACAATGTATGAGTCATCGTGGCTAATGGTGCAGGGGAGGCTGAGGTAGGTGATCAAATATGGGAAATTGAACATCATGAATGTGGAAATTGTTAAACAGTGTTGTTTATTTATAAACAAAAAGCCGAAAAGTGTGACTCTGCCTTTTGACTCGCGTGCGAAGGGTTCCAATCCCGCGTAACGGCAGTGGCGTGACAGTGTAGCACGCCAAATAACTACTTAAATACTAACCGATGCTCTTACGGTGAGGGAAAACATCGAGATGAAACCTGCACATTCAGGCGACTGAATGTGTACCTTTGATCCAATCTTGTCCGGTTTCCATGGTAGTAGGGTCACGGAGGTGAGAAGGTAGTCGCTCCACCGTAATTACCTGATCTGGCAAAACTGGAGAGCATAACCGGGACATGAACGCCAAAATGAATAGCGATGCTATTTTTTTCATATTTTTCTTCTAAAAACACGTTGTCACCCCAAATTTCTTTGAAACACCTAGTCACTTAACCTGTAAAATAATTCCGGACACTCCCTCGACACTGAGGGGCGAAATAGAGCCAGTCACGTGACTTAATACTTGTATATGTACAAAAATTTACTTAGCATAACTGATACTACTATAGTAGCAAACATAGATAATATAAACTTTAACTTACAGTACTAATGTAGGTCTAATAATTGATATCTGTTGCGGCCATGTACGAGTTACTTCGACTTTTTCATTTTGAATTTCATAACGTTCATATTTAGTGTTAGTATTTATTTTTTATTGTAAATATTTTTTCTGTAACTATAAATATTAATATTTGTCAAATAAACATCTTCACTTCATATTTTTCTTCTAAAAACATGTAGGTCACCCCAAAGTTCTTCGAAACACCTAGTCACTTAACCTGTAAAATAATTCCGGACACTCCCTCGACACTGAGGGGCGAAATAGAGCTAGTCACGTGACTTAATACTTGCCTTTCTAGAAATACTGCTGTGTAATCACTGACACGCTGTTCAATTCGTCCATTTACCATGCATGTAGGTTAATGGTCTTGGGCGTCAAATTGTGTGGTATCTTGTTAAGGCCATACTGATGGATGAATTTCAAGTACAAACTAACTTAACCAAAAAATATAGGCTGGGAGTTTTTGGGGTAAGTTAAGAAAAAGTTACCGCTTACCATCAGGTGGGCTGTCTGCTCGTTCGTCACTGTGTAGTATTAAAAAAAAAATAGTATAAAAAAAAGAGTTATATGAATCCGATCCGAATCTGAGACAATGGTGTCTGAGGTAGCCACAATCCTATTTCGGTGAATTAAGGAGGACTGGCTTTTGCTCGCGACTTTGTCCGCGTAAAATTCGATTATAATGTTCCAGACCCGGTCCCGCGGGAGCCACATTGAATTTTGGGATAAATAATACTTAATATTCTGGGCTATGTTGCTGCCAAGTGTCATCGAAATCCGTTTAGTAGTTTTTGCGTGAAGGAGTAACAAACATTCATACACACTACCTTACAAACTCGCTCCACTGCAATTACCTAATCTGCCAAATCCTGGATCATGGTCAAGGCAGACCCCGGGCCCGCGTACGCGAAAGCACAACCGAGACATTAACGCCAAAATAATAATGTTTTATTGACCGCAATAGACGGTATAACTTATTTACTTAAACAAGTAATATTTGTGAATATAAGTAAAAAGAATTACTGTTTATGAATACGAGTGTTAAAATAGTAACAGAGCTGAACACAATTCCGCTTAACCCGAAAACGGTCTGGCAACGTCAGAATTTATTGAAATGCAATATGCATTATTGAATACCTGAATCGAATCCCATGAGAGGGTTAAAATAACAATGCATTCGTGCATCGAGAGGATGAGTGAGTATCCAATATAATCTCTTTCATTGAATAATAGTGATTAATTAAGCCCTGTACGTATAACTGGTTTGTTGTCTCTAAAAATTATAGTGCTTCAGTGGTTAGTTTTGAATTATTGTGGTGATTAAATGAATTGGTTGTTTTTTAATTAAGAGACTAGGTTCTCTGTAACAACCCTTCACACAGGCTACTTGATGGAAAGCGGTAACTGTTGCTCGTAATAGCAATGATTCATGAATCTAGTTTTCCTTAACAAAAATGATAAGGCTGAGATGTTTCATGCTATCTTTACGTACATGCCTCATATAACGTCATATTATAAAACAAAATCGGTCTGTCTGTTCGCGATAAAATCAAAAACTACAGAACGCATTTTGATGCGGTTTTCAGCAATAGACAGAATGAGTTTATAATTTGTTACGGTAAACTCGTGCGAAGCCGGGGCGGTTCGCTAGTTAGAAGGATATTTCAACAATTACGAAGGTCCAACGTAAACGTTAGCAAAGTCAGCAATGTCGTACCAATAATTTTAAGTTGAACTACTTTTGACAAGAGTGCCCATTGAAAAAGTCATTGGCGTTGTGTTCTGGTTTAAAGGTTCTGGCATGAGGCATTTAAATTTAGTCCTCACAGTGACGATGCACCTACGGTTCTCCATTTACCTGCAACCTAAATGTATGAATTGTGGATGTTATGGGCGACAGTTACCACTTACCATCAGGTCAGCTCGTTTGTCAGAGCACAGCATAAAAAAATTTAAACCGCCGTCCAATAAAGATTCGTCATCAAAAAAGCGCCGCAGTAATCCGCGGGATCACACCAATTTCCCATCTTTAAAGCCAGCGACAACGTTTTGTCATCGACTCTATCCTGAATAAATCAATGGGCAATTTAAAAACCTCCGCAGCACGATTTCCTTGGGGGCTGCGATCTAATAAATTACTTTCTTATCTTGTACCCCATTCAGGAGAGATTTTGGGCGGCGGCCCATAATCCTTGATAATGGGCGCGCCTGATTTTTAGGCCCGCGCCGACAATTGCTGGAGAAAGCTTAATGCTGCCAATCGTTTAGCGATCCAAATATGTACCTTTTATGGCCGTGTGGTGTCCGGATGAGTAGAATAGCACCAACCCTTTACACTCATGGGTGTCGTACAAGGCGACTAATGTTTTCGAGGCAAAAGATCTAGAGTCTTGTCTGCCACCAAAGAGGTATAAAAAAAAAAAGTCTCCGTAGGCTGGAAAATGGGCAGCAGATTTTCCCATTGTTATATTTATAACACTGCGATCTCCAATCCGCCTGCCAAGCGTGGAGATTATGGCATTAACCTCCCCTTTCGTGGGAGAGGCCCTAAGTCCTGCAGTGGACTGTTATGTGCTGTGATGATGATGATATACCTTTGAGACGTCAAATATTCTCAAAATAAATTAAAAGGCTATAAATGACGTAATCAATAACTTAACAGACGGAAAAAGTCGGGTAACCCCGATCAAGTTCACACATACTCAAATATTGTCCACACTTCTTAACCGATTTTAATAAAACAAAACTAAGTACCATCTCGGCTTCTAAATAGAGAAAACTGAATCCAAATCGGTCTATCCGTTCGGGAGTTACAATGCTGTGGCACATACACAGAAACACATAGCTACGGATACACAAATACACACGTCAAACTAATAACATCTCTCTTTTTTCGCAGGTGTTAACAATAACAAGATTGTAAGTGCCCGTTTATACGTGTTACCGCTTGCAAACCGGAAAGTAAACGGGTACCGTTGTCCCCACATAGTTATCGCGTAGCAATCTGACACAAAACGTACAGCATGCCCTATTGGCGCGCACACGACGCGGTGACTACGCGCGTGTGACTCGATTGAAGTGCGGTGGCAATGCGGGCTTTGCGCGTGCGTTTGCAAATAATAAAATAAGCTTTCTGTCCTTAATATAGAAACCAAATTTGCAAAAAACATGAAAGAAATCGTGTATGTTTGAATGGGCTATGATTAAAGCAATAATTTGTATGAGTTATTCTGGCTACAACACTGCAAAGTCCAAATTCGCTCAGAGTTTTGGCGATGATTATATACACGTACGGAAATATCTCAATTTATCAGGAACATTAGTATGATACACAGTTTAAAATATGCTTTTAAAAACGCACTAAGCACTTATTTATTTATGAAGACACTTCAACAGTATACGGTAAGCACAGGTGTGGATGCTTTAAGCACAGTCTTAGTTCCCGCGTCACTGTCCCCGAACTCTGTTCCCTATCTTCAAGACGTCAAGAGTCTTCTAGCCAAGCATAATGCATCTTCGACCTCATCATCGCTTCTCGTCAGGCGAGATAAGATCAAATGCCCTATTGCCCATTAAAAAGCGCATTTAATTAAATAGCAACTTCCAACAGAATTACACGAATAAGCTATCTTGTATTAACATATGTGCCATCTTGTAATGTCACTATAATGTTAAGTAAGGACTACAGTTATGATAAAATAAATCACGTTTATCCATGTATAAATAAAAATTACCATTACGTTTTTATTTATTGCTCAATAACATTCAATGTTTCTAAGAATAAGGTACAAAACAACATGTTACACTCCCAAGAACATATAATGCTAGTGCTCAGTACTTCCATGTTTTGCTGCAAAAGAAAACATGGTAAAATATGCCACGTCCAAGCTTGGCTCTCAGCCAGAAAGCCTACAAAGACGTCTAACGTAGAGCTTCAAAACAGGAGGAAATTAAAATGCGCCTATAAGTACTACAATGTACGCGTAGAAGCCTTAATTTATTATCCATAATATTAACTTTGCTCGAATTATTTGTTTCAAACTAAACACGCGTTCTTTACACATATTGTGATTTTAGAAGGGCATTATTAGGCCGTGTGGTGCCCGGCAGAGTAGAACAGCACCAACCTTACACTTGTGGATGTCGTACAAGGCGACTAATGTTTTCGAGGTATAAGATCTAGAGTCTCCGTAAGCTGGAAAATGGGCAGCATCGTCTTCCGTTCTCTCCAACGCGCCTGCCAAGCGTGGAGATTGTGGCAATAACCTCCCTTACGCGTAGATGTCTCAATATATTACACATAATACTAGCTTTACTCGTATTATTTATTTCAAACCAAATTTGCGTTCTTTCCACATATTATTATTTTAGACGGGACTTATGCGTATAAGTCGATGTACCTTTTCGATTTGTTTTCCCAACGTTTCGGGAGGGTTACAACCACCGTGGTCACGAGAAGACTGCAGTGGAAAGGTGACAGCTGCTGTGATGTGCTGGTAGACTCCTACACTCTCGTGGATGCGGGTAGGCGTCCCACTCTCACATTCTCAGTTTGTTTGTTTTGGTCGTATTTTTATCCAAACTTGAACTCTGTGAATTAATAATACTAATATGCTAATAATTAGTCAAAGTTTGTGTGTTTATGTTGGGGGTAATCTCCGAAACTACTGAAGTTTTAAAAACACTTTTCGTCCCGAAAAACTAATTGGTCCCGCAAGATAGTTGAATGTTTACAGAGATCCGAACTGCGCGCGGGGTAAAACTGCGGGGGAATGCCATTTTTTAATGCAAGGTCAGAATGTTGCATGTTCGCGCATAATTTCAGAACGGCTGCACTTATTTAAGTATAGTATAGACTTATAGTTGTCAGGACAGAAAAAATAAGGGTTGTTAGATGTATGGTACCTAGGTGTAGGGTAGGTGTCCGGTAGGGTAGGGTAGAGATAGAGTTAGGGGTAAGGTAGAGGTAGAATAGGGGTAGGGTAAGGGTGGGGTAGGGTAGGATTTGGGTAGGTGTCGAGTCGGTGTCTGGTTATCTCCACGAAAAAAAGGTGTAGGGTAGGTGCAGGGCAGGTGCAGGGTAGGTACAGGATAGGTGCAGAGCAGGTGCAGGATAGAGTAGGAGCAGGTCACCACCACGGGCCAGCTAGTTGTTAATAAAAATTATCCTGCCTGATATTACCAAGTTTTACTTGTAGCCCCAAAACTTTGCTCTTTTAGTGGAGTAATTCTTTTTTTCCAAGTCCAAATGTAAAATATGCGGCAAAAAAAAGTAGGTTGTGATCATTATAAATTGTGACAATGCGCGCTACGTATATATTTTTTATTATTTGGCTTGCGCGTCATAATAAACTATAATAATAAATATGTTAGGACAAATTCACACAGTGCCATCTAACACCAAAGTAAGAAAAGTTTGTGTTATAATAACTGATGAACAACTTATACACTTTTTTTAAATACATTCTTATTACTTATACTACTACACCCAGACTCGTAAAAGTAATTAAAAATCATCATTTGAATTTCTGCTAGGTCGGGATTCGAACCCGAGACCTCTGCGTGGCAGATGTTAACCAACTGAACAACTCAGATCGTCAAAATCATAGAAACGACTTGACAAGCAATTTCCACTTGAATATCAAAGCATTTTTTCTTAACAAATTATTTTGATCATAGTTCATACAAACACAGAAAATAAACATCGAAACGAAACTGTTATAAACAAAATTAACTATCTATTTACCTCGGAGAAATAAAGGGAACTAATTAGGTAAACAGAGCAGACACTACAGCGCTGCTTCATTATGCCGACTGGAAATAATCCGCTTGAAACTTGTGGAATAAGGTAGATGGATGTTGTTCAAATATAAATTATAGTCAATTTTGTTACGAGCGGAAAATCGTCCTTATTTAAACTAGAGCCGTCCCGGTTCCACACCAGTAAACATGTGGGAAGCATGACTAGGTCATTTTTTTTTATTTTTTTTTTTTTAATAGGTTGGCAGGGGAAATCCGTCATATACCCCTGGGAAGGGGACCCAGGTAGTGCCGGACTCTTACCGGCTAAAACCCCTACTTGCCCACGAAAGCCTCTGGTGAAGCCAGAGTCATTTGGTGGTGAAATAGGTTCGCGAAAAAGAATGTGGGTCAAGGTGAGGGTACCTGGGCACATTAGGCGTGCAATGAACGAGTGAAACGTGTGAACGAAGTTAGTACCGAACGAAAGAAGAACGAACAAACCGAACAATTTATTTCAATACACGGCCCAGCCGCTAGGGGTCCGTCCCACTCTCTGTCTCTTTACTTTGGATACAATGTAGAAGACGGTTGTGTGCTGATGCAAATAAACGGAGTCTATCCAACTTTAAAGAGCTTCCTCTTCTTTTATTTCTACCGGATCCCAAATACAGAATAATAAACAGACGCGGGGTGCCAATCAGCTCCCGAAACTACAACAGAATACCAAAACTCAATCGCGAATCAATCCTTACATTGGTTAACAACGTTTAACAAACCATTTAGTAGTTTTAAACAAATAATCCAACAAACGGAAAGAGAGACTTTGTTTTAATTCATTTAGTCTTTTTCACCCTTCGGGTTCCTATCCTTAAATATCATAAAAATAAGCTTTAAATTTTTATAAATATTTATTATTTGCAACAGAATAAGAGCGTGCGTAGTCCAACTAAGTGCGTTATTTTAATTTGTGTTACAAAAAAGCTTAGTTAATGCATGTCACACGTGTACATTCATTCACGTGTTTTTTTATGACCCATCGCCACCGTCGATTTTTTGCCTAATACGGAAATAATATTGCATTCTGCTAGTCTGACATCCTACTAATCTGACATAAAGCGTGAAACCCGTTTTTGTGTCGCGAACAGATAGACAGACAAACGCGGCGTGGAACTTTATTTTATAGTGTGACAAATTCATTTTAATTCGGACAATTCACAGCGCCAATTATACAGTATTTTAACAAAAAAATAATGCAACTACCCTATTCCTCCGTCTACTTGGAAATTGTAACAATTCTGGAACATCCACTCTGCTGTACATGTCGAGTATGTTTCAACATATTGTTGTGTAGTTTCAACATAGTTTGTGGGTACTATGATATAGAGAATCTATTGCAGAAGAGAAGTCAAGGGAGCATGGGGTGATTATGTACCCCAGTACGAGATTAGCGGCCATTTTTTAAACCGCTCGTCTCGAGTCGAACGTTTTTCACTTTGATTTTCGGAATGAAAAATTCAATATTCAGATTTCTCCTATTTTAAAAGGTTCGCTTTCCAATAAGGGAAACGACATAATATTGAACGTCAACTGCTGAAGGTCTCTTGTGGCTGACACCAACTTACACCTTATCAAAAGTCTGCATTAACGCATTCCTGACTCTCCAGATATCTTAAACCGGTCGCGGTGACTTACTACCGCCCGTACCACCTCCCTAAACAAAAAAAATTATCACCGACTAGAGAGATACCGTTTACATATTATGTTAATTCAATTACGTTGTTAAACGGCTCGAACACCCGACCCGCAGCCCTCAAGGCAGTGACAAGAAATACCAAGCCATTAACGTCAGGGCCTTGTACAGTGCTCAGGGGAAATTCTCTTATGGATCGGCTCCTGCCTTATATCCCATTCTATGAATATTTTAATGGGCTACTAAATATAAGCGGTAAACACAAGACGTTACCGCGAAAATAAACGTCCAACGGTACAACGGTAATGTCGCACGACACTCAGATACATCGGATGTGAAATTGGTGCTGTTTACTCACATGTATATCTGTAGCAATTCCATCAATAGATGTGCGTATTTTACAGAATATATTATGTTCTTAATTAAAGAAAATCGAGGTATAATCTAATGTTACCTATAATATTTGCTGTTGGCAATTTTCTGGTCTATGGAGGTGCGATAGGTACACCTTTGAAATACCCCTGAATGGACGGGATTCATATAAGTCTTACTTGCCAACTACACGGCTTCACGACATTCACATTATTCTTTCTCCACTCATATTATCGGGTTTGTTACCACAGGTGTGTGGTAAAAGTGTAGTGAATAACCAAGTAAGTCTTAAAACCTATATTCACATTAATATCTTACGTGAATCGAAAAAAAAAATACTGTAATTAGGTGTCCACCGAACCAGATGACCATTTAAACAATGTCATATAAATATTGTCAAGTCAAAAGCAAATTGTAGATTAATTCGTTGAATAACTGTACTTGTTTCATTTCAGTAGGTACTTTGGTACTGCAACAGTTGGAAAATGTAAATAGAACTTGTAAAAATTTCGTTGCAAACAGCCTGCTATCATAACTTTGACCAAAGAATGGTGCCGACATTCTGCTAGGCGAGACGCATAAGAATTGTCGCATTTGAGACTTGTAAAATTCGTTAAATATTTTCGCTCGCCGCTTTGAAACAGGAGAGAGCTCGAATTGGCCATTTACGAATTACCTGAGTCGGTGTTCCGACTAAATCAGCTGTTCTTGAGTCATAATATAAATATTTATTATACAAGGTATACATAAGAAGATGTACCTAAGTCTAAGTCGCTGGATGCCCACGAAAAATGCCACTGGGAACCAATAATTGTACCCGTGTTAATTTTTGTGTTAAATGTAATTGTATTGCAAAATTATCGTGTCGTGGCGTCCTTTGTAATAAATGTTTTCTTTCTTTCTTGATTTATTATACAGAATAAGAAGTTAATTCTGTGTATACCTTCCTAGCTAGACCTACGGAACTTACGTGATAATAATAATAATAATTCTATTCGACAATGTATCCCTGTATATAATGTAACCGCGTTGTCTCTTCTTTAGTACATCCGACGACTTCTCTACACGATAAGATCAGAAGTAAAGTATCCGAACTCCAAACTTCCGAAGTCGCAAAACTGAAGCGATGGCCGAGGGGGCCGAATGGTCCTCGAGTGGCAATTAGCTAATACAAATCGAAGTTCATGACCCCCTACGAGATGGATGAACGACTTAGAGTTCGTTTGGGAGTCGGTAGATGCAAGAAACAGGGCCGATCGGCGTGGAAGGTTAGACCGAAAGCCTGTATCTAGCAGTGGACGTCCTGTGGTCCTATTTTTGAACCGCTCGCCTGAAGTCAGAACGGTTTTCAACTTGGATTTTCGGCCTGAAAACTTCAATATTTTGACATGACCCTGATTGTCTCTATTTTTCAACTGCCCGCTTTTAGTGCTTTGCGGCTGAAATGGTAAATGATACTGTGATGGACACCACATGACGTGAATAACGACATATATGATCATGTAACAATTTATATACTTTAAAACGCCACGTAAAATCGCGAATCATTCCCCTAGCCTACCAAATCTACATTTTAACGAAGCACGAGCGTCATCTCAATAAAAAAACATAAAAATAGACGTAAAAAAAACACGGTAAATGATAAAGAATTCAATTTTGCCCCGCGTTGGTTGGAATTCGTACGAAATTGAAATTGGGCACCAGTTTTCTTTTTTAAACGTCGAGCCTTACCTTCATTTATTTTTAAACAGTAACAGATATTGCGATTCTATCTTTTATGAAAGAGATTCGTTTTGTTATTGCCCTTTGCCTCGTGTGTGTTCTAGCTCCGTTCGATTATCAAATAAAACGCTTGCTTAGATGGAAGCTTTGTTTGTTTTCTTTTTCTTTTGATTTATGGCGGACATTTTTAAGGCATGTTTTTTCACCTTTTTGTCTTGCATTCGAAAAAATAAAATAAGGTCTATAAATCATATAGATATTTGATTGCCAATTAGCTGATGATTTCCCAAATAAAATTTACATACCTACTACTAAAGTTTTACTATCATTACTGGTATTACATTACATGATAATTTCGGGTAAAAAAAAATGATTAAAACACAATTTCTAACAAACTAAAATAACTATTTGAAAACAAAAAAAACTGACGAACTACCTAACATCTACCATACACTAAAACTCGACTTTTTTCTAAACCTGTTCCAAATGTACCTAATCCTTAAGCGCAGAACTAGTGGCAGTCTAAACAACAAACTGTAGCACTCAGAACAACTTGGTGGCCGCAAAGTATTTATAGTGAAATTCCCCGGTGCCAAAAGGACGTAAGTCCAAAAGTAGCTGCTAAATAACAAATGGGCCGACTGATGGCCGACTCAGAAGAAAGCATTTGTCACTGGAGGAACCGTCGCGTGCCCCGACTGCATATATCATGGCCGACATCATTTAACGGTCTTTCAGAGTATTTCGCCTAATTTATTTTCGGAGCAAAAAAAAAGAATGTCCCGTTATCTTGTGCTGGGCCACTTATTTATGGTGTCAAGGTGCATATTTTATTTTCAATTGTTGCCCGTTTGGTTGCTTATCTTTGTGATGGAGTGTTGTGTTATAGGTCTCTTTTGGAAAGAATGAAATGAAAGCGGCGAAACAATTTATTTATTTAACCATTTATTGTGCACAGTGGAAGTTACAATAATATTTTAATTATATTATATTGTTTATTATAGATTATAACACTTTTATGCACTAGTTTCACTGATTATATTATATAAATATATATATATATATATATATATTTTTTTTTTTATTTTTTTTATTATATATATATATATATTATTATATATAGGCATTTTAAAATTATTTATGTTAAATACTATTTACGTTTAATAACGTAACAGTACTGTAATAACACAGTGGTGTAATTTTGGACTTAAGTTTCTTGAACAAATTATTTATTTAATTTAAAATACCCATTGCATGAGCACGTTCATTTTTTTTTACAAAATGAAGAAACGTCTTACCTTTACAGGATTTTCTTTCATCATTAGTCTTTTACAGGAAGCAGAGACAAGCATGAATCTTAAGACGGTCGACAGGTTCTTAATCCTTCACCTTCTTATTTACCTTAAAATAAAAATGGACGCATACTGTGTGATTCTGGAGAAACTTTCCCTCGCGTATATATGGAGTGAGGAATGGCGCCCCTTGAGAGAAGTTTTCCTTAGGGACTACAGCCTAGAGTTATTCAAGAAGGGTGTGAAAAGGGTTTTACGGAGTCGACAACGCGCGTAATACGTCTGGTATTTCAAACGTCTAAAACCTCCGGGAACTAAGTACTATCAGGCGGGTTATGAGATAAAGTCGCTTTAGTAAAAAAAAAATCATCTTGGCGTTAATGTCTCGCGCACGAGGGCCCGGGGTCCGCCTTGACCATGATTCAGGATTTAGCAGATCAGTCAATTGCAGTGGAGCGACTGCCACTACCAGGGGAGCATGACCAGATTAGATCATGGATACACATTCAGTCGCCTGAATGTGCAGGTTTCATCACAATGTTTTCCCTCACCGTAAGAGCATCGGTTAGTGTTCAACTAATGTACAAAACGCAGAAAAAGTCATTGGTACATAGCCGCAGCGGGATTCGAACCCGGTACCGTTCGCTTACGAATCGGATAACCTAACCCTTCGGCCACCGAAGCTCTCCTAAAGCCGCTTTAGTAGTCCATTCATATTCAATTAGACTTTTTCTGGATTGAACTGGCTTTTTATTCAATGGTTACAATCTGCCGGTTATAATCATGTTACAATTTGTCAAGTATACTATGTTAATATATCATTAAGACAATGAAATATGTTTCTATCAAAATTAGTTCGTTTCTTGCCATACGATTTTCAGAGACGTGTACGGTCGCGTGTATCAGTGTATGACCGCCTTATAATTTATATTCCTGTGAAGCTGTCAAAAGGTTTTATAGCATGTAGCATACTCCAACACAAAAATAAAAACCAACAATTTTAGTAACAGTTAGATAAAACAAATAACGTACAAGAGAACTTCCAACAATACGAACTCCATAACCCATAATCTTATTAACTGGAACAGCAGTAAGCACAGACTACGACCAAAACATGCTTCCAATTGAGAGTAAACATAAACAATTTCAGGTAGAAATAAAATTAACCGGAACAAAAAATTGCCCCGGGATACCTCTTGAACGCAAACAAAAACAAATCCCTGTAATGAGACAAGAACGAGTAAATATAAACAATAAAAGCAAGTAAGGAACGATGTTATGCGCAGAATGTCAAACGAGACAGCCGCAACTTGGAGCCGAGAAGGTTCCGCGTGTGAATTTTTAGCAACATTTTTCTTTGTGGAAGTGGATATGGCCTTTCACACTTTTAAACATTGCGTTTATACTTTTGTATCGTTTTCTGACATCAAAAATGTATTGAAATATTTAATTTCACGGTTTTATTACTTACACGCACTATAAAGGTAGGTCGGCTCCAGCCAAATCGCAGCGTCTGTTACTACTTTATCATCTATCGGTAGAAATATATAAGGCTACGGTTGCAACCGTGGTCACCCGGGCTTGGCAGAGTCTTCAATCTATGTTTTCACCAGTTCGATTTTGTCGGGTACCTTAGTGCGTAGGAGTTTCTAGTATATAGCACATTGTGAGAGGAATTATTATCCGCGTGTACACTTATCCGTATCCAACTATCCCTACTGATATGGATAAATATGAAAATAATCCACTTAGATGTGTTCGCGGTGTTATTGTGTGTAAATAAATGTTTTCTATTTCTATTTCTATTTCTAGATCTACTTGTGGGATGAGTGGACAAGCGAAGTTCACTTATACCTTCTATAACATGTCGTCCCGTCGCACCGTGGAACGATACATTGGGTCGGATATTGGTCTTCATCTTTAATGACTCAAATATCTATAAATCTTATACAATTCAAGAACTCGTACCACTTTGTTGAGTCAATAATTTCTCATTTCGGGATTATTTTTCATACAATAAAACATTGTTCATTTCATAAGTTTGGTTAAAATTTGGCGTATATAAAGTTTTATAAAAAAATTTACATAACTCATAAGGCACAGTCTTTAATGTTTATCCGTCTTATTCATAAACGTTATTTGACGTTTATTAAACCTATTTTAGCAAAAATGTTTTGCCACTCACTCTGTCTGTTTTATCTGTCACTGAATTTAGATTTTAGAAATTGTAACAATTTGACTAGCCTGGTATTTGCCCGCCATTCGAATTTGATACGATTAAATTTAAAAGAAAGTGACAGAACATATTTTAGCTGAAACAAGTTTAATACACATCAAATAACTTTTATGAATTAATATAAAATATCATGCTCGCACATCCTAAAATTATATTATATTTGTTTCTATTGCATTAATTTTCTAACCATATTCAGCGGAACCCTAAAGAAAACAAGATTAAATAAAGGGAAGCCGGATCCCAGTTCATTACAGGGTTCTGAGAGCCCTCCGAATAAATTGGATAAGTTCCCGATGACTTTATTAATTCATTTGAACGCTGAATCCTTCCCAAATATGCTTCAAACGCTTTTGAAATGAAATGAGTCAGTTACAACGCCTTGTTTTATTCATGGCGGCTGGCCAGCGGTGGCGAAATATTCGCCACAATTTGTTGAAATTGTGGCTTTTCATTAACAAATAGGTTGACAGACGAAATAACATTATTTTTGGTGTTGGGGAGCTACTTTGTGGAATTAATCTACCCTGAGGCTTTCATATGATTCAATACCTTAATCTTCCGCTAAAGCCATGATTCTGTCCTTGATGTGTTCCAGTTTGAAGGATAAGGTGGTCATTATAATCAAAGCCTTAGCATTCACAATGATACACTCGTAAGCAAAAATAACTAGTCACTTCCATATACGACGGTATTTCATAAACTGGTAAAGACAATATCTTCTTTCATGGAACAAAAAGTATAATTTGAACAGTTTTATTTTACATTTTAAATCCTTTTTACTTTCATTCAATGCACTTCAATGTTCGGTTGACTTCATGGAGCTGTTTAGGAAACATCGTCGTATATGTGACTAGTTATTTTTGCGCATGAGTGTATCATTCATGTAATATTATAGCTACGTTAAACCAAAATGTATGGCATGAATTATATTTATGGACAACAATTACTGCTTTCCGGTAGTCAGCGATGAGGACCAGTCTTGTGGTTATCATGGACGTACATGAAAGTTTACAGGTTTATCATGGACGTACAAAATACGTTACTTGCTACGTCCATTAGGTTTGTTTATAAAATATGAACGCATTTTCGTAGCAATGATACCCAGCTAAAGAAATTTTGGAAGTGCGCAATGAGATATGTGCTTTATTACGTAAGATATAAGGTTTATCCGAGCAATGACGACATCTGACATGCAAAAATAACAGTGTTCTAAACTACGAATAAGTCGTTCTAGGGTCTAGCATACAATATCAATCATCTCTGATTTATGTGAACCACCGACGCGACTTCGTTCGCGTACATCTACTTTACCCCTACCTACCCTTTTTCTTGCTTATAGACGTTCCTCTTGAATCACTTTCTCCATTGTTGAAAACCGCATTAAAATTCGTTGCGTAGTTTTAGAAGATCTAAGCGTACATTGAAGCGTACATACATAGAAACATAGGGACAGATGGCGGGAAGCGACTTTGTTTCAAACTATGTATAGATCTTGAAAACATCACAGTCATTCATGTGGTACCTATCAAGGTACTGGGAAAGAAAGTCCCTAACAAAAATTGTCACCGATCCTCAGAATTTAACAGAAATACCGGCTACGAGTTATTTTCTCGTTTGTCACTTTATACGAATAAATAAGTAATTGTTAATTTAACTTACACTTAAAATTGGCAATTTGCAGCATACCTAATATGCATCGAAATGCACTAATTCAAAAAATTAATTTATCTTTATTTTGATAGTGGATAGATAGTTCAAGTAGACAAAGTTTTTACAGAAAAAATTGCAAATATGACTCTAGAGACTTGAATAAAATCTTAAATAGTTTAGGTTATAGCTTTTATCCACGACTTCGTCCACATAAAATTCGGTTATAACGTTCCAGACCTGTTCCCGCTGAAACCACATTGAATGTCGGGATAAATTATAGCATATGGGCCATTGCTGCCAAATTTCATCAAAATCCGTCCAATAGTTTTTGCTTGAAATAGTAACAAACATCCAAACATACAACCTTACAAAGTCTCTTATTAGTCTCATCCTACTAAACTTATATAATTTGTAGGATGAGACTAATCCATTACAGTTGGTACCCAAGTTAACTCGGTGGGAGTAACATAAAGTTGTCCCTGGAAAGAGGCGGTCTGTCCAGTGAAATATGCAGGTGGACCGCATAAACAGAACGGCCAAGCCCGCATCGCTTGAATAATGTAGCACTGGCCGCTAGCGTACTGGTCACAGAGGAAAAGAATAAAAATTACTGGCTGATTTGATTGACGAGAGGATTAAAAAAGAAGAATTTGAATTGCCGTGTGGTGTCCGGCAAATGGCCGTGTGGTGTCCGGCAGATACTTACACTTATAGGTGTCGTACGAGGCGACTAATGTTTTCGAGGCAAAAGATCAAGTCGGGAAAATGGGCAGCAGCAATTTCCATTGTTATATTTAAACACTGCGATCTCCAACCCGCCTGCCAGGCGTGGAGATTATGGCAATAACCTCCCCTTTCGAGGGAGAGGCCCTAAGTCCAGCAGTGGAGTGTTACTGGCTGTGATGATGAGATGAAACGAAAGAAGGTTATAGTAGCCTTCGAAATTCAATTTCTTTTTTGTTTTGAGTATAATAGATAACATAATATAAAATCATTGGTAAAGATTTCTTGTTTAATAAAGTAATGTTAAATATGTTTATTGCACTTACTTCCAAGGCACAAAAAGTACAAAACATACAAGACAAAACATAAAATACATAAACAAAAATATTAATAAAACCCCTAACTTGAGAGCGTGTGACGATTATTTGTCTACACATTTCACCCTGACCTAAAGAGAGACTTTAAAAATGTGTGATAATGATGACCGCGATAGTTTAAAATATTAAATTATTAATTTCTTTTCAGACTGTACCTTTGGTATAGAAATATAATTACTCGTGAAACTCTTAGGCATTTTAGTATAACCGCGAAATGTTTGTAGCGATGTCCTCTAAGGTTCTCCTTCGAACATTTTTTAACTGTTTAAGGATAGGGAGGTATTATATGGCCGGTCATGTGCCTATTGTCCTTACTCATTGATTTATTACCGTGTTTTTCTGTAGAGGATTTTATTCTTATTTATACCACTAAGGTTAGATTATGTATTGTTATATTAACAACGAACCGCCCTGGCGTCACGCGGGTAGTAACCTTAACAAATTATACACCTAAACCTTCCTCATGAGTCACTCTAGCTATTGGTGAAAACCGTATGAAAATCCGTTTAGTAGTTTTTGAGTTTATCGCGAACAGACAGATGCGGTGTGGGACTTTGTTAAGCAAACTAATTACTAGGACTATTGATTAGTACTGTATTTCGTATTCAGGTGAATTTATTGGTACGCCAACTCAAGTTTGACTTGTTCGCAGACGTATGCGATTTAAAAGCACTCTGTATAATAAAACAGTCAATCCACAACCGAAGACGCTGCACCAAAGAACATAAAATGCACCGACTTTTCGGATATCTATTGCTAAAAAGCACTATTCGAAAATTCTCACGTGAAATGTCTGAAACTAATGTACAATAATAACACTGCCTGAAAAATGTGAAAATACGGTAATCATCATAAATATTGGTTTGAAATTGGTAAATCAAAAACTTGTTTAAGAAATTTTTAAATTTCTTGGAAATGGCCAATACAATTACGATGAAACTTTGTTATTATAATCAGATAACATTAAACTTACTGGTGTATACCATTTTCATTTTGATAAATAGCCTTTTCATAAAATTACATCTGGTTAAAGAGGCAAAACTGACAAAAAATAAAAAATCATTTTAGGGACTTACTAGCATCTAAAAATAGGCAATCTATTTTCGAAATCACGTATTAATTTTGATATGATAAGTACATTTAAAAATATCGCCAATTTCTCAAGGACCAATACATAACAATAAATTGTTGCACAATGAATTGCGGTTCTGACAGGGTTTTTCAACATACCTACTTAACCTACCTAGTGATCAAGACGGAGAAAATTAACGTAACCTGTCAGTCTATCTCAGCTTAGACTATTATCGACAGTCGCGGCAGGAATGCAAATAAAAAAAAACATCCAAGTTGTTGACCTGAATACCTACTATCATTTCCTTTTATATTGTGGTCAGAAATGTCTAACCATAAAACTCGCTTTAACATAAAAGGTCCTTATCCCACTACATCCCTTCCCTAGTAAAGTGTGACCCAAGAATCGAATTGGAGACCTGCGGCTTTAATATAATAGCTTCCACCCAACCTTTGGTGGATGGAAATAAATGCGGGACACCCTCTCGTGTAATGTTAATAAAGGGTCTACCTCTTCTTGACAAAAAACTGAATGTAGCACCAAGGTGTTACGTGAATACAAATTTTAGCTGTTCAGTTTTATTCCATGGAATAAAAAAATACATACGTGAAGGTCATGCTCGGATACTCTGTCTATAAATGATGAGATTTCTGAAGATTCTGTGCTGTCACCTATGTTGTTAATTTTGCGTATTAATGATATGTTTATTATGTTGTATCATATCACGATAAAAGCACAAGAGATGCCTATTATACAGTGGTCGAGCGCAGCTAATCAAACGTGTGTCTGAAATCAAGACCCTGTTCAGTTCATGTTCCCTGGAGCAGGTCTCCAACTGGGCCAGAAGAAACCTTCTCCAGCTCAACCCAAGCAAGACTTTTCAAGAGCAAATTTATTCGTTCACGGCGAAAAAATTTATCTTAATGAAGCGGCACGATTCCAAAACGTTGCTCTTATCATTTCCAAGAGTAAACGAATATTGAGATCCGTGAAGGGTTAAGCTAAATTGGCTTTAAAATACTTGGGGTACCTAATGAAGCCTAGCAACACACCGGGGCATCATTTAACTGTACCACTTACGAGCTAGTGCACCCATTTACCATCTCCTTTCACTTTCCATCCATTCCTTCCAACGCCAGGCTATTCCCTATTTACAATCTGCTCACAGGCAGTTTGGATCCAGGCCTCCAAAGAGACCTAGGCCATATGTGTGTTCTCTACTGTCTGTACTGGCAAATGTTCCGAGCAATTGTTAGTTTAGTACCACCACAGAGAAAAAACAAATTACCTTGAACAATATTTTTGGGTGCCACCGTCACTTTTCCGGCATCACACCCTCTGACGACGAGATAGATTTCATCCACATCATCTAGAAGCCTGACAAACGAACGAATATCTAAAACCCCTTGTGTTTATCACTATTTGTATTTTCACACTTAGGGCTTTTACATTACACAAGCAGTTTTTAGTAGGCAAAATCTGAACTCACAAGGCAATCAATATTAATGAAAATAACAATAATTCATTTAAATCAATAGGTTACTTATTGATGGTTGTAATGTAATGTTAACTAATTTTACATTAATGTAACTATTTTAAATATCTTTTTAATCAAAAGTGCCATGTTAGTTCCGTGTTTGTCTAGTGAAAGGATAACGTTGGCAGCACTGGACATACAACCTTTGCAATTTTTATTTATTTCAAACCTCACTGTTACGTACAATGGCGGACTATTAGCTTCATAGCTTTCTCTACCAATCAACCGAGATAGTATGAAAAATTACAGAGCGGTGCAAGATAATTGACAAAAATATTGATGAACACATTAACTACTGGGTACTTATGTTTAAGCAAATTAGACATATTTTCACAAACAAAGACTGACAATAACAGAAAATACCAGAAAGAAAGAAAAGAAAAAGCAAATAAAGATAACACAACTTGCGAGAAATTGTTATTTCAACCACACATAAAGTGCATAAGTGCATTTGTGGCACTGTTACCTAAAATACTATGCGAAAACAATTTACAAAAAAAGAACCCTGTGTCGTTTTTAATTGATAAAATGATATATATAATCCGTTAAAGGTTTGCATTATTCACCGAATATTATTGTTATGCTTCTATCTCAGGCCATAAATAAAGAGATATTTATCTCATGCGTGAGTTACCTACATCAAAGAATATGGTACAGAGGCTAGTAAGTAATAAATATTCCTGGTGATATATGGGCGCGGCAGGAAATAACAATTTCTATCGAACTTTGTTGTTTGTGCTCCGGATGTCTACATAGTCTGAACTATTATTCAGCTACTATAAGATTTAGATCCTCTCGAATAACAACATCGAACTACCTTTGTATTTTAGTGGGGTTCTTCTTGTTCATGTAATTGCCTAGTTTCTATTTGATTAATTTGTTCCAGAACATAAAAACCAAAAAATTACACATTTTAAAAACCCCATTACAGCTTAAATTATTGTAATGGAACACGATTAAATCATTTGTTCAACAATCCGTAGTAGATAGATAGATAGATAGATAAATTCTTTATTGCTCACACAAGAAACACTACATTAAAGAGTTCCGACAAAAACCATAACTAGTAGTAGTATTAGTAGTTAGTAGTACCGTAGTATTTAATTTGCTGCAGCTACACGAATCATCATAATGGCATAAAATATACCAATGGCTGCGTTTGGCAGATTTCGCGTGACGTAAAAGCACCAACCCTTTACAATCGTGGGTGTCGTATATGGCGACTAATGTTTTCCAGACAAAATATCTAAAGTCCCCGTAGAAATGGAAAATGGAAAATGGGCAGCAGCAATCTCCATTGCTGCCTCAAACTCGCCTGCCAAGCGTGGAGCTTACGGCAATAACCTCCCCTTTCGTGGGAGAGGCCCTAAGTCCGGCATTGGACTGTTATGGGCTGTGTCAAGTGTTACGTTTGAAAATATCATCATATTTTCAAACGTAACACTTGATATTTGTCACAACCAAGCCAGAAATGCCTAGAAATTATTTTGCATTCATACTTGTTCGACATCACTGGGTCCCTTCTCAATACCTGTCCGATAACAGACGCGGGTTGAATACAAATGCGCCAGCATAAAGTCTACATTCAGTGTGGCTGAGACCAGAAGATCAGGGGTCGAGCAAGAATGCTTGAATTGTTGTGTTCCGGTTGGTACATGCAAGTGCGGTACTACATTTTTGTTACTTGCAACTTTGGTTAGTGCCATAGGTGTCATGATAAAAAGTAAGTGCAAACTACATGCATATTAAATTACAAAATTTTAGATGAAATTATCCACTCGGAAATCACATTTACAAAAATAAAACAAATTGTTATCACTTAGAAAAAGTTATATCATACTGTCGGAAATTAGAACAAATTACGTCCAAAACCAATAACCTTTGAAGAAGCACAACTATATATTAAATTGCCATGATCCAATTTGATCAGATTCCTCTGTTGGCAGAAGGTCCGATTGCAGTCTTTCCACTGTAGTAACCTGATCTGCCAAATCCTGGATCATTGTCAAGGCGGACCGCGGACCCTTCGGAGCCGGGACATTAACGACAAAGATGATTTTTATAGACAGTGTGGATGAAACAAAATATATCATGGTCATGAAATGTTCGGAACCCTATTTCATAACTTTTTAACAAGGAAACCCAAACATTGTTATTCTTTTTTGAGTTAACGATATAACAAAACAATAAACACCATGAAATGACTGTATTTAGTAATTAGTTTAATGACAAAACAGTTTTCGAAAGCGAGAGTTTTCTCTCAAATACAATGAAAACAATAGAATTAATTTTTTTACTGAATATCAAAATAAGCTTCTACATAATAAAAAAACATATTACAGAACATATTGATCATAGTTTGGCCTATGTTTGAGCTTCGCCATAACATTTAGGAACAGCTCGCGTCGGTCTCACGGACGGATTGTGATCACGAACGAGGTGTGCACTAAAATGAAGCTAGCAACAAATCCGGCAGCTAGCAAGCAACTCAACTTCCTAAGATTTTTTAGGAAGTTGAGTTGCTTACTAGCTCGACACATTACGAAAATGTGTTTCGTCGGTCTCACAGATACACCCGCGGGTACAGGAAGGAGGCGAGCCTAGTTATCCTATCTCTTCCAACAGTCCATGTCAGTTCCATGTCAAATTCCAATGTTCACTGTAGTTGCAGTTTCATTAAAACGCAAACTGAAAGTCTGTCGTATAGTCTTGAACAATACCAGCCATATTTACCGAAACCCATCACGGTCAATTGACCATGCCCTAAACAATTTTAGATACTTCTGTTAATGTGTCATTTATTTGTGTGACGAATTCTGTAAATAAAAAACCTAAATTTGAATCTAAAATAAAACAAAAATGTCCTGGATTTTATATCTTAATATAATGTATTCTTTCTGTCAATTCTCCTGATACCTAGCACTTTTCCCGGTACAATAACATCTACCAGTATAATATAGGTATAGAAGAACGATAGAAGAATTTTGTGTGTCGATTTTCAATTACAATAAGGGTACAGCAATCAAGCCCCGGACAAAGCTTCAATGAAATTGTTTTCCGAACAGCGCCTGGGAGGCACGTATAAAAAACTTTTATTTTAAGGTTCCACACAAAAAAAAAAATCTTTTGTTAGAGGTTTCAAAGACAATTATTTATAATTACTAATGGTGGTCCGTTCAGCATGAAATGAGACATGACAGTATGCATGAAAACATCTCACACGTTCAAGCGGCATGAAGACTCATCATTCCCGTTAGCTTCTTGACGTAAACTGACGTGAGTGGTTCAGTTGGTCAACAGTCTGCCACGCAAAGGTCCCGGGTTCTATTCCCGGCCGGGCAGAAATTGAAATGATGAATTTTAATTTTAAAAATAATAAGTATGTATTTAAAAAACTAATAAGTAGTTTATCAGTTATCTAGCACCCATAGCACAAGCTGTGCTTACTTTGTGGCTAGATGGCGCTGCGTGAATTTGTCAAAGCATATTAATTTATTTTTTATTATTATTTATGCAACTGTCATGCCACATCAGTCGGTGAATCTTACTGACACTTGTCCGTGCATGATGTATTTCCTCATGTCATGGCCACCATAAAATAACGTGTTAAGAGGACGCAAAGTTATAATTTTAGGGCCTACAGAACATAGTTCTTACTCCCTTCAGATATTTATGTTGAACTCCAAAGTCCACAATGAGTGCCGTTGGTCGATGGCTGGGCCCTGCGTTATACTCGTGAACGGGTGCTGCCCTGGTTAGGTTAAGTGGTAGATGGTTAAGTAGGTGGACTGGTATACTTTAGTTTTAGGTACTTTTCTTAAGTATACTAGAGGTATCTATATCTATTTAACGCGGTGCGGTCCGGCTCTGCCTGGCATTGTCGGGCGCAGCCAGCTCTGTCTTGTATTATCGGGCGCGGTCATGGGGTGGGTGTGCTCCGGCCATGGGGCGGCCAACGTGTCACTGTGTGATTCCGTCCCACTTTCTTACCCCCCTCCTTTTTGACGAATTAAATAGATACTTCATGTCTTAATCAATAAAGATAGTTTGAGTTTGAGTTTGGGCAAAGAAATTGATTAACCAAACTTACTTATAACTTAATATAGGTTTTAAGACTTTCGTGGCTATTCACTGCACTTTCACTACACATATGATCGGGTTTGTTACCACGGTTACTATTGTATTTACCTCGCCTATGACGCATGTAACTGCGTCGAAATATCGTGGTAAAAACAATACTAACCGCAGTCACAAACCCGATAATATATATAGTAAGTGTTACTTAAAAACCATACCTGCGGAACCCAAATACCACGTCGTGACGGCACAAAGGCACACCCTATCGACAGCTGCGCAATATATACCGGGAGCTTGTTACGCTCGAGGTACTGTCAAAATTTCTAATAAGAACCCGGCTCCTCTTCGAAATTGCCATGGCGGTGTGCCGGTATACACCTAACCTATAACAAGTCCCCAAATTATAGCTTGATCTCGTTTCTACGACAAAACACAGTGCCACAGTGTTTCTTTTGGACTATGACATTGGATCGTTCAACAGGCATATTAGAGGTCGCTGTAGAGGTAGGCAACGTATTGGTAACTCCACTGGTGTTGCTGATGTCCATAGGAGGCGGTGACCACTTTTCACCAGGTGGCCCGCTTGCCTGTTTAATTGCCCTATAAAATAAAATAAAAATAAAAAACGTCGTAGAATAACCGTCGGGTAAGACGTGCTCTGGAGTGGAGGCCATACGTTTGGGCAAACGTAGTGTGGGACTTCCTGTGTCTAGATGGAGCGACGATCTGCGCAAAACGGCTCGCAGTGACTGGCTGCATAAAACTGAGGATCGGTCTAAGGGGCGCACCTTTGTGGAGGCCTATGTCCAGCAGTGGACAGCCGTTGGGATTAGGATGAAGAGCTCTCTGTCAGCTGTCAGGATTTTTATGAAAATAAATATTGGCGGCTTTGAGATCGTTAGGTACAGCCTCGCCCATTTTCTTACATTCAAGTATACTTTACTCTTTCTAAAAATAATCATCTTGGCGTTAATGTCCGCCTTGACCATGATCCAGTATTTAGCAGATCAGGTAATTACAGTGGAGCGACTGTCGTATGACCTCCGTGACCAGGGGAACTGGATGCCGCACCTGCCGTCCACGGGAAGGGGAGGCCGGCCCAAGAAGCGATGGCTTGGCGTAGTCAAAAATGATATGAGTGCCAATAATGATAATAATAATAATAATCTGTTTATTTCAGACTAAAAATATACAGATTTACATAAGTATAATACCCATATATTATATAGTAAGCTCACCACTTGACTAAGGATGCCAAAGACCGAGCGAGACGGGCCAAGTGTAGCAGGAAGGCGGACCCTAGGCCCTCGCGTGCCGCGCGGGGGCCCAACCGGAACATAACGCCAAGATGATGTTGTTGATGATGATGACCAGGGGAACTGGATCATGGTTACACATTCAGTCGCCCGAATGTGCAGCTATCTTCACAATGTTTTTCAACAAGTAGTTAATATAAATGAG